>JAKJMR010000769.1:191580-210465 GCA_024449315.1 Daboia siamensis | reverse complement strand
CTGGCTGAGGAATTCTGGGAGTTGAAGTCCACAAGTCATAAAAGGGCCAAGTCTGAGGACCCCTGGTCTAGACATAACGCTGACTAAAATGATTAGTCCTTAAAAACTATTTAAGGAAAACATGGCTACTTTTTATGAGCCACATGTGCATTTAGTTGTGTCTGCTATATTATTACTTCTTTCTTGTTTACACAAGTAATTTCACTGGGGTTATGGAAAATTTAAAAACAGAACTGAAGCTGACTAACAGTCAAGACTAGTAAGTCAAAACCCACTTAGAGTTCAGAATGTATACTGATTTTTCTCTCTTGAAAGATCAAGCTAACTCAGTGCTATTTCAAATAATTAACTCTATGGAAAAATCAGATAAAGGGGGGAAATTCAGGATATTCATCTCAAGTCAGCTATAGATATAACAGTTCCTTTTAGACAATATAATGTTTGATTTACCACCATTCATTTAGTGACCGTTCAAAGTTACAACAGCACTGAAAAAAGTGATTTATAATTGGTTTTCCCAATTATGACCAGTCACATGATCAAAATTGGACGCTAGCTCATATTTACGATGGCTGCAGTGCCCCAGGGTCATGTGATCACCTTTTGCAACCTTCTGACAAAGTCAATGGGAAAGCCAGATTGATTTAACCGTTACTAATTTAATAACTGCAGTGATTCACTTAATGACTGTGGCAAGGTCATAAAATGAGGCAAAATTCACTTAACTATCTCACTTAACAACATAAATTTTGGACTCAATTGTCGTAAGTTGAGGACTACCTGTATGCAAAAGTAGATTAGCCAAACACAATGCTTAGTAAAATTAAAGCATTTCAAAAGAATTCTTTTTGAAAAATGTGTCATTATTTTGAAAAATGTATCTTATTATTAATTTTGCAATGATTAATGCAGAATTACGAAAGATATGAAGCTTATATATTTCCTTGTTTAAAAATAGGAATAAATTGATTTCCCTCTAAGAATTTAAAACAATATTTAACAAGAACAAACCTGTTGCTTCCATGACACCTAAGTCTGCTGGGCATTTTTTATCTGAAACAAACAGAAATGAAATGTGGAATGTCCTTTTCACTTAAAGGACACTAAAAACCGGACAGAGATACCTGAAAAATAATACAGCAGCATGGAATATGCCTGATAAGATAATTTTAGCTAATTTGGACATTTTAACTATAAAATCCTCTACTGAAAACACGTCAAACTCACGACGTCACGTGACGTCGCGCAACATATCGAAGCTTGCCGGCAATGGGGTGGCCGCAGTTTTGGGATGACACATCCAGCCCGCGGGCCGGCAGTTTGACACCCCTGTTCTACTGAGCATGAATGTTCTGGAATTCGGATCATAGCCTGAGAAAAAGCAGGATCGATGTAGGTTTTCATTTTATTTTCCACCTCATTTCTAATTTAGGGCTACAGAAAGCCAGTTTGGTCTAGTGGTTAAGGCACCAGGTAGAAAGCGGGAAACCCCGAGTTCTAATCCTGCCTTAGGCATGAAAGCCGGCTGCATGATTTTGGGCCAGTCATTCTCTCTCTCTCAGCCTGTCTCAGCTTATAGGCTCATTGTGGAGAAAATAGAAGGAGAAAGAAGCATTATATATGTTCTTTGCCTTGAATTGTTATTAAATAAATATTGTATTAAAGTTGAAATTTAAGCAGTTGAATTGCCATTCATCAACAAAGCCTAAAGAACACTATTGCAATTTCCCACTAGGCCGGTTCTGAAAATATCACAGAACATACCTTAGATTGTTTTGAAATTCTAACTGGACAGTTGACAATACAATAATGAACAATAGAAAGAAAACCATTTAGTGCAAGCAAGTGCAAAAGGTAACAATTCATTTTACTTGCTATTATTAAAAATGTGTAACAGTAGACATTTAAGAAGGCAAAAGACCAGGGTTTTGGCAAACCCATCAAAAAAATCACATTCTTATTCAATAGTCTATCCTCCATCTGCTTAAATACAGGTAGTCCTCGACTTACAACCAGGTCGAGCCCAAAATTTCTATTGCTAAGCAGGACAGTTGTTAAGTGGATATTGCTCCATTTTATTGCCTTTCTTACCAGTTGTTAAGTGAATCACTGCAGCTGTTATTAACATGGTTGTAAAATAAATTTGGCTTTCCCACTGACTTTACTTGTCAGGTTGCAAAAGGTGATCATGTAACCTGGGATTCTGTAACCGTCATAAATATTTGTCAGTTGTCAAGTGTCTGAATTTTGTTCCCATGACCATAGGAATTCTGCAGTGGTTGTTAAGTGTGAAAAATGGTCATAAGCCACTTTTTTCAGTGCCATTGTAACTCTGAATAACCCCTAAATCAGGGGCATCAAAGGCCAGCCAGATGCATCATGGCGAAACCACACCCACCCCATTGCCAGCAATAGAAAAAAAGTCACAATATGTCACAACACATCACGTGACATTGTGAGTTTGACACCCCCGCCCTAAATGAATGGTTGTAAGTCAAGGACCTGTATTTGCATGCTAGCTTATTCAAATTGTTTATTATTTATAAATTTATTATTAAATTTATTTGCCACCATCTCGCCACCGGAATGCAACTGTACACAAAATTTAAAAACGACTAGTTGAAATGCTGTTCTTATAAAGGCAAGGAAATAACACACACACACACACATTATGTACACCTAGTCAAAGAGAAGGGCAGCCAAAATTGACTCTGAATGTGTAGAACTGGTTTACCCTGGACAGATAAGCAATGGTTTGCATATATGCACAATGCAGCCGCCCCATCACCCAGGATTTCTACATCTGGATCAACATTTTAAGATAAACGTTTGCACACGGTCACCCTTTACACAGCTTGTTACAGTTCAGAGGGATTTCGAAGAAAATAAAGGCAGCCAAATGGAATTCCTCCTCTGGAGTTAACAGGACATTCCACACTATTCACAGTTGTGTTTTTCCACTGAACACAAAACATTAGCTATTAATCTTTAAAGAAGCCTTTTGCAAGGGCCAAAAGGCAGGATATAAAGCGTATGTCAATAAAAACCTGGAAACACCACACACTGTAATGGCTATATTACCTGTCACGCTTATAAGGAAGTCTTAAAAGAGGTGGGCACTGTTTCCTTCTACAGCTTTGGTTGAAAACAAATGTCAATGTGAAGCAAACGTCCAGACCTTAGATCCCTTGTAAGGAAACATTCTTTTCACAACATCCTCGCAACATTCGCAACCCCGGCCATTTCCCCCCCCCCCCAAGAGCTGTATTCTAAAGTTTCCCCCAGGCATCTTATTTGAAATAAGTTACGTCCTGTTTTTTCCATCGTTATGCTGGAGGCTTGCAACTGGCAATCGGGGGACACACACACACACACACCCCACATTGCACAGCAAAAGTAAAAAAAAAATTAGCGCGACTGGGAGCTTTCCAAGCAACTTCTGGGGCGCATGTGCGCTCCCGAGTTAACTTTTAAGGGTGAGGAATACGTAGTAAAAAAAACAACCCCCAAAACCCAACCCAAAAGCGTCTCTTCTCCTCTCCTCTCCCGGGCGAAGCGCGCCTCTTCCAGACGGCCCCCCGAAGCACCGAAAAAAGGGGAGAGTTACAAAACCACAAACGCAACCGCGAAAAGGCACGACGCAGGAAGTTGTAAAGATGATACACGCCAACACACACACACACACACAGAGAGAGAGAGAGAGACACACACGTACACACGCGCGCGGGCGGGCGGGCGTAGACACAAGCGCCTGCGTAAGACCTCCGCTGACACGCAAGCTCCCCGCGTGTTCGGCCCGCGCGTTCCCACCCACCCGCCCGCGCGCAACACGCGCGCAACTCCCCGCCGCTGCCCTCCCGGCTTCCCCTCCAGCCGACGACGAGGCGACCTGGATTTAGCAGGGCCGCCCGGTTGGCCGGCCAGCCTTCACCCGGCCTCTCCGCCGAGCAGGCCCGGCGGCCGCCCGGCGCTCACCTGCATCCAGCCCGCGGGGCGTCTGTCGACGGGGCTGAGGCGGCTGCTCAGGCGGCGGCGGCGGGGCTGAGGGCGAGCAAGACATGCAGGAGGCAGCGGCCGGGCCGGGGCGAGCGCAGGGCGGGCTCGAGGAAGCCACGGGCCTGACGCGGCGGGGGCCAAGCGGGCAGGCGGACACCCTCCCGGGCCGTCTTTCCCTCCTCTTCCTCCTCCTCCTCAGGCCTGGCCAGCAGCGGCGGCAGCGCGGGGATTACTGCCGGAGGAGGGGCCTGGCCTGTCTCGACGCCGCGGCGTGAAGAAGAGGGAGGAGGTCTCCAGCCGCCGCCGTCTCCTCCTCCTCCTGCTCCTGCGGCGGCGGCGGCGGCGCCTCGCCTTCCCGCCTCGCGCCTCGCGCCTCGCCTCGCGCAGCCGCCCCCCCCCCACACCTCCACGCGGGAGGGAGAAAGGGAGGGTCCTACCCAGAGGAGAGGCGAGGACGCGCGGGCAACGGGGAGGGGGCGCACGCATGCACGCGCTTCCCTCTTGGAACTCGCGCGCGCACGCGGAGGGACGCGCGCGCGCGGGCACTTGTCCGGCCCGGGCCGTTCTACGGGGGTGGGGGGATTTGTCTGTGACAATTCGACATGGCCAACTGGCCAAGGCCAAGTCGCCACGGCCCGCTTGCCATGGTCCACTGGCTGCGCCAACTCACTATGGCCAACTCGCCACGGCCCACTTGCCATGATCCACTTGCGACAGCCCACTTGCCATGCCAACTGACTATGGCCAACTCGCCACGGCCCACTTGCCATGGCCCACTGGCCGTGCCAACTCACTACGGCCAACTCACCACTGCCCACTTGCCATGATCCACTGGCCACGGCCCACTTGCCACACCAACTCACTATGGCCAACTCGCCATAGCCCACTTGCCATGGTTCACTGGCTGCACCAACTCATTATGGCCAGCTCAACCCGGCCCACTTGCCATGGCCCGCTGGCCACACCAACTCGCTATGGCCAACTCGCCACGGCCCACTTGCCATGGCCCGCTGGCCACACCAACTCACCATGGCCAACTCGCCACAGCCCACTTGCCATGATCCACTTGCGACATCCCACTTGCCATGCCAACTGACTATGGCCAACTCGCCACGGCCCACTTGCCATGGCCCAATGGCCATGCCAACTTACTATTGCCAACTCACCATGGCCCACTTGCCATGATCCACTGGCCACGACCCACTTGCCATGGCCCACTTGTCACACCAATTCACTATGGCCAATTCGCCATAGCCCACTTGCCATGCCAACTCACTATGACCAACTCACCATGGCCACTCGCCACGGCCCACTTGCCATGGCCCACTGGCCGCACCAACTCACCACGGCCCACTTGCCACGCCAACACACTATGGCCAACTCGCCACGGCCCACTTGCAATGGCCCATTGGCCGTGGCCAACTCGGCATGGGACAACTTGCCATGGTCAACTCATCACAGGACAGTTATGGGACAAGATCCCAAAAATGCTTTTTTTCAGGAGGCAACTGGACTTCCTTGTTTTTCTTTGAAGACATTTTGCTTCTCACCCAAGAAGCTTCTTCAGCTCTGGATGGTGGGGAATGGAAGGATTTATATTCCTTGCAGACTGGAGAGCCATTGGTCTGGAATGGGAGAGAGTCTCCTGCTTGAGCAGGAGGGTTGGACTAGATGACCTCCAAGGTCCCTTCCAACTCTGTAATTCTGTACAGATGGTCCTCGGCTTACAACAGTCCGTATAGTGACTGTCCAAAGTTACGACACTGAAAAGTGTGACTTGTGAGACCCTTTTTCACAGTTAACAACCTTTGCCCATGACTTTGCTTGTCAGAAGGTCTCAAAAGGTGATCACATGATCCCGGGACGCTACAACCCTCATAAATATATGCCAGTTGCCAAGCATATGAATTTTCATCATGTGTCAATGGGGATGCTGCAATGGTCGTAAGCGTGAAAAATGGTCATAACTCATTTTTCCAGCGCCTTTGTAATTCTGAACGGTCACTAAACAAATCGTTGTAAGTCAAGGATTACCTTTATTGGGGTATATTTGCTTTTGCCTTAGTGTGCTGGGTGAATTGCAGTTTATAAATCGGGCCGCCATTGTTTATTCTACAAACCATAGCTTAGCATGGTATGTGAACTCAACCAGGGGGGCCTAGGATGATAATCCAGCAGCAAATGAAATCTCAATTCTCAAATGAAATGCCAATTCTCCAAATTTTTTGAGACCGTTTCTGACTGTAACCAAGTCAAGCAGAAATTCAGATTAAATCCCAGGAATAGGAGGGAGAAATCACCAAGGCTGATGTGGAAGCATGGTTATCCACATCTGGCATGAAGGCGTGAAGATTCCCTCCCAAGCTTCATTCACAGTGCTTTTTTCCCTTGCACCTTATTACAGTTTCCCGACTGGGAATTTCCAAGAGTGTGATGGACGTCAACTCCCAGAATTCCACAACGGGCATGACCATTGATGAGAATTCTGGGAGTTGAATCCTTACTCTTCCTTCATCCACAAGCATTTTCTTTAAGGCTTTGACTTTTACATGGCTTTTCACATTTCCTACCAAATTGTTCCTCCTCTCCATGACACCAGAAGTGGAGAATCTTTGCTGAGATGTTGAGAACCAGAGATAAGCTTGGAGTGTGACCTGGAAAGTATGCAAGAGCCAAAAGTAATTGGGGAAGACTGTTTTTGATACTCCCTTTTCTCTCTCTAAGTAGTGCAATACAGGAAAGAGGCAGACAGACGGCTCTGGATAAGAGACCTTACTTGTTACACTGGGGTTTTGAAGGAATTTGAGCAAGGGCCACAGGTAGCCAATTCCTATTTTAGGGGGGAAAAAAACAACCCAAACTTACAAAAACATAGAAAACTGATAGCAGAAAAGGAATGAGTAGTCCATCAAGTAGTCCACTTTTGAAGAGAGGTAGGTTTTTTTGGTTCTCTTTTTAATTAATTATTTTTTAATTATTATTTTATCATTATTTCTCACTTTATTTATTTTATTTATTTTGGTCAGATGATAGGCATGTTTATCCTAAGCATGTATAAATTGTTTCAGTCAATATCCTATACAGGTATAGGATGAACCTATACAGTTCATTTAGGGACCATTCAACAGCACTGAAAAAAGGGACGTGACCATTTTTCACACTTTCGACCCTTGCGGCATCCCCATGGTCACATGATCAAAATGCAGACGCTCGGCAATTGACTCATATTTATGACGTTTGCAATATCCTGGGGCCAAGTGATCCCCTTTTGTGGGCCTTCTGACAGCAAAGTCAGTGGGGAAGCCAGATTCGTTTAACAACAGCGTCACTAACTACTGCAGTGATTCACATTTGTCTCATGCAAAGCTGTAAAATGGGGCAACATTCACTTAACCAATGTCTTAGCAACCAAACACAATTGGACTCAACTGTGATCATAAGTCAAGGGCTACCTGTAGTCTCTTTATTTCCACTCATATTTCTCTAATGGCTTCTTCTATCTGGAATCTAACAATTGTCAAAGCATTGGTGATTCCCTGTCTTCCCTTTTATGCCCATAATCGTAACCTTGTTGGCTTTGATTCTTAGACTTCATCCCTCATAGAAAGGAAGCAGAATAATTTAACTACATCTGTGTGAGTTAAATGCCCTTTTTTTTTTACCCCTACTGTTGAAATATAGATGGCCAGCTCTTTAAGACATGCCTTTTTTAAAATTGGCTGAATAAAATATAATTAGAACAATTAACCAGTGAAACAGCTTGTCTTAAGAAGTTGTGGATACTCCAACACTGGAAGCTTTTAGAAAAGATTGGGCAGCCACTTGTCTGAAATGGGGTAGGGTCTCCTGTTTGTGTAAGGGGTTGGACTAGGAGACCTCCAAAGTCCCTTCCAACTCTATTGTTCTGTTATAGTTCATGTTGCACAGACAGCTTTCCATGAATAATATTCATAGATTGTAACAAATGGTAATAACGTGCTGTCAAAATATACCTGAAAACCTGAAAAAAACATTCCAAAATCATCTTGAACCTGATCTGAAACGGGGGCAGATAATTTATTCAAAACCAAGTATAGTTTGACAATTGCATTTTGATATCATTGCAACTGCCCTAAATAATTGTAACCTGTGAAATCTGAACAGTTATTAAAAGAATTATTAAACCAGAAAATGACTCACACTAGGCTGGGGTTTTGTTTTGTTTTGACCTTCAAAGTTCTGCAGGCATATTTTGAGGGAATCTTGGTTTAATGATACCTGATTAAATCCACACTGTAATTTGTTCCTTCCAAGTAATATATTGCTAGCCTTAGATCATCCTTCTCCTCCAAAATGAATCTTAAACCTTTTCTTGCGTTATTTTTTCAATCTTGGCTCATATTTATAGTCTGACTATTTTTGTACACAACTTTTGCAGCCCACAGTGACAAATGAAGGCAATAAGTTGCATCAGATCTGAAATCTCGGGCAAGATTATATGTCAAAGAAAGGAAGTAGGTGTGCTAATGAATTGAGAAACTGTTGGGTCACCAAGTTCTTCTATCCAGACCAGAAAAAAATTGTGTTTTGTCCCATACACAGAAATGGCATAATAATCATTGTAAATAATAATTTAAAAAACCCTAATGTGGTTATTGTAATACTTGTCAAACAATGATATCTGCAATGACTACTTTAAGGTTGTCTAATATGATCCTTTTGGACAAAGGATAGATTGAAAGAATCCCATTAAGCCACTCCAGTAAAGTGATAGGTGTTTTCTACTTAGTCTGCCTCTGCAATTCTCAGATTGGTGACCTTTCCATCCAAGCCAACATTCTAGTATTAAGGGGCCTGGGAACTGAACCAGTTAATGATCTGTAGTGGAAATAATGCAATAGTAGTTTCGTAGCTCCCTAAGGCAGACTCTGAGATTTATCACACCTCAAAGGATGTCCCCTTCTAGTAGTTCAAGTGTTCTCGCCTCCTTACATCCTCCACAGAGTAATTAATGAGAAAAAAAACACCTTTGTATAATGCACAATCAGGGGAGTGGTAACATTTATTTAATCTAGGCATAAAGATCTGGTTCAGTAAATAATATTTGTAGCTCTGGATTTAATTGTGGTGTACTTGGTGCTCTCTGAGCTTGGTTGTTTGCTTGCAGATGTCTCATTACGCAGCTAGGTAATAACATCAGTGTGAGTAAAGCTGGGATTTGCTCCCTGTTTTTATACACACAAAATCCTCGAGTTACAACCGTTTGTTTAGTGATGATACAAAGTTATAATGACATTGAAAAAAGTGACTTATGACCATTTTTCTCACTTAGGACTGTTGCGGCATCCTTATCAAAATTCGGGCGGTTGGCAACTGGTTCCTATTTATGACGGTTGCAGTGTCCAGGACTTGTGATCACCTGTTGTGACCTTCTGACAAACAAAGTTATTGAGGAAGCCAGATTCACTTTACAAACGTATTACTAACTTAACCACTACAGTAATTAACTTAACAACTGTGGCAAGAAAGCTCATAAAGTGGGCCAAAACCCAGTTAACTGTCTTGCTTAGCAACAGAAATTTTGGACTCAATTGTGGTTGTAAGTCGATGATTATCTGTACGGTAGTTTGCCTGCTACGTTGGTGGAAGTGTGGATATTTCACAAAAAGACTTGAAGTCATCCCCTCTGGCAGCCAACGCTCAGATAAGCAAAGATCAATGCCAGACAAACCATCAGGCAGAAAAGTATCATCAATGAACTACCAGAGAGGAAACCA
This sequence comes from Daboia siamensis, assembly GCA_024449315.1. Classification (NCBI taxonomy): domain Eukaryota; kingdom Metazoa; phylum Chordata; class Lepidosauria; order Squamata; family Viperidae; genus Daboia; species Daboia siamensis. The sequence continues at coordinate 200,713 of JAKJMR010000769.1, read as the reverse complement.
CAAATAGCAAAAGCCCATACTTGCTTGGACTTACGATGTTACTGTAAGGACCCACCTCAGCTAACCACCCAAGAAAGCAGAACGTTTGAAGCAACCATCGTCTCAAAAGGAACTTTTATTAGGGGCTAGTAACAGCAGGGAAATTAAGGAGAGATCTGGGGAAAATCCCGCTTAAACGGTATAGTTAAACCAGCAATATTCCTCTTCCCACCATTGGAAATCAGCCAATCCACAGGTGGCACGATGTTTGGGTAACCGGCACAAGTTGGCGCACATCTCAAGGTCTTCTTCATTTTTGTTTCTCTGTAACCGTCTCCCTGGTAAGGGAGACACATTCCTTTCTCAAGTGGATAGAGGAGGGAGAGGAAAAGTAGAAAGTGAAAGTTATCCCAAGCCAGGGGTAGGCAACCTCGGTTCTTTTATGACTTGTGGACTTCAACTCCCAGAATTCCTGAGCCAGCATGGCTCAGCTTGGAAACTAGTCCCTTTCCCCTCAGCATGGCTGGCTCAGGAATTCTGGGAGTTGAAGTCCACAAGTCATAAAGCAGCATAGGCCTAGGCCAGGGGTAGGCAACTTTGGCTTTTTTATGACTCGTGGACTTCAATTCCCAGAATTCCTGAGCCAGCATAGCTCAGCTTGGAAATCTCTCCCTTTCCCCTCAGCATAGGTGACTCAGGAATTCTGGGAGTTGAAGTCCATGAGTCATAAAAGAGCCGAGGTTGCCTACCTCTGTCCCAAGGAAAAGCAATTATTCCCTCTCCACCCAGTAGAATGGCAGGTCCCAAAACAAGAGCACAAGAGTATATATATGCAAGGAAGACAATAAGGATTTGGGGATCTGACAGATACCTGCTTGGGCAATGAAACATCTATAAACAAACGCACAAGCTCAGAGAACCCCATAAAAACCTGCTACTGTACCAAGAGAGACAGGGAGGTCAATTATATATTACATTTATATAATTGAGACTCCCTTATTCTAGATTGAAAGATGTTTTTTAAAGTGTGGTCCAAGGATTCCTGGAGGTCCCTGCAAACCCTCTCGGGGGTCCCTGAAATCAAAATTCTGACAAAGCAGAATCAGGGGGGAAACCAACAGGAAATTGCAAGTGGCAGGATTCAGTTTGGTCTAGTGATTAAGTAAGTAAGTAAGCCCACACCTAGAATACTGCAACCAGTTTTGGTCATCACACTACAAAAAAAGATCTTGAGACTCTAGAAAAAGTGCAAAAAAGAGCAGCAAAAGTGATTAGGAGACTGGAGGCTAAAACACATGAAGAATGGTTATAGGAACTGGGCCTGGCTAGTCTAGTGAAGAGAAGGACCAGGGGAGACGTGAGAGCAGTGTTCCAATACTTGAGGGGCTGCCACAGAGAGGAGGGGGTCAACCTATTTTCCAAAGCACCTGAAGGCCAGACAAGGAATGTGTAAGCACCTTCCATCCAGACAAACAGATGGAAATTGATCAAGAAGAAGATTCAACCTAAGCTCCCACAACTTCTGAAGGCAATCTGTTCCATTGGTTGGTGGTTTTCAATGTCAGAAAATTTCTCAAATAAGGAGAAATTTTCTGGCCGTGAGAACCATCAGCCAATGGAACAGATTGCCTTCAGAAGTTGTGGGAGTTTCATCACTAGAAACTTTCAAGAAGAGACTGGACTGCCATCTGTTAGAAATGGTATAAGGTCTCTCCTGCTTGGGCGTAGGGGCTGGACTAGATGACCCACAAGTTTCCTTCCAACTCTGTTATTCTATTCGCTTAAGCACCAGGCTAAAAATCAAAAGACTTGGTGAGCTTGGACCAGTTACTCTGTCTCATCCAACTCACCCCACAGGGTTGTTGTTGTATGAACAATAGGAGGAGGAAGGTGCATTGAATATGTTTGCCACCTTGAATTATTTGTAAAAGTAACAAAGGCAAGATTTTTTAAAAAAATCTTTCAAAAAATGGCAGGATTTGCCTAACGACAGCAACTAGAATTGTCAGAACTGCTTTTGTCCATCAGCCCTGGTTTCCCAGTACCAATTACCAGGGCTTTTTTTCTCATAGAACGCTCAGAACGGAGTTCCGGCACCTTTTTTGGATAGAACCTTGTAGGGTAGGCAAGGCGGATTGTATGACGTGTGTGAGTTCCGGCACCTTTTTCTTTTACAAAAAAAGCACTGCCAATTACACTGGTAAGCAAGGACTAGTGTAATAGTTGAATAGTTCTAATAACGTTGAAAACGTGAAATGTAATTTCTGGAAAGTAAGTAATATTTTCATGTTGTAATGTCCTTTACAATAATTTACAGATAGAAAAGCATATTAGCATTAATGAACGCATGGATTATAAAACAATACCCACTGCAAACGCTGGTGGGGTTTACACATCAGGCTAAACCATGATTTAACTAACCCTAATTTATTAAATAAGCTGCTGTTGGTTCATAAATCATGGTCTATAAACCACAGGGAGTAGAAACTGGCAGGACTGCAAGGTGTGTGCCTAATAAGCCATGCTTCAAATAAGCCATGCTTTAGTTCAAGCAAACAAGCACCAGAGCACCCTTTGCTTGCGCAACCCTGTTAAATGTAATAGTTCGCTGTTCACCTCGCTGTTCCACTTTTTCTTTCCCCTGAAGCGGAACCTTTCTTTCCGAGTCCCCGTGGCCGGCCGGACCGCTTTGGCAAACACACCTCTGCGCTTTTTTTTCCTTCTTCCCCCGGGCGAAGATGGCGCTCCCCGTAGTACGATGCTGCTTCCAGAGAGGTGAGCGTCTTGATCCGGCGTGGAAAACTGGGTGACGACCTCCGTAGAAGCCCCCTTCCCCCCCTCTCTTCCTACCTTAATTTCTCTCCAAAATGGAGACCTTGGGCTTTTACATTAATAATAATAATGCATTATATGGCTATGCTCCGCGCGACTCCCAGCGGGACGGTGGGTTTAGAATGCGGCTATTGCTGCAGAGTAGCCCCAAAGGTGCTTAAGCACGAGGCAACTGGACTTTCTTGTTTTTCTTTGAAGAAAGTCCAGTTGCCTCGTGAAAAAGCGCCTTTGGGGTAACTATGACCTGGATGACTGAGAATCTCCATGGACATTTGGATGTAGAGTAGCGTTTCTTAATCACTTGCCAAATATTAAAGATGTTTGCAAAAATCATAGTCTTTTCATTGTTTAAATTTGCTGAAAATAGGGTTTTTCATGCAAAATATTTATGCTAATATCTAATAGGGCTAATATGGTTAGGTTTACGTGATAAATATTCTATGAGCATGTCATCCCCCTGGAAGCTTTCATCAGCCAGCAAAGCCATGGATCTAATTAACAGCAATGGTTGAACTCACCATCATAATTTGTATGATTATGTGTTATATGTTGTAATATACAATATATAATTTTATGTATTTATTAATTTTTTTACTTCCCTATAAGGTGACTTTGAAGGGACGCGGTGGCTCAGTGGGTTAAGACGCTGAGCTTGTCGATCAGAAGGTCGGCAGTTTGGCAGGTCGAATCCCGAGTGCCGCGTAACAGAGTGAGCGCCTGTTACTCGTCCCAGCTTCTGCCCACCTAGCAGTTCGAAAGCACGTAAAAATGCAAGTAGAAAAATAGGGACTGCTACGGTGGGAAGGTAACAGCGTTCCGTGCGCCTTTGGCGTCTAGTCATGCCGGCCACATGACCACGGAGATGTCCTTGGACAAGCTCTGGCTCTTCGGCTTTGAAACGGAGATGAGCACCGGCCCCTAGAGTCGGAAACGACTAGCATGCATGTGCGGGGGAACCTTTACCTTTACCTTTAAGGTGACTTTGGGCAGCTTACAAGTAATTATTAACTATTCTAATATAATAATTATCAAATATGCAGTTTAAACCATTTATATTTGCCAGACAGAGGATTTTTCTTCCACTGAATGAGAAGCTACTTAATTGTTTTATGATTAATTATTAATTGTAAATCAGGCGTATAAGCTGTTCATACAATCTCTTTTTAGGGATATTGGCTGGTATTGCTAAAAAAGCAGTGGAAGATTTAGACAATAATGGCCAAAAGCAAAGAAGCAGATGAAATGCTTTTGAAGTAAGGCAAATTTCCCCAAATCCAGATTTTAAAAAAAGTATTCCAGATATATATTCAGCTGACTGGCTTTTGCTCTTCCTTCACCCCCACTCTCCCGCCCATCAAAATTTATACATTCTGTTTATGAGTGAATGGTTCTAAAGAAAACATCTACAAGTACCTCTGAAGAAATAAACTTTTTAGATTATGCTGTTATATAAAATACAGCCAGTTCTGAGAGCAATTCTAAATTGAAATCTGATTTCTCCAGTGCCCCATTTGGCTGCAGATGAAAAAAAGGTAATTACAGTTGTAATTTTACTTTAAAAAAAAAAAAATCCCGTAGTTATCCAAAATATATTTTTACATTTGAGAATGGGAAAGTCTAGTTAGTTCTGCCTCCACCATGTTGCAGTACTTCCAAATATGTGTTGTGTAGAGATCTTTTTCTGTTACAAAGGTCTAGAAAAGTCACACTAACTTATGCCATGAAGTGACATGACTAGCAGTGTATAACAATTTTGGATTGTTATTGCAAGAATGCACCCTCTGTTTTTGTCTTTCTACAGTTTTTGCTCAGAATCCTAGCCATATTCTCTCTAGAATTGTTCGGGATCCTGCAGTGGTTCCTTGTTATACCAACTTACTGGTTCCCAGTAGACAGTATGCTACAAAGTAAGTATAAGGAAATTAATTTTGAACAGTTAACAGAAAAACATTCTCTGTCTGTCTGTCTGTCTGTCTGTCTGTCTGTCTGTCTGTCTCTCTCTCTCTCTCTCTCTCTCTCTCTCTCTCACACACACACACACACACACACACAAATGCATATCCATAGGTACGTACAGGTAATCCTTGATTTATGACCATTTGTTTAGTGATTGCTTGAAGTCCTAATGAAATTGAAAACAGTGACTTACGACCAATCCTCACACCTATAATCATTGCAGCATACCAACAATTGTATGATCAAAATTCAGGCACTTGGCAACTGGCATGTAATTATGACAGTCGCAGTGTCCTGCGGTTGTAGGATCGCCGTTTGTGGCTTCCCCATTGACAAGCAAAGACATTGGGAGAAATCAGATTCATTTAACAACCGTGTTAACAGTCATGGTGGTTTGCTTAATGATCACAGCTAAAAGATCATAATAATTGGGTGCAACTCATTTAACTGCCTTGCTTAGCAACGGATGTTCCAATTTCAATTGTGGTTGTTAAGTTGAGGACTACCTGTACATAGTAACATAAATAGAAATATTCAGTAGGGCCAGACAAACTTCAAACTCAGTAGTATCTCAGATATGCAATCTATTCTTACATAAAGGACACTATCCACTATAAAATATACTATCTAACATTTTTGTAAAATTCAGACTGTTTCTTGTACTCTATACAGGCAGTTGTGAAATGCATTGGCTTCTTAGGGATGCATTTATAAATATAATGTTTTGTACTTTGAAAACATATATAGTAGATGTTTTAATTATGTTCAAAAGCTGGCTCCGTGCAGTATTAGTTATAGTTAAAAATATTAAGTCAGATTTTGTTCATTCTGACAATCATCCACAGAGACAAATAGTCAACATTTAAAATTGAATAATTTAAAATATTTTCTACTCACATTAATGGCATAATCTTTATTTGTTGGGGAACAATTAAATTATTAATTTTAATTAAATTTCTAGTTCCAGAAGTTTGTCATGAAGCAGAGCTGAACTTATTAAAACAGAAAGGAAAGCAGTTCATCTGGAACCTTGTTTAATGTTTTCTAGTTTTGGACCTAATCCACAAATGTGAAAAGGCTTTTAATTTATATTTAATTTCTTGTCTCTGCTTCTCTTTTTCCTGCATGTCTCATAATTGAAAATAATGATAGCTAGTTACCAGTGTCCTTTGGGTATAGCAAATACTTTTTTTAAAATTAAGCACATTTCTAGTACACTATAAGCTGTGTTTTCTTCTTAGTTTTGGTATGGATTAAGACGCGGTGGCTCAGTGGGTTAGGACGCTGAGCTTGTCGATCAGAAGGTTGGCAGTTTGGTGGGTCGAATCCCGAGTGCCACGTAACAGAATGAGCGTCTGTTACTCGTCCCAGCTTCTGCCCACCTAGCAGTTCGAAAGTACGTAAAAAAAATGCAAGTAGAAAAATAGGGACCACTACGGTAGGAAGGTAACAGCGTTCTGTGCGCCTTTGGCGTCTAGTCATGCCGGCCACATGACCACGGAGACGTCCTTGGATGAGCACTGGCTCTTCGGCTTTGAAACAGAGATGAGCACCGGCCCCTAGAGTCGAAAACGATTAGCACGCATGTGCGGGGCAACCTTTACCTTTACCTTTAAGACAACTCTCATCTTTAAGGCTGTCTATGCTAGTTTTTTAAAATTGTTGTGAGCATTTATTCTGCAGAGCTGCATAAAACAGTCTGTTTCTATTTCCTTAAAGATTACCTAGGAAATATAGAAGAGCCACCCAGGAAAAGAAAGCAGCCTCAGAGCCGAAGGAAAAAGAGGAACGTTATAAATTGCCTTTACCGCTGGAGCCAAAGGATGATGTTTATTTGACTTGGTGTTATCAAAAACCAGTTTATGATATAGAAGCAGCTTTAGAGCTTTTGAAGAAATTTCAACCACTGGATTTTACACCCCCCACCCAGGAATTATATGCACATTTCACCTTGAATATGGCATCGGAAAAGAAGGTATTGGGTCCTTTTTTACAGACTTAGTTGGTAGCTGGAATTATTTTTAAAAATTTATATATAGACGCGTTGGCTCAGTGGGTTAGGACGTGTTCCGTGCACCTTTGGCGTCTAGTCATGCCGGCCACATGACCACGGAGACGTCCTCAGACAAGCGCTGGCTCTTCGGCTTTGAAACGGAGATGAGCACCGGCCCCTAGAGTCAGAAACGACTTACACGCATGTGCGGGGGAACCTTTATCTTTGTGTGCGTGTGTGTGTGTGTGTGTGTGTATGTGTATATTTTATATATATAAAATGTTTGGGGCCTAGCAAGGTAATCTAAAAAGAGTTAACAAGCATTTGACATATATCCCCCTTGCTTCTCAGCTAACAAAGTGAGAGAGATCCTGTGGCTCAGAGGTGAAAACAACTGCCTAATGTGCAATCAGCCCAGGTTTGAATCTCAGAAGGGTATGGCTGACTGACGAAAACAAATAAGTTTGAAATGCTGGTGACAGCTCATATTTGTGTAAATTGGTTTTTGCTATCAAAGAATTAAAGGGAGACTGATATGCATTTCAAACTTATTTGTTTTCGTCAGTCAGCCATACATATATATATTTAAGTGTTTGTTAAGTATTTAGAATACCTTGCTAGGCCCCAAATACCTTGCTAGGCCCCAAATCTTATTTTCTGTTTCAGCCTAACCCAAGGCCATCAACAGGCTGTAGTCACACAGTGACAGCTCATATTTGTGTAAATTTTTTGGATTGCTAACAAAAAATTTACGTGTGTGTCTGTGTGTGTGTGTGTGTAAATTTTTTTTTTGGCATATGCGTGCTAGTTGTTTCCAACTCTAGGGGCCGGTGCTCATCTCCGTTTCAAAGCTGAAGAGCCAGCACTTGTCCGAGGCGCACGCACCACTGCCCGTTCAAAGAGGTGCGTGCGCACCAGGCAACTGGGAGCCGTGCGGCTCCAGAGCCGCGGGTTGCCGACCCATGGTCTGGCGGGTCGAATCCCGAGTGCCGCGTAACAGAGTGAGCGCCTGTTACTCGTCCCAGCTTCTGCCAACCTAGCAGTTCGAAAGCACATAAAAATGCAAGTAGAAAAATAGGGACCACTACGGTGGGAAGGTAACAGCGTTCCGTGCGCCTTTGGCGTCTAGTCATGCTGGCCACATGACCATGGAGACGTCCTCGGACAAGCGCTGGCTCTTCGGCTTTAAAACGGAGATGAGCACCGCTCCCTAGAGTCGGAAACGACTAGCACGCAAAAAAAAAATATATATATGTGTGTATATCTATATATCTAATCTATATAGCTATCTATAAAATTTCTCATGTATCAAATACTTACTTTGTTGAATCAGATAATGTGGATTTTTTTTCTCTCCTTTTGCTTTTATACTTCCAGAAAACTATGGGACCATTTATTAGCACTCTTTTGTTGCCTTACCGTTTCACAGATGTCATCCCCAAGATTTTAGTATTCACACAGGTGAGCTATTGAGCATTGAGTCAAAAATACTTCAGTCACTTGCATATGTTACATTGGCACGCAACGTCACTCTGTTCCCCTGAGACATGAGGAATAGTGGATGAGGTTTGCTTAAGGTGTCCGGTATTTCCTTTATGTGTAGAGACTCAATTTATTTGATTTTAATGTGTGAAGAACAAGAAGAACACTTTAGAGAAAATAGAAAAGGGATCTTGGGTATCCTGTATTATAGGGGTGAGCAATTTAATTTTTCCATTTATATCCCGCCCTTCTCCGAAGACTCCGGGCGGCTTACAATCTAAAGCACAAATCAATGTGCTTAGCAATAGCCTTCATTCTATGTATATGCCTGCTTATTAGGGCTTTCGCCCCACCCCACCCCACCCCAAGCGGCATTATTACAAAGTCAGCTTATTGCCCCCAACAATCTGGGTCCTCATTTTACCTACCTCGGAAGGTTGGAAGGCTGAGTCAACCTTGAGCCTGGTGGGACTCGAACCTGCACTAACCCACTGTTCCACTAAGGCTTTTGTTAATGGGGGGTACCACTGCCATGGCCCCGATGCCACCACTTCACCCCTGATCCACAATGCCAACACTGCCCACCGAGTCACCCGTCGCCAACACAACCCCGCTCCCTCAACTGATGCCTCATTGATTCCTCACCCCCTGCTGCCAATGCCCCACCCCGATGCTGCTAATGTCCCGCCTCACCCACACCCCCAATGCCATGGGCTGGACTGGGACCACCCAAGGACCATCAAATGCCCAGGTCTGCCTTAATGCATGCTTAGACGTGGGAGATAGAAATCCTTCGAGCAAACAAAATCCTTAGGGAAGATGAGATTTAAGAGTACAGGTAGTCCTTGGGTTACGATGGCAATTGTGACTGGGATGGTAAGGCGTGTTGTC
>JAKJMR010000769.1:167858-191570 GCA_024449315.1 Daboia siamensis | reverse complement strand
ATGAGTTATTAAATGGGAAGTGGAGAGATTCCCAGGTAAGGACTGTGGCGGGAGGGGAGGCTGGGGGAGAGCTTGTGAGCATAGGAATGTTTTGTGTGTGTGTATGGTGGTGGTGGTAGTGTTAGCTGTGAAGTCGTGTCCGACCCATCGCGGCCCTATGGACAATGTTCCTCCAGGCCTTCCTGTCCTCCACCATCTTCTGGAGTCCATTTAAGCCCACACCTACTGCTTCAGTGACTCCATCCAGCCACCTCATTCTCTGTCGTCCCCTTCTTCTCTTGCCCTCAACCTTTCCCAGCATTAGGCTCTTCTCCAGTGAGTCCTTCCTTCTCATTAGATGGCCAAAGTATTTGAGTTTTAGCTTCAGGATCTGGCCTTCTAAAGAGCAGTCAGGGTTGATCTCCTCTAGGATTGACCGGTTTGATCGCCTGTCTCACTTAGCAACAGAAATTTTGGGCTCACTTGTGATCGTAAATCACGGACTACCAGTATTCCTGGCGTCTTCTGGCTAAATCATTTTTATTTTCCTTTCAGGATCCCAAAGAAGCAGATCTAGCATCCGAAAATGGAGCTGCAATAGTTGGAGGAATCGAATTAATTAACCCGGTATATAAAATAGGTGTACACTCTTTAATCTCAGTTGAAATAAGTTCCATTAGTTCTTTGTAAATTTTTCTGGGAACAGAATTTAAGACACTCTGTGTGTGTGTGTGTGTGTGTGTGTGTGTGTGTGTGTGTGTGTGTGTATTCCTTAATAAGATTAAAAATGCGAATCCCAGGGATATTAAAATTAACAAACTAAGCAAATACTGGGATGAAATAAGAAAAACTAAAACAGTTTTTATTGCTAAAGGATCAAGCTTTCGTTGGCTAACTGCCAACGTCGTCAGGATGGCAGCGCTGGGGTGGGAGATTGCGTTTATACTGTTGGTGTATGGACTCCGCTCATGGAGCGTGTCACTGGTCTGTTTGTTAAGGTCGGCCGTATATGAGTTGTCGTACATCCGTTTATGGGAGATGTAGTTGTCTCTGGTTGTCTCTTGTCAAAAGTGGATTGCTGATAGTTTTGTGTGTTGTAGCCATAGCTCTAGTCATTGCCCATGTTCTTAATATATTGTTATATGTATGTATACACAGAGAGAGAGAGAGACATATATACATACATATATACGTACACATAGGTAAAGGTAAAGGTTGCCCCGCACACACGTGCTAGTCATTTCCGACTCTAGGGGCGGGTGCTCATCTCCGTTTCAAAGCCGAAGAGCCAGCGCTTGTCCGAGGACGTCTCCGTGGTCATGTGGCTGGCATGACTAGACGCCAAAGGCGCACGGAACGCTGTTACCTTCCCCCCGTAGTGGTCCCTATTTTTCTACTTGCATTTTTATGTGCTTTCGAACTGCTAGGTTGGCAGAAGCTGGGACGAGTAACAGGCGCTCACTCTGTTACGCGGCACTCGGGATTCAACCCGCCAAACTGCCGACCTTCTGATCGACAAGCTCAGCGTCCTAACCCACTGAGCCACTGCGTCCCTTATACGTACACATAAGGTTAAGGTAAAGGTTCCCCCGCACATGCATGCTAGTCGTTTCCGACTCTAGGGGCCGGTGCTCATCTCCATTTCAAAGCCGAAGAGCCAGCGCTTGTCCGAGGATGTCTCCGTGGTCATGTGGCCGGCATGACTAGATGCCAAAGGTGCACGGAACGCTGTCATCTTCCCACCGGAGGGGTCCCTATAGTAGAACAGTTACACATATACACACATAAATATACAGTATTTGTCATCATCCAGAAAGAGCAAACACAAGATAGTAAGGAACACAGGAATATTATACGTTTGTGTTAGTTAGTGTCTCTGACTTAATCTGGACAGTTGCTATGCAATTCCTTGACACTCTTTTTGGAGGCTTCAGAGGCCGCATGAGAGCCTAGGCCTCTCGCACAATTTCTGGTGGCCACATGAGACCGCATTGCATTCTCACACAGCTTCCGCAGCTTCCAGAAATCCTGCGTGAACATGCATGCTTTTGAGGATAGTTGTCAGATGGTGGGTGAACCCTGGAAAGCAATCTAGAAATTGGAAGAAGAAATTTCCACCTGGGAATGAGCCGAAAGAACGTTGTTTTTAATTTCAGTTCAGATAATTCTGATCTTTCAAATTTAAAGGGTTGCAAAGAGATTGTGTTGCATTTTAGAAGATAAAATACTGTTCACTTTATGTCTGCTCATTGTTCTTAAATTTAGTTGCAAAGGGGATATAAAAACAATCAGTTTGATTTATAGGTGCTGCTTGTGTTGCATATATATCATAACTGCCAGAACGGTAAATCTTGAGCAATCTCCTTTTTTATTTTTCAGATTTTAAATGAGGAAATTAGGGCAGATTTTTATATCGCAGTCCCTGAAATAACAACAAAAATGAATCCTTTAAGGAATTTTCTGAAACAAAAGTACCCTTCCATGAGGAACGGTAAGAAAAGGTTGTTTCTTTTTTCCTCTGTAAAGAAAACCCTTTAAAAATTTTTTTTAAAGTAAAGAGATTAAAAACTAATGACAACTAATGATTGAGAAGGGAGGAAAAAAATAAAGAACAAAAGAAAGCAAATCGCGAAGGACCAGAGGAAAGAAAAAGATATGCAAAGAAATGACTTCCAACTGTATTTTACAACATACAAATATGAATTTATACTAGGATCTTTGTCTAAATTTGCAACGTAACTTTTATTTTTTCTACCATCTACTTTTTCTGATCATCAAATCCATATATAATAATTTCATTTTTTTCCCCCACTTCGCCCAAACAATCCAGAAGGGGCTTCCAATCCATAAAATTAATGTCTTTTCTCTAATTAAAATTGCCAGTTTCACCATCTCAGTAACATCATCAACTTCACCATGTGGATAATATCAAATCTTTCCACTGTTATGTATATAAAAAGCCCTAATGCTCTTATCGTATATAAAAACAGCACCATGAGTTTTTTTTCCATCTCTTCGTCCATCAGTCCCAAAAGGAGTGTGCCTGGTGTCAGTTTTATATCGGTTTTTAAGATCATCTGAATTATGTTTGTATTTGAATTCTATTTTTTTTAGTGTTTTTAACGTGATAAAAAGTCCCCTCTTGTTTACATTTTCATGGTCGCAGGGTCATGTGATCATCTTTTGTGACCTGACAAGCAAAGTCAAGAGGGAAGCCAGCGTTCACTTAACAACTGTATTACTAAGTTAACACCTACAGTCAGTGATTCATTTAACAACTTTGGCAAGAAAGGTCATAAAAAAATGAGGCAAAAGTCACTTAACAAACATCTCACTTAGCAGTAGAAATTTGGGGCTCAATTGTGGTCATAAGTCATGGACTTAACTAACCTGTACACTAAAATTACCTTTATACATTTTAGACATTTATTTATTTTTCTGGTGACAAATACCAACTGTACCTAATTATAGAAAAAAATCTCTTTTAAGATTATAACACAATGCAAATTTCAATCTCTCATCCACATATTCTATTGTTTTATTTAGATATTGCACCCCATTTTTTTGGTCCCATTTTATTACACGTTCTTCCACTTGTTTTTCTGCATCAAATTTCAGGAAAAGTTTACACGTTTTAGCAATAAAGCGTTCATCACTCGCATAATGTTTTTTAAGGATCTAATTTTTCAAAAAAATTCTTTTTCACTATAGCTTGGTAAGACCAATAGCTCAGTGGCCCCCCAATCTTTCTGGCATTGTGGACTAGCAAGGTAGGGGGGAGGGGGAGAGAAATAAGTTGGTTCCATGTGCCTGCCGCTCACGCAGATGGAGGTTCACACACATGGGTGAGTGTCCTCCACTCACACAAATGGAGCTGCATGCACATGCTGGCCTGCTACTTGTATGGCCCTGTTCTGAGCAAGCTGTGCCCCAATACCCACCTGGGGTTGGGGACCCCTGCATTAGATGAAATGGGATTACCTAGTATTGAACTGTAAAGGGGAATTTCTTCATTGTACCTTCTTTACAGAAGTGACTTCAATAGTTCATACATACCAGCTAAAAAGGTAAAGGTAAAGGTTCCCCCGCAAATGCATGCTAGTCGTTTCCGACTCTAGGGGCCGGTGCTCATCTCCGTTTCAAAGCCGAAGAGCCAGCGCTTGTCCGAGGATGTCTCCGTGGTCATGTGGCTGGCATGACTAGACGCCAGAGACGCACGGAACGCTGTTACCTGCCCACCGTAGTGGTCCCTATTTTTCTACTTGCATTTTTACGTGCTTTCGAACTGCTAGGTGGGCAGAAGCTGGGACAAGTAACAGGCGCTCACTCTGCTACGCGGCACTCGGGATTCGACCCGCCAAACTGCCGACCTTCTGATCGACAAGCTCAGCATCTTAACCCACTGAGACACCGCGTCCCTTCCACATACCAATTACCAATCAGTAAACAATGACATTTCCTTGTTTTTTGTTATTGATATTAAAGGTAAAGGTAAAGATTCCCCCGCATATGCGTGCTAGTCGTTTCTGACTCTAGGGGCCGGTGCTCATCTCCTTTTCAAAGCTGAAGAGCCAGCGCTTGTCCAAGGACGTCTCCGTGGTCATGTGGCCGGCATGACTAGACGCCAAAGGCGCACGGAACGCTGTTACCTTCCCACCGTAGTGGTCCCTATTTTTCTACTTGCATTTTTACGTGCTTTCGAACTGCTAGGTTGGCAGAAACTGGGATGAGTAACAGGCGCTCACTCTGTTACGCGGCACTCGGGATTCGACCCGCCAAACTGCCGACTTTCAGATCGACAAGCTTAGCGTCCTAACCCACTGAGCCACCGCTGATATTAGGAGCATATTAAACTTTTATGTCTAGTCTAGTGAAAATGGCTAGGGGTGACATGATAGCAGTCTTCAAATATCTGAGGGGCTGCCACAAAGAAGGGGTGGGTGGGGGTTCAACCTAGTTTCCAAAGCACAAGAAGGCAAGACAAGAAGCAATGGATGGAAACTAGAGAGGCAACCTGGAATTAAGGAGAAACTTCCTAACAGTGAGAACAATTAACCAGTGGAATGGCTTGCCTTCAAAAGTTGTGGGTGCTCCATCACTGGAGGCTTTTAAGAAGAGACTGGAGAGCCCCTCGAATGGTATCGGAACTCCTGCTTGAGCAGGGGCTTGGACTAGAAGACCTCCATGGTCCCTTCCAATTCTGTTATTCCGTTATAAGCACTGACCGTGAAGCTCTATTGTGTCCATGAAATTCCTCCCATTCTTTTAGTTTGTGGCCAGGCTCGGCCCACCGTCCTTTGGAATTCTTCCCAGCTGGAAAGAGAAATGGCAGAACAGCTGCTTTGCTTCCATGCTGGATGTAGGATATGTAAGATGAATTTAACTCTACTTCATGGGTTGTTTTTTTTTTGTAAAACAGGTACCATTACTTACAATATCGCTGAGACGCTAAATTTCTTCAAACTCTGCCATGAGTATTCAGTGACCGACGACAACCTTATCCAAACACCCTTCGCTATGGTATGTTTTACCAGGCATTTTGGCCAATGGTTTGGCTGTGAGTTCAGCTTAGAGGAGTTTAATCATGTATTAAAAATTAATGTTTGGCCGAAAATAAGCACCAACGCACTATTTGGTTTCTTTCCGTTTGTAGTTTTGCTTTTTTGAAATAAGTCCTTCAGCGGAACATAGTACAACCTACTCGGGAATATTTAGCAAGTCATTACATGTTTGCTAATAGAAGAGTTTCCTTTCTGAAATATCCACAAAAGGTAGATGCACATGATACTTATTGCTAAGGGGCTGCATGTAATAGTTCCTCATTGGTTGTTATTTCAGTACTTAAATAATCTTCACCATGCTGCATGATGATGTATCCTGAAAGTTGGTTTTAAAATATTCTAAATCACAGGCTTGAATCAAATGGCACCTCTGGAACTCCAATTTTAAGTTAAAATATTCTAAAGTGGCTAAAGTTTTGCCACAAGTCGTAGTACTGTTCTCTCATGAAATTTGATTGAAATTGCAGGCAAGAAAGACAGAATTGGTGAGATGTCATCCATGTTAGTTGTTGTTGTTATTTGCTGCTGAAATTTGAACAGATGGCCATTTCTCGCGCTCTGTGGTTGAAACGTTTAATAAGCCAGCCATTAAATAAATCTGTACTGTTAGCCCTTGACTTACAACCACATTTGAGCCCAACATTTCCATAGCTAGCCAAGATAGCTGTCCAACTTCCCCTTGGTTGGGGAATTCTGGGAGTTGACGTGCATAAACCTTAAAATTGCCAAAGTTGAGAAATACTGCTCTATACATTTACAGTGATTGAATTTGAATAAAAAAATAGAAGATACCGTTGCTTTTTTCACAACACGGTATTACTTGGCTGAAGATACTGATGATATTAACAGGACTTGCAGCCTTTAATTGATGAGAAAATGAAATAAATAAATAAATAAATAAATAAAAATGATGATTTTTTTTTTTATTAACAGGACTTGCAGACTTTAATTGATGAGATAATGAAATAAATAAATAAATATTTTTTTTTATTATTAAATAAAAGCCCACTGCATTAAGTATTTACCCCAGTCCCAGCAATTTTTATAAACCTGACAGCGTTTAATGTTTTTCTTTATTTTTGCATTAACTTTTTCAGTTGGACATGCCTAATGATCAGATACTTGCCAATCTGGAGAGTATTATTAAGGACATTTGTAAACATAAACCTTCGAAATATGGTGAGCCACTCTTTTTAAAAATTTCTTAATCAATGCCGATAGCTAATGATGTTACTCAGATGAATATAAGATTGGGGGAAGCATTTTGCTAGCATCAAGGAGAAAACAGTTAAAAAAAAAACATGTACTGCCGCACTAAGCAGTTAAAAAACAGTAACAGAATGTCAGGCAACAATTGCTTAATAACATTGCTAATAATTTTGCTGCACATCTGCAAGCCATCTTAACTTCCCTTCTTAAGAAGGAAATTTCTGAAAACCATGTCATTCTTTTAAGAAGTTGTTTGGGAGTTTTGAGAACAACCTTCCGCTTTCAAGCGGCAAAAATTATTATACTGAGAAGTCCCGTTTTTGTTTTCCTGCAGAATTATTCAGTTAGAAAAATAATTTCTCCCTGCCAAAGCTTAGGCTTGGGAAACATTTACGCAGGAAGTTCCTATCTTGAAATGTTTTGGACAACCTTGAAGAACCGTCTCAGATGTTTTGAGTTCCAAGTAAAAATGTTTGGGGTTCTGAGAATTTTGCTTTAAGGTCAGGGCAAAAACGCATCATTTTGTTTTGGCGTCAGAACAATATGTGACCGTTTTCAAGGATTTGACTTTGAAATGTTCCAGTTCTTTTGAGGGTGTGAGTTAAGTGGTTTTCTCTTGCAAGGACATACAGGGATTAGAACGGTTTGTTGAGGAGTTTTGTTTTTTTGCAGATTTTTTTTATGGGGGGGAAGCATAAGTAGTCCTTGACTTACGACTACAATCGAGCCCCACATTTCTGTTGTGAACAGTTGAGTTCTGCCCATTTTTACGAGAGTTGTTAAGTGAATCGCTGCAGCTGCTAAGTTACTAATATGGTTGTTATTTGAATCTGGCTTCCCCACTGACTTTGCTTGTCAGAAGTTCACAAAAGGGGATCACGTGTCCCTGGGACACGGCAACCATCATAAATACGTGCCAGGTGCCAGGGTCTGAATTTTGATCACGTGACCAGTGGGATGCTGCAATGGTCGTTATGTGTGAAAAATGATTATAAGTCACTTTTTCCAGTGCAGTTGTAACTTCAAACGGTCACTAAAGGAATGGTTGTAAGTCGAGGACTACGCGTAGTGGGGTGTTGTTTTTTTTTTTTACCCTTTTCTGCTGCTGTTTTGATAAGGCTGTTCATGCAGTTAAGCACTGGCAACTGCTCCTCCACCCGTGCTTTTTGTTTTCGTGGTCGGTGTCTGAGATCTCACAATTTATTCTACTAATGTAGGATGTAACGAGGGACGTGGTGGCTCAGTGGGTTAGGACGCTGAGCTTGTCGATCAGAAGGTCGGCAGTTTGGCGGGTCGAATCCCGAGTGCCGCGTAGCAGAGTGAGCGCCTGTTACTCGTCCCAGCTTCTGCCAACCTAGCAGTTCGAAAGCACGTAAAAATGCAAGTAGAAAAAGAGGGACCACTATGGTGGGAAGGTCACAGCGTTCTGTGCGCCTTTGGCGTCCAGTCATGCCGGCCACATGACCACGGAGACGTCCTCGGACAAGCGCTGGCTCTTCGGCTTTGAAACGGAGATGAGCACCGGCCCCTAGAGTCGGAAACGACTAGCACGCATGTGCGGGGGAACCTGTACCTTTAGGATGTAATATTTAAATTTATTTGAAAGTATGGTTAATACATCAAATTAAAAGTATTTGCCCTGTCTTCTTTCCTTTTTTTTAGTTTTGGACTCCCAGGGCCTTTCTTGATTTGAGCGCGGTTGCCAAGGATTGAGAAGCTCAGCGTGGACTGTAGCTCTTTCCCGTCATTGAAAGAATGAATATATTGTACATAGTGTGCTAAATTTGGTCCACGGTTGCACCCAGCCTTCTAAATCATGCCGGTTCTAAATAGGACCACTGAAAACAGACAGCCCTCGGTTTACAACTATAATTGAATCTGGAATTGTGGTCCTAAGCGTGCCACTCATTAAGCAAGTCGCTACATGACCGCACCTGATTTTACAATTTTTTTTTTTTTTTGCAACAGTTAGTGAATCACTAGGAGAGCGTGATAGTTCGTGATTAAAGACGCTGAGCTCGTCAGCCCAGGTTCAAGACCTGCGTGCCTTGTGACGGGATGAGCTCCCGTTACTAGCCCCAGCTCCTCCCCACCTGACAGTTCAAAAGCGTGCAGTTGCGAGCAGATAAATAGGTACCACTTCGGTGGGAAGGTAACAGCGGTCCATGGGCCTGGGCGTATAGCCATGCTGGCTGCATGGCCACGGAAGCACCTTTGGATGAGGCTGGCTTCCGTCACTAGGAAATGGAGATGAGGATCACCCCCTGCATTTGGACACGACTGGGCAGGGGACACCTTTATCTTTACCTAAGTGAATCACTGCGGTCGTTAAGCGAATGGAGTGGTCGTTAAGCAAACACCTTTTAACCGATTGACGTTTCTTTCCAAAATCCCCCCCTGCCCGCCTGTCTGTCAAGATTTTTGAATCTAGGTTGTTAAGTAGCCTGGGAAGATCCATTGGTTGTTAAGTGACCAGCTGTAAGCTGAGGACTACCTGTTCCTGGTTAAATCTCTTCCGCTGACTTGTGAGAGGTTTAAAGATGCTTATTTTTGCGTGGAGTTGCTATTTTAAACAGAACTTTCAATGATTTTGTACAGTGATGTCAGTGTTAGAACATCCACGCTCTGTCAACCAGCAATTGCTAGGTAAAGGTAAAGGTTCCCCCGCACATGCTAGTCGTTTCCGACTCTAGAGGCCGGTGCTCATCTCCGTTTCAAAGCCGAAGAGCCAGCGCTTGTCCGAGGACGTCTCTGTGGTCATGTGGCCGGCATGGCTAGATGCCAGAGGCGCACGGAACACTGTTACCTTCCCACTGTAGTGGTCCCTCTTTTTCTACTTGCATTTTTACGTGCTTTCGAACTGCCAGGTTGGCAGAAGCTGGGACGAGTAACAGGCGCTCAACTCTGTTACGTGGCACTTGGGATTCGACCCGCCAAACTGCCAACCTTCTGATCGACAAGCTCAGCGTCCTAACCCACTGAGCCACTGCGTCCCATCTAGCAATTGCTAGCAGTACAAAAATAAGTGGAATTCTTCCTTCTTACCTCCTCTCTCTCTCTCTCTCTCTCTCATTTCAGGTCCTTTTGTAACAAGTATGAGCATCCGAAGTTCAACTAGCGAAGCCTTAGATGTGAAAGTTGAACGATTTCTCTCTGAAGAATCTCTAGGACAGAAGTTGGAAGAAACTGAAAGGATCAGCGAAGAAGAGAAGCAAGAGCCGGATGATTAGAAGGTTGCAGAAATGTCATTTTCCTTCTATAAAAATTATAAAGGGCAGTTCTTGTACCCTCATCCACAGATTGCCTCAAGTTCTGGTCCTGAACAAGAAAATGGCACCAATATCGGAGACAAGGGAGTGAAGCTCCTTGGTGCTTTTGGATCAACAGTCCCCCAAATTTGGGGCCCAGGTAGTATCTAGGAATTATCAATATTATAGGCTCGGCACATCTGGAGAGCCCGCCAGCACTGACACTATTGTTTCAGTGCAAACCATTCTCCGTTTGTAAAAAAAAGATGTTTTATTAAAAATGAAAAGCTTTGTGTACAGTTTTTATTCACCTTGGAAGCCCTCCTGTCCCTCAGGTTTTGGTTTTAACTGTGTTTTTTTCAATCCACAGACAAATTGATTATATCTTAAGAGTCTTTTAAGGAAAAAAAAATTAAGAACCTGCTTTGGCAGCTTAATGTATGGGTGTGTGGTGTGTGTGTTGTCCGTGGCTGCCAGTTGCATTCTGGCAGTGAGCACCTGGTTTTGGACATTCCCGATTGTTGTTCTTGTTGTTAGCTGCGAAGTCGTGTCCGACCCATCGCGACCCCATGGACAACGTTCCTCCAGGCCTTCCTGTCCTGTACCATCTTCTGGAGTCCATTTAAGCTCACGCCCACTGCTTCAGGGACTCCATCCAGCCACCTCATTCTCTGTCGTCCCCTTCTTCTATTGCCCTCGATCTTTCCCAGCATTAGGCTCTTCTCCAGTGAGTCCTTCCTTCTCATTAGGTGGCCAAAGTATTTGAGTTTTAGCTTCAGGATCTGGCCTTCTAAAGAGCAGTCAGGATTGATCTCCTCTAGGACTGACCGGTTTGATCGCCTGGCAGTCCAAGGAACTCGCAGGAGTCTTCTCCAGCACCATAGTTCAAAGGCCTCAATTCTTTGGCGCTCAGCCTTTCTTGTGGTCCAACTTTCACTGCCATACATTGCAACTGGGAAGACCATAGCCTTGACATTCATGATAGACACTAACAAAGATCTCATCTTCTGTCCACCTACTGTAACAAAAGCATCCTTCATCATTGCTTAAATTGATGTAAACATATTAATAAAAGAGAATATTTGTAGTTCAAGGTTGAAATGAGGGGTCCTTGGTGCTCTCCAAGTTTGCTTGATTGCTAGCGCTGATGATGTTGCCTAGTTGGGCAATGAAAGGTCTGCAAGAAATCAACCAAGCTCAGAGAGCACCAAGGATTCCTCAATAAATATACTGCAGGAACAGCAATGCAGGTGGTCCTCGAGATGCAACCATAATGGAGCCTGCCCATTACGGTTGCATGAAGGGACAGCTGTTAAGCAAGGCAGTGTCACTTAACGACCTCCATACCCAGAAGCCTGTTGGTGACTCCAGTTGTTTGTGGAGTTTGTGGAACTTAAAATAATTGTGAGACTACTATCAGCTTGCAGAATAGCATGAGCTGCCACGAGGCATTCAGCCTCTGTAAGAAAGCTCAGTCTCGCATCAGCCTTGCATCGTTTCTACAAAAAACAGAAAGGTAAATTGGGTGCTGTTGGGCTCTGGAGCTGGCTGAGGAACAGGCTGAGACCTGCAAATCCCCTGGGTGGCTGGATGGGAAGTAGGCCGAGACTTACAGGCTTTAACAGCCTCCAGTCATAACTAGCTCTTTTTTGGGTTGTGTGTGTGTCTGCCATAACTTGATTAGTCGTATCTTGAGGACTACCTGTATCAATTTTCATAAGTCAGAAACCTTGGTCTTTTGGACTCCCCTGAGTTTGGAAAAATGTCATTAGGTCTGTTAGATAGTAGTTCTCAACTTACAAACCGTTCGTTTAATTAATGAATGTTCAAAGTTAAAAACAGCCCTGCAAAAAAAGTGACTTACTACTGGTCCTCGCACTTAAGACTGCAACAGAGTCCCTGCGGGTCACGTGCTCAAAATTTGGGTGCTTGACAACCGACATGTATTTGCAATGGTTGCAGCATCCTGGGGTCATTTGTGACCTTCCCACCTGGAATGAGGGAAGCTGTTTTTTGTTACTTCAAGGGGAAAAAAAGACCAAGACATAATTTTAACACCTCAGAAAAAAATGTTAAAACCAGAAAATAATCACGAACAGAAAATATTTTTAAAATTTTGTTTGTAATCTTCAGTATTTTCGACTTCCGTTGCAGACCATATTATAACTCCCACGTATCCAGTAAATTAACGGGGAAAAAATTATCACTGATGAAACAAGATAATTCTTGCAGATTTTGTGGGACAGCATTTGACTTTCCTGTTGCTTCAACCCACGAACTTGTATCTATGTGTTCCAATACAGCTACTGACCAAGTTTTCCAATGCCATTTTTCAACTGATAAATGATCCAAACGCTTCCTACACTGAGCAACTAACAATTTAGTTTTCAGAAGGGGAAAAAAAAGTAAGCTTCTTGACATTTATCCCAATATTTTCTCTTATTAAACATAAGGTTATGCTCCTTATTTTGAGAACTGCAGTTCATCAAATCCATTTCCCCCCCCCCCCAAAAAAAAAATTACCCATTTTTAACATGTTCCCTTCTGTTCGCACCCTCCTCTCAAGTTGGCTGAATAATTACAAGAGTTTTGTACAATTCCTATGGGGGTTAAATGTCATCGATGCAAAATCTTGAAATATAACTCCTGCTTTGAAGCTAATAGAAATCCCCCATCACCGCAGTGCTTATTATCCAGTTGCCTTCCCAGATAGATAAATCTCAAGTTTCTTTTGAACTCCCGGAAGGATTTTGTTTGTCTCTTTTCCAGTAACCACATACAGGATACAGTTTGAAAGTTATGCCTTTGTAGGCGAAGAGGGGAAATGTAGTCTTTTGCAAAACTTGTTAACGGGGGATTTGCAAATTCCATTAGTCGCCCAGTGAGCGGGGGAATGTGTTAAGTTGAATCCGTAAGGCGCACTGTATTTTACATCTTAAGTGCTGTTCTAGCTCTTTGTTCAGTAGAAGTCAGTAGCAAGGACAAACCACAAATAAACTAGATGCCCACAGTCGGCCAATCATTAAACTGTCGCACACGGATGTATGCTTATGGATGTGTGCGCACACATGCACGTGTATTAGAAGTCAGCAACAGACAGATTAAAGGAACCCGTGTGCATTGTAAGGTTTGCTGTTTAGGAATAATTGATAGTTGATAATCCTAAGGATGTAGCTTGGATCCTATAGTATGCCTGTAACTACCCAGACAGCCACTCTTCCTGGTGTAGATTATCTGAAGGCAACTTTTAACCAAGGCTAGAAAAATTGCGGAGCCCAAAAATAAACCTGAGGTTTTATTTTGGTGTAGAGGGAAAAAGAAATTGGCCACTGGGGGGGCGCTCCTCTCTTACAAAGCTCAGTCACTCTCCCTTAAGGCTTTGAAATATGCAGCAGCGATGGTTGTTTAGCCGTTATAAAATGAGGCCAGTTTTATGGGCGTGCATGGATGTGTGTCTGCTGACCTACACAACAGCTGAAGTGATTTCAAGGGCTGTTTGCCAAGTCACGGGCAAAGAGTTTGACAGACGCCAAGTGCCTGCTACTTTGCAAACTGCAGATTTCATTCCATGTAATGCAAAGTCCCAACAGCCAGAACGAAACAGGCTGGCTGTTAAGGGTGGTGGTGGTGGTGGTGGCGGCTTGACACTGCATATTGATAGTCTGCAAAAATATGCAGGAGTTGCAGGTAGTCCTCAACTTAATGACCACAATGGAGCCTAACGTTTCTGTTGTTAAGTGAGACATTCGTTAAGTGAGTTTTGCCCCCGTTTTGCAAACTTGCTTGCCAGAGTCGTTAAGTGAATCGCTGCAGTTGGTAAGTTAGTAACCTGGTTAAGTGAATCCAGCTTCCCCATTGACTTTGCGTGTCAGAAGGTTGCAAAAGGTGATCACGTGACACCCCACCCCCACCCCCCCCGGGACACGGCAGCCATCATAAATATGAATCAGTTGCCAAGCATTTGAATTTGGATCACATGACCATGGGGGGGGGGGAAATGCTGCAACGGTCATAAGCGTGAAAAACGGTCGTGTTACTTTTTTTCAATGTTTTAAGCCAGGGGTGTCAAACTGCCGGCCCACGGGCTGGACGCATCCCAACGAAACCGCTTCACCCCATTGCCGGCAATGGGGGAAAAGCTCTGATACGTCCTGTGACATTACATGACACCACAAGTTTGACATGTCTGTTTTAAGCAAATGGTTGTAAGTCAAGAGCTGCCACTTTTAAGTTTGCAATAATTGTATTGTTTCTTAGCAAAAGCAATACTCCAAACAAATTAGGCACCTTAATTAAAGGGTCTGAACAAAGATAAAAGAAGTTTTTCTTTTTTCTGTTCAATTGAGTCCCATTCTCAGACGTTGCCTGGAGAAGTCCCTGCGGTTTTCTTGGCAAGGTTTTCAGACGTGCTTTGCGACTGTCTGCTTCCTAAGGATAAGAGAAAGTATCACTGGCATTGCTGTGGGTTCAATGTTCTGATGCAGGCAGTCTATGACTTATGATCAGTTACTTTTATGAACTTTAAAAGTTTTCACAGATCTCAAGGCTAGTTGCAACCCAGATTTGAAGTTCTGATAGCCATCCCTCCCAATTCCCCAAGGTCACATGATCACATTTTGGGCACTCAGTCCTACAATTACAACCATTTGTAGCATCCCACAATCATGTGACTGATTTGCCGTGTTCTTTTTGCTGGAAACAGGCGTTTATTTCCAGGTTTTGGCAAATAAAGCCCATTGTAGACAACGCATTCACGTAGCGTCCACAGTGTTCGCTCTGTGACTGCCACATTCACTTCACGGCCACAAAAAAGGTAGCAAAATCAGGCATAGTCGTGTGGTGATCTGTTTAACAACCTGTACCACTTAGGACCACAATTCCAGCTCTCCGTTCTGATTCCTTTTTGCATTCATTCTCCAAACATTTTCATTAGGGTCCACTGCCACGGCTCTTCTCCGAAGCACATTCCAGCTGCCTGACACAACCTGCCACTTTAAAAATAAAACAATCCTGCAAACCGCAAGAGGTTGTGTAGGCCTTGAGCTGACCTCTGCTTCAACTTGCAGTCTTGACTATAAAGATTCCTCCCCCCCCTCCACCCATGAGAAGTGCACCTCCTGACGTGGTCCCTTTTGTCAAACCTTTTTGCCATTTCTAAATTTATGCGCGGCTGAACTGTACCACAGTGGGGACTTTGCAGCTATTAATACTTTAAAAAAAAAAGATGGAATCACATTACAGAAGAGGTCAGGTGGCATCTTTGAAGCAAAAGCTGTATGGTCGTCTTCAGAGCTATCTGTCAAAAAGGAAATTTGGCATAGCGAATAGAAAAGCGTTGCTTTATTTTTAATGCAGCAAAAGCAATGCATGTTTACCGGCCCTTCTCTTCGTAGTTTACGGGTCTTGCCTTCGGCTTTGGAAATAATTTTCTTAAAAATATTCATTGGATTCTAATGCAGCAAGTGACTACTAGGAGATACATTGGCTACTGGAGTGTGGATTATAAAACATTTTTGCTTGAGAAATAGCAATAGGGAGATCGGTCTGTAGCTTTTTTCTAATTGTTAACTAGAAGTTTGTTCCTATATCCTAGATCTGGAAAAAAACAATCAAATATGTTGAAATATTTCTGTTGATTTAGCAAACCAATCAACAAGTTGTCTTTATTTTCCAGAATCAGTCAGTCCTATTTAAAAAAAAAAAACTTATAAAAAAACCTTATAAATTCAGTCTTTCTGAATATGGAAATCTCATACTTACTAGGATGGACTTCAGGGTCTTTAGATTCTCACCAATGGCTCATTGATTATGGAATTGTAGGTCCACAAGTCCAGATGGCAGCCAGATTGGGAATGCTGATCAAAACTTGTACTTAACAATACTGAAGAATGTACAGGTAGTCCCCAACTTATGACTACAGTTGAGCCCAAAATTTAGGTTGCTAAGTGAGACGTTAAATGAATTTTGCCCCATTTTACGATTTTTCTTGCCACAGTGGTTAAGTGAATCACTGCAGTTCTTTAGTAAGTAACTGGGTTGTTAAGTGAATCTGGCTTCCCCATTGACTTTAATTGTCTGGGGTGGGGTCACAAAAGAGGATCACATGACCCACCCGGGACACTGCAACCCTCATAAATATGTGTTAGTTGCCAAGCATCTGAATTTTGATCACGTGACCAAGGGGGTGCTACAACGTTTGTAAGTATGAAAAATGGTCTTAAGTCACTTTTTCAGTGCTGTTGCAACTTTGAATAGTCACTAAACGAATTGTTGTAAGTCGAGGACCACCTGCACTTGAAAGACAATCTTCCTGCTTCCTACCTGTTCCTTTTTTCTGGAGATTCTTAGGACTAAACCAGGGGTAGGCATGACTTGTGGACTTCAATACCCAGATTTCCTGAACCAGCCATGCTGACTGAGGAATTCTGGGAGTTGAAGTCCATCTATCTTAAAAGTTATCAGGGTTGAGAAACGCAGATGGATGATATTGAAAGCCACTGAGATATCAAGTAAGGCCAAGATGGACATTACTGGTCCTTCCACAATCATCCGAGGTTGCAAAACACTGTGATTTGCTATGGACCATTTGCTTCTAGGACTACTGGTCAGCTGAGAGAATAGAGCATCAGAGCTACCTTTTGCCCTTTATCCTTAGAAGAAGTGTCAAATTGCAGGCATGAGCACATTCACCCTTATTGTGATGGTTCTTCCATGCCGGGTGTTATGACACCCATCTTCCCTCAACAGCTCCAGTCAAGCAGAACTGATTGGCCAAATGTCACCAGACCTTTGGCCCTTGTGCACAGAAGCCTGCTCAGAAGGCAACTTTGCATCCAATAGCACCAAGTTGCAATTAACACGGGAAATTAAAATGCTTGGAGTAGCAAAGATGAGGGATGCTAGTGCTTGTTTAGCAGAGTTTTAAACTGAGTGTCTGTGAAAGCACTGCAAGAATGACATCCCAAATGTTTGGTGCTCCTTCGAAGCCGCACGCCTGCCCACTCCCATCAGATGCACAGGTGCAAAGATACATCAGTGTAGCAGCCCCAGTGTTTCTCAACCTTCGCAACCTTAAGACATGTGGACTTCAGCTCCCAGGATTCCCACGACTGCAGTGCTGGCTGGGAATCCTGGAAATTGAAGTCCACACGTCTTAAGATTGCTAAGATAGAGAAACACTGGGCTCCTAGACTGATGCCTCTCACAGAGTGAATTGTAGCAGCTCACGAAAGAAAAAAAAGTGTGAAAACAATAAGAGGTAAGGATGATTGTGTACTGTAATCTTCCAGGATTAATGGTGAGCATTTGGAATAATTTTGGTATAATTTTATTGCTCCTTTAAACATTAAAAGGTACGATTGCCAGTACTTTTTTCCAATACAAGGTAAATGTAACTGAGCAGTATCTATGGAGATTCTGTCATCCAGATCATAGTTATGCCAAAGATGCTTTTTTCACGAGGCAACTGGACTTTCTTGTTTTTCTTTGAAGACGTCTTCAAAGAAAAGAAAGTCCAGTTGCCTCGTGAAAAAAGCACTTTTTGGATAACTAAAAGCATCTTTCGCCAGTTGCCTCGTGAAAAAGCATCTTTGGGATAATTGATCAGTAATAATCCTGGGCGTTTGCATTCCAGGTCTAAAAAGAAGCCATGGGTTGGGTGTACCTAATAATTCGCCTTAAATTAATTTTCTTCTTAAGATTAGAGAAATTGAATGCTATTTCCTGCTAACACCTTTAATACAATGAAAATGGACATCTATCCCATGGGGGGTTTATTGCTCACAGCTCCATTCGCATAACACATGGAGCTATAAATCATGATTTATAAGAGACGGTGACTGCATTTACACAGTGTGGTGCAGAAGCTGAGGAAACCATGAGATGGCTTTGTACTATGCATGGTTCCCTCTCTTTAGGAAAAAATACCTGAACTAAACAAGAACTTTCAACGACTTAAAACTCCTCCGATTCATACGTATGGAGGGGGGGGGAGGGGGATTGTGGATAGCTGGAACTTTTTAATTGTTTAATTTTCGGTTTCCACCCAACTTGATGGATTAACATAGAGCTTGCAGATCTCAACAGCTTTTCTACAAAGATGTCTGTGCCAACACAATTAAGTCAAAAATACTGACTAAGGGAAACTTCACAGATTAATTAATGGTTGATACTTATGCAGGAGAAAGATTGTCCTAAAGACAAAAGGGGGAATGGCTGGCTTTGACCAGCTTTTCCTAAAATGCTGAAGAAGGTTTTTTTTGTGGAATTAGAAGTTCTACCTCACTAAAGGTTAGGGCTTACCTAAATGGCATTTAAAACAAAAGCTTTTGCGTGTTGCTATTGCATTGTTCCTGCCTGTAATTTATTGTTCATGATTAAGAGGTATTTGACTTTCCAGGCCTGGCTCCAATTTTCTAAAGACTATGGAGGAACTTTGAGATCCCCAATAAAATGTGGAGATATGTCTCTTCTCTTAATAGTCATGCTGATTCTTCAATAGTTTAGCTAGCCCACCATTTTTCCCCCCTAGCCCACCTTTTTTGAAATACTTAGCTCTCGTGTGAGAGAAATGGGGTCTATAGAATCATAGCTGCTGTGATAGACTACATGTAGTCTTCGACTTACAAAAGTTCATTTAGTGACCGTTCAGTTACAACGGCATTAAAAAAGGTGACTTATGAACGTTTCTCACACTTAACAACCACTGTAGCATCTCCAGGATCATGTGATTAAAATTCAGACGCTTGGCAACTGACTCATATTTATGACAGTTGCAGCGTCCCGGGGTCAGGTGATCGCCTTTTGCGACCTTCTGACAAGCAAAATCAATGGGGAAGCCAGATTCACGGAACAACCGGGTTACTAACTTAACAACCTCAGTGATTCACTTAACAACTGTGGCAGGAAAGGTCGTAAAGTGGGGCAAATTCACTTAATCGTCTTGCTTAGCAACAGAAATTTTGGGCTCAATTGTGGTTGTAAGTCAAGGACTAACTGCAGTAAATAATAATAAATAATAATAAACCTTTATTGTCAAAGTACAACATGTGTACATTGAGATTAGCTGAGCCTCCCCCCCCCTGTGCTCTCTCCCCCCAACACACAGTGACAACAAACCCTCCATCCTACCACACCATGTAAACCAACTACACCACACACCGGCCTCCCAAGTCAATTCTGCATAAGATTATGTCCCATTTAGAAGCCTAACAGCCCACGGATAAAAGCTATTTTTCAGCCTGTTGGTACGGCTGGCTATATCCCTGTATCTCCTACCGAATGGTAGGAGGGTAAAGAGATACCGTCCAGGGTGTGAGTCATCCCTGAGAATCTTCCTCACTCTTCCAAGGCAACGAGCCCTGGCGAGGTCATCCAGCGGTGTCAGGGGACAGCCCACAATGTCTTGTGCTGTGGTCACCACCCTCTGTAATACTTTCCTGTCCGCGGCTGTCAGACCAGCATACCAAACCACGATACCATACGAGAGGATGCTCTCTATAGTAGACCGGTAAAAGAGGGTCATTAGCCATTGTTCTACCCTGTTCTTCCGCAAGACCCTAAGAAAGTGAAGCCTCTGTTGGGCCTTTCTAGCCACCTGGGTTGTGTTAACTTTCCAGGTCAGATCTTCACAGAGGTAGACTCCCAGAAATTTAAAGGAGGAAACTCTACACAGTCCTCCTCAATGTAAAGTGGGGCAGGTTCCTCCTTTTTTCTCCGGAAGTCTAACACCATCTCTTTCGTCTTGCCAATGTTTAGGTGCAAGTTGTTGTTACTACACCATATGGATAGTTTTTGTACCTCCGCCCTATATGCTGTCTCATCCCCAAATATTTGGTCTGGCAAGATTTAAGTCTGTGTGTAAGCAAATAAAGAACTGGATGGATTGTTCTACAATTCATCATTCTTGATTAAACCTTCCACAATTAACAGAATATGCCCTGCCTCTGTAATAATGCTTTCCCCAGAACCAACTCCATTTCTACTACCGTACAAAAGCATGGGATTGACAGAAACAGAGGCAGATGGTTGGGACAGGTGGGGAAAAAAAGTGAATTAAAAGAAGAGACCAAATCCTTGTTTTTTTGCACAAGAAAGTTTGGGATGCCTCTCACATGGATGGGATTCTGGAAGTCCATCCATTCTGGTCTTCTGTCAAGGTGACCTGTTATGTTCCTTTGAACGCACAGCTTTTTAATTATGGGCATCTGGAGAATATGGACAAAACAGTCAAGATGGCAGCTGGGATAGTACGTCTGAAACTCTGGTGTTTGTTTTTTTCTTTTAATGTGTGTTATAAAAATCAGGTTCAACTTTGGCTCAACTCTCATGACTCCCATCTTGAAATTTTGGGCACAAAGTGTGGAAACCCCTCCTCTTTTTCTTTAAACAGGGAAAATTAGCATTCTGGGGTATCTTAACACTTGGTGGAATTAGCAAGAACAGGAAATTTGGGTCATCATCATTGCACGACCTACAAAAGAGTGGAACATTCTAAGGTAGGAGCTTAATACACCCAGAAATTACCATATAGAGTTCCTGCTCTGGTCATTTTTTTAATTTCTGAAGTAGTGGAAAGCATTCTAAAATGTATTTTTTTCATTCTTATGGACACATTGCATAGGATTTTTTTTTTTGCCTGTAATTACAGTAGGTTTTTGTGGTCGTTTAAAAAAAAAATACGTTCAGAGAGGAATTGCATTTGAGAGTGCAGTATATTTAATTCTCCCACACCTCTATACATAGGTGGTTACACACACACACACACACACACACACACACACACACACACACAGAGAGAGATCATGTTGCTATTTATCCTGTGGGGAAGCCTATTTTTTGTTCCCCAAACTGATAAAGAGTATGGGAGGAATAATTTGTCACATCATGCCTAGCTAATTTGGCTATTTCTTTCCTATATTTAGGAATTTCCTTGTTCCCTTCTGAGAGGAGGGGGCTCTGTGGTATCTGTAGCAGAACATCCAGATTCAGCCATAGTTTCATTCCATACAGCATTAACCTTGTGAATTCTCAGGCTTCCTCCTTCCATTATATAGTCAAGAGGGACAGTATTTAATATTTTATCGTTATGTATATGTAGGGGGGTGTGGGTCTATACATATGTTGTATATGGTATGTTTTAGGTGTGTGTCATGTATGTGTTTCACTTTGAGAGCGGGCAACTAAATTGCATTTTTGATGTGTGCCGTTGTGCTCACAGTAAAAAACTGACAATAAAGGTTATCTTGTGGCAGATTTTTTTCAACCCCAACTAAGCTGATAAGCAGGTTGTATAAATACTCTTGACAATTTTGGTCTTTGAGAAGCTAAACTACCTGGGAACATTTTGTGGCATATGAGTCAAGTCAAGTATCCAAGGCTTTATCATCACAAGCTACAATATATTTGCAGGTAGTCCTTGACTTATGACTAGTTACTTAATAACCATTTAAAGTTACATGGACCTTCGCAGTTACTTACAACACAAAGTTACAACAGCCGCGTGCGCACGCACACACACACACACAAACTTGACAACTGGCAGACATTGATGGAGAGCATCCTGCAGTCATATGACTATGATTTGGATAGGGGGGTTTTGGTATTTTTTTTTGCCAATGTAAGCTTGTAAGCCGCCCTGAGTCTTCGGAGAAGGGCGGGATATAAATGGAATTAAAATAAAAATAAAAAAAAATTTCCTTCTGGTCTTTGGCCAAAAAAAAAAAAAAGTCCATTGGTGAAAATGGGTTTACTTAATGACCACTGCATAAAAGGTCATAACTTTGGTAAGGGTCATGTGATGACCCACTTAATGACCACAACTTCCAGTCTCAATTATGGTCATAAGTCGAGGATTACCCGTATTGCTGCTGCTTTTTATTTTTTTTAAACCCAGAGAAAAATTACAAAACATTCCAGTAGGAGGAGTAGTCTGACTATGTTGTTACACACATTTTACTTTCTATAAAGAACCCAAAGTATTTTAAAGAATCTGTGTACCTGAAGAAGTGGGAGTACGGAATGCTGACAGCATGATTGATCTATTCGTACAAAAAAACAGCATTGATAATATAAGTGCAAGATAATTTTTGAGTGTTTCTGGAAAGCTAACACATCCAGACTCCTGTAGCATCCACTCTGTGCCATGTCTTCCCCATCTCTGCTTTTCACTCTGCACATCATCCCGCACTTTGACATGAGGATTTTGCACGGGTTATGGTCCCTCAGGGCAAAGACATTGTGTGTACCAACAAACCTCACAGGGTAATAAGGGACACTTGGTGTTCTCTGAGCTTGGTGGTTTTCTCGCAGATGTTTCATTAACCAAACTAGGTAGAGTTTGCTGTCAATTTATAACACGGGTCTTCAAACTTGGCCCTTTTTATGAAGTGTGGACTTCAACTCCCAGAATTCCTCAGCCAGGCATGCTGGCTGAGGAATTCTGGGTGTTGAAGTCCACAAATCATAAAAGGGCCAAATCTGAAGACCACCCTGCTTTATACAGTCAGTCCTCAACCTACGACTACAACTGAGGCCAACTTTCCTGTTGCTGAGCAAGACATTTGTTAAGTGCATTTCACCTCAGTGTACGACCTTTCTTGCCGCACTGGTTAAGTGAGCCTCTGCAGCTGTTAAGTTAGTAACACGGCCGTTAAGTAAATCTAGCTTCCCTGTTGACTTTGCTTGTCGGAAGGTCGTGAAAGGTGATCACCTGGCTCAGTTGTGGCTGTAAGTTGAGGACTACCCGTATGTTGCAGATGGCTCCTGTTTTTTCTTCTAGGGTCTTTTGGCTTGCTTGGGAGGTTTTGGAGGGCTTACTAACAGAGAATCCCTCGGGAGACGTTCAGGCCATGGAAATGGGTTTCTGTTTATCTTGGGTACTTCTAATAGGCTGCGTTTGGCGGAAAAACATGGTAAATTGCATCAGATTGGGCCTGCTGCAGGATGACACAAGGAAACTCATTCTGATAACCTGAATTACTAGATAGTTCACCTGCCCATTTCAGAAAAAAAGTTTGGCTATCATCCTCATGTAAATTGCAACTGTGGGCTATCAGAATCGGAAGTGTAGTTGTCTCTGCATTTTCCCAGGGATGAGATAAGCAATGATCTATTATTAGAGCCAATTATGGATTTTCTATCTGCATATGTTTGTGGGCATGAAAGTGTTATCTGTGCTTTGGCCCGAAAACCGGCTGTTTTTGTGGCAGCAGAGGTTTGCAAGCACTTAGAACTGAGGATATTCAACCTCTCGTTTACAAGCCTCCACCATTTAAATTAATTTTCAGATACAATAAATCTATTCTTCTGTACTACAAACAAGAGAGGAAATGCCTGTGGTATTTAAATTAATTTAGTGTACGGTAAATCTATACACTACTAAAACTCTTGTATCTGTTTGTAACCTTCAATCAGACGAAACGTTGCATCATAGGGAAACCATCTTTGAATCAACTTGTGTCAAATGGGAAACACTTATGGAATGGGTTCAAAATCTGGGACTTGTGACTGGGGGGGATTAAAATTTGGCAAAGTCAGAGCCACTTTGGTGTCGTTCACATGACGGTCATGGACAGCACAGTGCAAATGGGTCAGCTTTCCATACCTTTACTTCCACAAATTTCTTTCAGACCCCGAAGGTTTTCTGAGTTGATTCCCTTAGAACAGGAGTCTTCAAACTTGGCCCTTTTATGACTTGGGGACATGCTGGCTGAGGA
>JAKJMR010000769.1:131305-142563 GCA_024449315.1 Daboia siamensis | reverse complement strand
TTTTAAGACTTGTGGACTTCAACTCCCAGAATTCCTCAGCCAGGCCAGCTGGCTGAGGAATTCTGGGAGTTGAAGTCCACAAGTCTTAAAAAGGGCCAAGTTTGAAGACCCCTGCTCTAAAGGAATGGAAATGAACATCTGTCTGTAAGCAATATAAACTCTTCCATTCCCCACCATCCAGTCAGAGCTGGAGAAGCTTCTTGGATGAGAAGCGGAACGTCTTCAAAAAAACCACAGTTGCCTCCTGAAAAATGCACCTTTGGGGACACAGAAGTAGTACAGTCTTAAGTTTTTTACAACTATTTTCGCAATTCCTAGATGTATTAAAAGGCTCTTCTACTTTGGGACGCAGTCTCTTTAGATGGTATGGAGTTTGAGGTTAGAGTTAACATCTGGTAATAGTTAATTTTTCTTTCAGCGGGTTTGACCCCCCCCATCGGTTCTTCGAGACCATTTTAAGTCAACTTGGCGGGAAAAAAAATCTATTAGCAAGCTCCATTCCCTAGGACTTTTATTGAGCAGCCCTTGGTTTGAAGGCACTAGAAATGCTTTAAAATGATGTGTCTGGTTCGTAAATCAATCTAAGTCTGGAGCCTCCTCTCACAACTTGTGAGGTTTTTTCCCTCAGTGGATAAATTCCAACTTCCTGTCTTCCTTCCATTAATGTTTTGAAGCTTTGATGGGTCTTGACTGTGGCCTGTCTGGAGTCTCATTGGCCTCTGCTATTTGTTGGGATGTGGCAGAAACTTACTTTTGTTCCAACACAAGTGTCCTTGTGAGGATACTCAGTAGAGGTTTGAGCCCTAAGCTCCTTTTCCGGAGGGAATTTTGGAAGACTTTTATCCATTCCCTCCTGACAAGATTCCCAGGTAGACAACGTGACTGTCATCCATCCCCTCCAACAGACCAGAATTCAGATCTGCCTAAACTTGGATTGCCCAGTTTTCTTCCTCGATGCTGGTGTTTCTCAACCTTGGTAACTTTAAGATGTCGGGACTTCAAATCCCAGAATTCCCCAGCCAGCCATGCTGGTTGAGGAATTCTGGGATTTGAAGTCCCGGCATCTTAAAAGTTGCCAAGATTGAGAACGCTATACATTATATTCACCTTTTGTTGTTGTTCATGGAGATTTGTAATAATAATTACTTTCTATCTTACTGGATGATACTTTTCGAGATGTTTCTTTTTTTAAAAAAATGAAGACAAAACACAATTAAAAAGAAAACATAATGTTATGAAGGAAGGAGATTAAAAAAGAAAAGAAGAAACAAAAATGTAAGATATACCTTTACAGACATGCATACATCAATAAATCGAAGCCATGATTTATTATAGTCACCCATTGTTGATCTAAATTTAATCAGTTCTGTAAACCGTTCAATGAGAGTCAATTCCAGGGAATAGTTAAGGCATTAGGTTAGAAACAGGCAGACCATGGGTGTTCTGTTCCAGCCTACGACTGGCCCTTTGTGAATGTCAGGGACAACCCCTTTTTATAGTCAACAGGCTGGAAAAAACTCAACCAAATTTATTTACAAAGAGTTCAAACAAAAATTAAACAAAAAGTCCAAGAGTTAAATCAAAAGTTCAAACAAGAGTTAAACAGGGATAACAGACCAGGACTCTAGCAGAAGATCTTCAAACGGTTGCCTACAGCAACCAGCACCTCCCACACCTTCCCCTTTTATCAGCAGTCCCAAGGTGTGGCTTCTCATTGCCTTCTCCCGAGTAGCCTCATTGCCTTCCTCTGTTCTGCTCTGCTAGATTGCCTCCTACTCTTAGCGTCCCTGAACAGAGCCAGCTGTGGATTGTCTTCTTCCAATCCCTCGTGCTCACACGGCTGAGTCTGATGAAGAACATGACTGGAGGGTCCAGGCTGAGAGTCCTGCAGTGTATCAGAGCCTCCCTCTGACACCAAAGGCTCTCCAAACCCCTCCCCCTCCTCTTCAGAATCATCAGACTCAGCTGCCGGAACCACAGGCTGATGCTGAATCACAACAATGGGGTTTAGTCTTCCCTTAGGCATAAAGCCGGCTGGGTAACCTTAGGCCAGCCACTTTCTCTCAGCCCTAGGAAGGAGTCAATGGCAAACCACTTCTGCAAAACCTTGCCAAGAAAACTGCAGGGACTTATCCGGGTAGTCTCTGAGAATAGGTCATGATTAAATGAAAGAAAAAAATAAATTCTCATTCTCTCTCTCTCTCTCTCTCACACACACACACACACACACACACACACAAACACCATTCAACCAGAACGGAAGAAGCTTCTTGGATGAGAAGCAAAATGTTTTCAAAGAAAAAAAACCCCAAGAAAGTCCAATCACCTTTGAAAAGCACCTTCGGGACAATAATAACAAAAACACGTTTGGTCTCTAGAAGAGCATTTTTGTATTCATTTGAAAGTTGCGAAGTTTGATTTCTTGTCCAGCTCCTTACATGTGAAAAATAGGTACCAAAAAATAAAATAAAAAGTGGGGGATACTAACAATGATTTGGGGGGTAAAAATGTCAGATGTGAATTGTTCTGCATGAAAGATGTCTTGTTTTTAACTTGCCACCGCTGATGTCTCTTATCATCTTCACTTGTAAAATTTTGGAAGATAATAATGAAGCTGTAACATCTAAGAGTACCTAGCAGATGTGCCTGAAGACACATGATTCTTAGCTATGAAGAGCTCACAATATGTGGCATCAATTTTTTTATTGGTCTTGATTATGTGAGAAAATATATAGTGTATCTGGGAAAATAAGATTTCTACCCTTTCCTGGAGAACAACAATATTGCAAGAACTGGCAATTTTTTGGTCTGGTAATTGGACAAAATGATGCAGAACTTCCTTTGTTTTATGGGCCACTTCTCCTGTGCACCAGTAATTCAGAAACATTTCAGAATTGAACGAAAGCACAATTTAGCTTTGCTGATCACATGCCCACAATAGGCAAAAAATGTGTAGTGATGCACATGTAGTACAGTCCTTAAAAAAAGATTGTTGATGTTACCTAGTTGGGTAATGAAATGTCTGCAAGAAAACAAGCAAGCTCAGAGAACACCAAGGACCCCTCATGTCAACCCTGAGCTACAGAATAATAGTATAACAGAGTTATAGGGCACCTTGGAGGTCTTCTAGTCGAACTTCCTGGGCAGGTAGGAAGTTATACCATGTTTCTCCAAAAATAAGTCCGGGTATAATATTAATTTTTTAGGGACGCGGTGGCTCAGTGGGTTAGGACGCTGAGTTTGTCGATCGGAAGGTCGTTAGTTTGGCGAGTCGAATCCCGAGTGCCGCGTAACAGAGTGAGCGCCTGTTACTCGTCCCAGCTTCTGCCAACCTAGCAGTTCGAAAGCACGTAAAAACGCAAGTAGAAAAATAGGGACCACTACGGTGGGAAGGTAACAGCGTTCCGTGCGCCTTTGGCATCCAGTCATGCTGGCCACATGACCGCGGAGACATCCTCGGACGAGCGCTGGCTCTTTGGCTTTGAAACGGAGATGAGCACCGGCCCCTAGAGTCGGAAACGACTAGCACGCATGTGCGGGGGAACCTTTACCTTTTTTAATATTAATTTTGCTCCAAAAGATGCACGAGGGCTTATTTTCCAGTTAGGTCTTATCTTCTGGGAAATATGGTACTAAATGCATCCGTCTGGCTGACAATCTTAACTGGGGCTTATTTTTGGGGTGGGGCTTATATTACGAGCATCCTGAAAAATCATGCTAGGGCTTATTTCGGGGAAACACGGTATCATTTCAGACAAATGGTTGTCCAATCTCCTCTTTAAAATATTTCCTTTTATCAATCTCAGTAGAGCTTAAAAAATGTAGCTGAAATCCAGGATAAAGAATCCAATGCAATTTTGGATTTCAATTCTATCCCTCCCAATGCTGTCTTCCAGTTACGAAAAGGTTACCAGCTGGTGTTTGTAGGAAGTGCCCTAATCCTCTGGAGCAACCCACATGCATGTACTGTACAATTAACTAGGTTTGCAGGACCTAGCCAGTTCTTGTTGATCTTAAAAATGCTAAGCCAGCTAGCCCTTGGGTGACCACCAAAATATTATAAGTTGCAAACTAAACCAGGATTTGATGTTCAGAATGAAGGCCAGATTGTTACCAGAAAGACTACATGGAAATAGTTATGAAGTTGAGAATGACTCAAGGAACAATGTCTCTGGAGAT
This sequence comes from Daboia siamensis, assembly GCA_024449315.1. Taxonomy (NCBI): domain Eukaryota; kingdom Metazoa; phylum Chordata; class Lepidosauria; order Squamata; family Viperidae; genus Daboia; species Daboia siamensis. The sequence continues at coordinate 138,384 of JAKJMR010000769.1, read as the reverse complement.
TCTCGGAGTCATCTAGGTCAGAGGTCCCCAACCTTTTGGGCACCAGGGACCACCTCCGTGGAGAGAGATTTTTTCCACGGACTGGGGAGTGCATGGTTTTGTATGCTGCCTGCATCGTATGGATGGGGCTTTGCTTCTTTGTGTGGACCGGTTGCTGGTATTCTGTGGCTCGGTACCGGTCCACTGACCAGGGGTTGGGGACCCCTGATCTAGGTCATAGTTATCTCAATGGTGCTTTTTCAAAAGACAACTGGACTGTTTTTTCCTTGAGGAAGAAGAGGACTGTTGGTTTGAAAGAGGGGTAAAAGAGGTCATTTATGTCAGAGGTCCCCAACCTTCTGGGCACCAGGGACCAGTTCTGTGGAGAGAGGTTTTTCCGCGTAACTGAGTATATGTGGTTTTGTGTGCTGCCTGGATTCCATGGATGGGGCTTTGCTTGTTTGTGTGGCCGAGTTGCTGGCGTGCCACGGCCCAGTACTGGTCCACGGCCCAGGGATTAGGGACCCTCGATTTATGTTAACACCAAGCAGCCCTTCAACAGAGGGGGAGGGATAAGACACCACCTATCTCCGGTCCACAACGCAGTCCTTGCAATAGTTCTAAGAAGATTCCACAACCAATTGCACCCTGATTCAGGTGATCCAGAGGGCACAGATAAACCCCCGACTAGTCTCAAGAGCTCTCAGAGAGAGTACAAATGACCAGATGACTGCAAAGAAATATGATCCCTCCAACAGCCCCCCCTCCCCCATGCTATCAGAATCGATCCTTCCATAGCTCCCAGAACTGAATGAAGCTTCTTGGATGAGAAGCGAAACATCTTGTTCTTCTTCCTCCAGGAAAAAAAAGAGTCCAGTTGCCTTTTGAAGAAGCACCTTTGAGACTCCAGGAAAACCTTTAAGTACATTTAGTCCTCAGCTTATGACTGATTGCTTAGTGAACATTTGAAGTTACAATGGACCACCCCCTCCCCCAAGAGCTACTTATGACCCAGTTTTAGAATTCTTACAGCCGCATCTACCTCCATGGTCACACGATCAGATTTTGGGCGCTTGGCAACCAGCTCACTTTTACGGCTTGTTGCAGTGTTACGTGGTTATATAACCACAATTTACAATGGTGTTTTTTTTTTTTGGCCAATTTCTGATCTTTTCAGCTGGTTTCTGGCAAAAAAACCCCACAAACAAACCCCGTCTGCAGGAATACATTGGTTTGTTTAATAACCACAGCCTTTGCTTAATGACCGCTGCAAAAAGTCATAAAATCGGTTCCGGTCACATAAGTGTCTCGACTTATGTCTGTCATGACAGGAATTCCAGGCTCCCATTACGGCTGTAAGTTGAGGACTACCCATAGAGGAGGAATGATACAGCGAATCTGAGGAGATATGCCAATTTGTTTGGTTTTTTTTCCTTTAGATGCAGCAGATGTAGCATTTGTGACAAATGGGCTCTCTTATCAGATGGGCCATTAACGCCAGGTTTTTATATAGTACTTCTAATTCAACATGTTGGTTTTACACTTTCTAACCCAATTTTGTTTCTGTTCTTTCAGGTATATGTTTCTACCAAGGCTTATCAATTGAGGTAGGTCAGATTTAATGTTATTTGTGACTCGCTGTGCTAAAATCAAATTAGCTCTGCTTTATTGGGTGGAAAGAAGTTTACCCTTGGTTCCATTTCTGGACACAGTGCTCAAATAAACAGAAAGACTGTTATTTTGCGATGTTCCTTTTTCAACAATTGCTTTTGAGAAGACTATTGAGGGTGGGGTTGGGGAGAGGCACTGATGCTCCTAAATTGAAGTCAGAGGGCTGGAGAAGGGAAGGGAAATCTTGAACTCTTCTTTTAAGGATACCCTGATTTTGGTTCCCTAACCTGAGCTCCATGGAAGCGTTTATGATGCAAAGACCCGTTTTATCGCAGTTTTACTTGTGCTGCATTTTTACGGCAGAGTGTTAAACTCAGATTGCAACCCAAAGCACAGTGTGCACATGGGTCACCTCTCCTGTGGGAGTTGCATTGGTTGCTGATTTGCTTCTAGGTGCAAGTCAAGGTGCTGGTTATCACTTTTAAAGCCCTTCATGGCTGGGACCGAGTTATCTGACGGACTTGTCTCTTGCCGGTCACATCCACCAGACCCACTAGAGCGGGGAAGCAAGGAATGTTGTGGGTTCCATTCCCTAAGGCAGAGGTTCCCAAACTTTTGGGCACCAGGGACCGGTTATGTGGAGAGAGGTTTTCCCACGGACCGCAGGGTGCGTGGTTTTGTGTGCTGCCTGTATCCCGCAGATGGGGCTTTGCTTGTTTGTGCGGATTGGTTGCTGGCATGCCATGGACCGGTACTGGTCCACAGACCAGGGGTTGGGGACCCCTGCCCCACATCTGGTGGGACCCAAAAGAAGGGCCTTTTCTGTGGTGGCTCCCTCTCTCTGGAACATCATCCCTCTGGAAATTAGGCTGCCCCCACTCTTGACACTCTTTCGGAAGGCCCCTAAAGACCCGGTTCTGCCCACAGTCCTGGGGAACCCAGAATGGGATGGAGCCCATTAAATGGCTGGTATGAGTGTCGCTTGGATTGGGGTGGATGGGTGAGCTATTTTTTAAATTTTTTTATTTTTTATTGCTTTTATATTGTGTTTGTATTTCCTGTAAGCCCCCTTGGGTCACCTGTGAGCGAGTAGGCAGCAATAGACAAATTTCTAAATTCATAACCAAGTAAATAAACAGCAAGAGGTAACGGCTTTTGAACAGAATGGAATTCGTGTTGAGTTTATTCTCCGGAATTACATAGAAGGTAAAATCTTTGATTGACAACCACAATTGAGTCCAAAATTTCCATTATTGAGCAAGCAAAAAAGTGAGTTGCGTGCCATTTTAAGACCTTTCGGCCATGGTTGTTAAGTGAATCGCTGCAGCTGTTAAGCGAATTGTCTGGGTTGTTAAACAAATCTGGCTTCCACTGTTTGACTATGCTTGTTTGCAAGCTGGCTGGGAAGGTTACAAATGGTGATCACAGGGCCGTGGGCATTGCAACCGTCATAAATTCATGCCAGTTGACAAGCACCTGAATTTTGTTCACGTGACCCTGGGGAATTCTGCAGTGGTCATAAGTATGAAAAATAATTATAAGTCACTTTTTCCAGTGCCAATTGTAACTTCAAACAGTCAATAAACTAATGGTTGTAAGTCGAGGACTGCCTGTATAATCAAGAATATTCTTTCTCAGCAAGGTCCTCAGATTTTCAATCTCTAGCTAAGGTAACCTTCCAGAAGAAACATTTTTTAAAAAGTTCCTGCTATGTGTTATCTGGTTATTTTATAGATCTGATTGTAAGCAAACTGGTTTTTTTTTAACCTTATGATGTCATGGAACTGCTGGGTCTGAATTCTGTCACGTTGTGCTCTTGAGAACTTTCCCAAACTTTTGTTTAAATTTTCACTTTTCAGATAGTTGCACTTTTAGTGTGATTGAGTCAGCGTGGCGACAACCTGACACCCATCAGTTATTATTTCAAAGCTTTCTTTCATAGTCCAAATTATTGCTGAAGAAGGGAAGAAATGGTGATTTTTGTCAGTTTGGCCATGCTTCTAAGTACTGAAGAAAATGCATGCATCCACTCTGGGGGAATGAAACTGTAAAGTACTTGAAGAATGAGGAAAGGCACATTTGAAAATTTCTGCACCCCAGAGATAATAACAAGGAGTGGATTAAATGCCTGCTGAGTTTTTATTGTTAGTGCAAATATACAGTATTTGGGTCACCGTTTCAGGCATTCTGTGCTGGGAAAGCAGAAGATGGATTCAATTCAGCTTCTGCAGATTGGGATTCCAGACTCATTTTTGTGTGTGCGTGCACGCGCACACGCATGCACAGTCTTTGAAAAACAAGGCATAGGCATAGGTTTTCTTCTATCACTGTTTGATTAAAAAAACCGATTTTTTATTGCCATCGCAAGTTGAGCCTTAGCAGCCCTTCAAGATCCCTGGAAGAATGGGGTCCATAAAAAGGGTCTGTGGCAATTTGCCGTGGCCAGCTCACTGCGGCCAACCCGCCATGGTCAACTCGCTGTGGGATAACTTGCTGTGGCCAACTCATCACAGGAAAATTCAGCGCTGTATTGATGGTTTCATTCAGATATTTTGATATTTGGGGACCCCATGTTTTCATCAGAATTACTACAACTTTCGTATTTTTGGATTGACTTTCTTAATTTCATTGTTATTGGCCACAGTTCCACCAAAATTAATTTAACTTTTGCATTTGTTGAATTGTCCCGCGGCGATTTTGACAAGTTAGCACTAGCGATAGCACTTAGACTTATATACCGCATCACGATGCTTTGCAGCCCTCTCTTAAGTGGCTTATAGACTCAGCCTATTGCCCCCAACCATCTGGGTCCTCAGTTTACCAACTTCGGAAGGATGGTAGGCTGAGTCAATCTTGAGCGGGTGAGATTTGAACTGCCGACATCCGGCAGTCAACAGAAGTAGCCTGCAGTGCTGCTGCATTCTAACCACTGCACCACCAGGGCTCTAACTTGTCCCATTCTACCATAGAAGTGAAGATGGAGCATTCAGCATGACCTCCTCCTCCGGCTTTATGGCTGGTGGAGCTAATGGCTGGCTGCATGCTTTGCTCCTAAATGAAATGAAAAATGTGTGAATTGAGATAAACTGGGCCACTACTAGCCATGTCTAATTTAAAGTGGGGTTGCTTGATGGAGAAACGGGGTCCTCTCCCCAAAGACTTGCTGTGTATTGAGTCTTATTCTATATAACTTGTCAGAGCTTGCACAGTCTTATTGCACTGAGATAACCCAGGAGTAACAGTAAACAGTGGTTTGTATTAAATGGTGGTTTATATTACACTATCTACAATCATACACCAGGAATAAAATACATACATGTGATAATAGGGGACACGGTGGCTCAGTGGGTTAGGACGCAGAACTTGTCGATCAGAAGGTCGGCAGTTTGGCGGGTCGAATCCTGAGTGCTGCGTAGCAGAGTTGAGCGCCTGTTACTCGTCCCAGCTTCTGCCAACCTAGCAGTTCGAAAGCACGTAAAAAATGCAAGTAGAAAAATAGGGACCGCTCCGGTGGGAAGGTAACAGCGTTCCGTGCGCCTTTGGTGCCTAGTCATGACCACGGAGACGTCCTGGGACAAGCGCTGGCTCTTCGGCTTTGAAACGGAGATGAGCACCGGCCCCTAGAGTTGGAAACGACTAGCACGCGTGTGCGGGGGAACCTTTACCTTTACCTTTACCTACATGTACAGCAAACTCCCAACACACAGCAGTTCCAGCAGGAAACAGACGAGAGAGAGAGAGAGGGAGAGAGAGAGAGAGAGAGAGAGAGAGAGAGAGAGAGAGAGAGAGAGAGAGACTCCAGCAAAAGCCTTCCCTTTTATACTCAGGCTCTTAAAGAGATACAGACCCCGCTTGCTTTTAAAGTGACATAGTCCCTGCTGAGTCATTCCTATCAGTGCATCATTCGCCTCATATTACATTACATCAGCTGGTTAGCCTTTAAATCATTATCCTGACATAACTGATGGGAGGTAGTTTTGATTTACAACTGTAATTAAGCTCAGAATTATGGCCGTACATTGTGTCAATTGTTCAGCAGGTCCTGATTTTATGACTTTTTGTAGGTGTTAAATGAATCATCATGGTGGTTAAGCAAATCCATGGTTATTAAATGAACACCATGGTTGTTAAATGAACCCAATGTTCGCAATATTCATATTTTTTTTTGCCAGAAATTGGAAATAAACTTTGGCTTTTGGCAAAAAAATGCCGTAAATCGTGGTTATGTGATCGTGGGTTGCTGCAAACAGCCATTAATGTTCTATTAATTATAGAAGAAAAATAAATGCGTAGTTTATCGTTCACAGTGCCTCGTGAAACCATGTTTAGTGCTACGGAAAAGCTTGATAAGTATAACTTAGAATTTATTTTTTAGATCAACATGGCTCCCTCGGATACCTGCAGCTAGCTACCTCCTGGTTGCTACAGGTAGTCCTCAACTTATGACCACAACTGAGCCCAAAGTTTCTGTTGCTAAGGGAGATATTTGTTAAGTGAGTTTCACTCCATTTTACAACCTTTCTCAGCAAGTTCTTAAGTGAATCACTGCAGTTATTGAGTTAGTAACATGGTTGCTAAGTGAATCCCACTTCCCCACTGACTTTGCTCCTCAGAAAGGTCACAAAAGGGGATCATGTGACCCCGGGACACAGCCACTGTCATAAATATGAGTTGGTGGCCAAGTGTCTTAATTTTGATCCTGAGGATGCTGCAGTGATCATAGTTGTGAAAAATGATCCTAATTCCCTTTATTTCCAGCGCCGTTGTAACTTCGAACGGTCACTAAAGGAACAGTTGTAAGTCAAGGACTGCTTGTACTTCGTTCTAAAATAATTCTGGGATTACCCTTCTCTGGAGACCCAATTTATCTTTCTCCTTCCAACTTTGACACTGGTCTCTTTAATGGGAAAGGAGAAGTAATTGATTTACAACATGTTGTCTTGGTCGGGTGCCTTGGTGAAACGCTGGGGCGGATTCCATGCATTTGTTTCTATTAAAAATAGATTGGGGAGCATCATAGTGCTTTAAAGGCTACTGAGAGATCGGCCCACGCTCCATCAACTCTAATAAATTGTACGGCAGATAATTCTCCCCTCCCCATTTTGGCTCAGGAGCATTGTAATATACTAAGGGCTCAACGCGTGCCAAAATGAGACATCAGGATTGTCACCTCAGCGTGGTTGATAATTCCTGATCCCTTCCTTTTTTCCCCCTCCAGTTTATTAAGTTGGGTGAACAACAGAGACAACGCTTACACAGCACAGATAGTACCGACCACGATATTCAGTCCCTGTGATTGATTGCTCCACCCTTTGCTTATGATACAGTGCTAATGGTGTCAACGCTGCTAACAATGGATGTTTTGGCATTGACAGGGGATGGAAATGTAGCCATTTTTTTACCTATCTCTTTTTAGAGTTAGATCAGGGGTCTTCAAACTTGGCCCTTTTATGACTTGTGGACTTCAACTCCCAGAATTCCTCAGCCAG
>JAKJMR010000769.1:119092-130905 GCA_024449315.1 Daboia siamensis | reverse complement strand
CTCAGCCAGGCACGCTGGCTGAGGAATTCTGGGAGTTGAAGTCCACAAGTCATAAAAGGGCCAAGTTTGAAGACCCCTGAGTTAGATGATGCTGGGGAGCGGGGGATGTGAATGAGAGTCCAGCTGGACAAAACAACACTATAAACTTGGCATGAGAATCAAGGTTACTGAGCCCAGAGCTGATAAAGAAGTGGCAGGCTGGAGAGCTGGTGAGCTAATTGGGGAACGTGATTTATGACTCTTAATTGGAGGAGGGAATTGTGCTTTGATAGTGTGTGCCCAGGGGAGGGGAATTCAGTTTTTTGGCTTCGATTATGCAAGTACCGATATTACGCTACTTGAATAAAAGATCCTTTAAGGTAAACAATGCCTCAAAGTTCTTTTGAAGAGATTCATCTGTCGGAACCATGACAAATGGTGCCAAAGAAGGCACAGGTCTTGAAGAAGGAGTAGATTGAAAGTAGAATTGTACCTTACATCAAATCCAATCACTGCTCCATATTTTATCCATTATCTGCTCAAAGAAGTGATAAATCAGGGGTCTTCAAGCTTGGTCATTTTATGACTTGTGGACTTCAACTCCCAGAATTCCTCAGCCAGTCAAGAACCGTTCCTAGATTGTGTGCCAGGATCAAGATGCTTAGCCATTGAAATTCCAGTCCCAAACCTGGTCATAAGTTGAGGACTATCTTTATAATGCTCTGAAGGGGGTACACTGTGGGAGTGTACCCCCTCCAGAGCATTATACAGATAGTCTTCAACTTACGACCAAGTTTGGGACTGGAATTTCAGTGGCTAAGTATTTTGAGTCATCACCTGACTAGACCTGATTTTATGACCATGCTAGTTAAATGAATCACACAATCATTCCCAATTGACTTTGTTTGTTGGAAGCTGGCTAGGAAGATCACAAATTGAGATCACGAGACTGCCAGGTGGTGCAACTATTGTAAATGGAAGTCTATTGCCAAATGTCCAAATTGTGATCACATAACTGCAGAGGGGGTGCAAAGGTCATGACTTTGAGGGTGGGCTGTAAGTCACTTTTTCTGGAGTGTCATATTTTTTTTATTGAAAAGTTTTATAAAAGGTTACAATATTATCCCATCCCCCAACCCCCCCAGACCCCTCCTCCCCCACTGCCCAAAGCTGATAACAGGGTTACAAATATATAGTAATCATAATCTAACTAACATTAATCAACTATATAAAAACCAAATACATAATACACTTTAACCCGCCTTTAACATAATTACAAACACTCTAAAATATAAATTATAACAATAACAATCTAAAATTTACTCATAAGCTGTGTGGAACTTTTTAGTTCCATATTTTTTCTGAATATAATCTATCCATCTTCTCCAAACCGAAATGTATCTTTCTTGTGAATGATCTTTCAAGTAAGCAGAAATCTTAGCCATTTCTGCTAGATTTGACACCAAGTGTCCACTCCTCTATAGTAGGCATACAGTCCTTCTTCCAATATTGCCCTACCAATAACCTCGCAGTTGTTATCAAATTCAGCATCAAGTTAATTTCTTTAGTATCACAGTCTGTGATAACACCCAATAAAAATAATAGTGGAGTAAACTTTATCTTTCTCTTAAAAATCTTTTGAATGTTCCACCAGATTTTAATCCAAAAAGCTTTTACATTTTTACAAGTCCACCAAATATGGAAATAAGTAGCATCCAAACTACCACATCTCCAACACTTGGGCTGTAAATTAGAATACATACAAGACAGCTTTTTAGGATCCAAGTGCCATCTATAAAACATGAAGTCTCATATTTTTAACCTGTCATTAAACAGATCTGTTGTAAATTGAGGACTACCTGTAAATTCAAGGCCCGAATCCTGGTTTCTTAAAAAAATTATGTTTTATTGATTTTTAACATAAGCACCTTAATATTTGGTAAACAGTGTGTTGTCTGTGTTAGTATTTAAAAAACAATCAATGACAACCAAGATGATTAATCAGAAAAGAAATTTTATATTGACGTGGTTATTATTTGCAGAAACATGAGCAAAATGTTTATATTTAATTGTCATTTGTTCAAATAATAAGAACTGTATTAATTTAAGGTTGGCAAAAGAGAATATTATTGGAAGAAGGGAAAATCAAGCAAAGCCATAATATGGACTATAGAATTATAGAAATTAGTTGTCATTGATTGTTTTTTAAATACTAACCCGGATCCTGGTTTCTAATGGACCATTGCTTTATCTATCTTTTACAGATCTAATTAGAGCTTGTTCACCTTCGTCCAGTCTAAACATTAGCATTGTTGAAATTTCCTAAATACCGCCATGTAGTTGCTATATATGGCAGGAGAGAAGACGGAAGGCTGTATTGCTTACAAAAAAAGTAAATGATTGTTGGGCTGATTAAGTAGGTTTTAAACAGATACGCTTATTCTTTAAAGCAGTGTTTCTCAACCTCAGCAATTTTAAGATGTGTGGACTTCAACTCCCAGAATTCCCCAATCACCCCTGCCAGCTATGGAATTCTGGGAGTTAAGGTCACTCATCTTAAAATTGCTGATGTTGAGAAATACCACTTTAAGCTAAAATGCTCTGGAAAACCTGTGACCAATATTAAAAACTTAAATCGCAGGTTTTATTTTTATTACCTTTATTAATTCCACTACGGAAGCCTAAAGACTCACAAGATTGGAAGAAAAACATAAAGATATTGTGGGCACCCAGGGGAGGAACCCCTTTTTATTTGCTGAGGCTTTTAAAATGTGATCTATCCGTCCCCATTATTACAAATGGCTGCTTTTTAATTGCTGCGCGTTACAGCTTTATCAGGGTCGTATTTTTAATTTTTGCAGTTATGTCTTTCCTTGGGACTGTTTTTTTAAATGAAGAACAATATAGAAATTTTTTTAAATGAAGCAAGAAATAAACAACCAGCTAATACAAACATTGATTGCAGCAATTACTGCAGGAGGCAAAAATCAGGGTCTATGTGTGGTTTGACTGTCGGATGCCAAAGTGGAACTTGAGGGCAGAGTGCAAAAAAAACTGCCACCGTATAGTGGTCAAGATGTTGGAGTAAGAATGGGAAAACCTTGGTTGTTGTCACTCTAAACCAGGGCTCTTCAAACTTGGCCTTTTTATGACTTGTGGACTTCAACTCCCAGAATTCCTCAGCCAGTGTGCTTGGCTGAGGAATTCTGGGAGTTGAAGTCCACAAATCATAAAAGGGCCAAGTTTGAAGACCCCTGCTCTAAACCAGTGTTTCTTGACCTGAGCAAATTAAGTTGTACGGACCAGTTCCCAGAATTCCCCAACCAGTAGTGTTTCTCAGCCTCAGCAACATTAAGATGTATGGACTTGAACTCCCAGAATTCTCCAACCAGCAGTGTTTATCAGCCTCTGCAACATTAAGATGTAGGGACTTCAGTTCCCAGAATTCCCTAGCCAACAGAGTTTCTCAGCCTCAGCAACATTAAGATGTATGGGCTTCAATTGCCAGAATTCCCCAGCCAGCAGAGTTTCTCAGCCTCAGCAACATTAAGATGTATGGACTTCAGTTCCCAGAATTCCCTAGCCAGCAGAGTTTCTCAACCTCAGCAACATTAAGTTGTGTGGACTTCAGCTCCCAGAATTCCCCAGCCAGCACTGAGCCATGCAAGCTTACTAGGTAACCTTAGGCTACTTACATGCTCTCAGTCCATTGTAAAATGTGGTTATGGGGAAGAATAGTACCAAACACAGCACCTTAAATTCTTGAATGAAAGGTGGAATTTAAGCTGAACGCATGAATCACCTCCGAGGAACATGCTTGATTCTTAAATGGCAACAGAACAAGGAGCTGGAACAGACTTGGTGTGTGTGTGTGTGTGTTCATGCAGGTGTGCCTTTGACTCAGATTTGGATTGCTTGGGACTGTGTAGGCTAGTAGTCCCTGCAATTTTCTTGGCAAGGATTTTTGGAAATGGTTTGCCATTGCCTGCTTCTGAGGGCTGAGAGTTGGTTGGCTCAAAGGTGGTTTTATACCTAAGTCATTACGAAATTCAGGGTCTCCCCTGAGGTCTTAGCTATTATACCAGGGGTAGGCGACCTCCGCTCTTTTATGACTCATGGACTTCAACTCCCAGAATTCCTGAGTGACTCAGGAATTCTGGGAGTTGAAGTCCATGAGTCATAAAAGAGCGGAGGTCGCCTACCCCTGTACTATACCAAACTGACTCTGTTAACAGACTCATAGAGCTGTTTTAAAAGAGGATTGGCTCTTGGGGAAAAAAAAAAGTTCCCAACTTAACTTTGGGCAGCAAAGCTAACAATTTCACAACCTTTTAACAATTGATTTGTGGATCCCAGAGGCTTTTTCAATTGCTTTATTAATTTTTTATTTATTTATTTAATTTAATTTGTATACCGCCCTTCTCCCGAAGGACTCAGGGCGGTGAACAGGGCAATAAATATATAAAAGACAAAATACAAAAGTTAAAAAACTATTAAATGAATGCCCAATATAAAACAGTAAACAATTATTAAAATTATTTAAAATCCCATCCCATTAAGAAGAAGTATCCTCCAAAGTTTTCTTTCCAACTGCGGAAAGAGGAATTATTTCTTGATGTCTGTGGAGATTCGCAGTCATCCAGGTCCGGGTTGTCCCAATCCTTCTTAGGCTCCACTCCCATTTGCACTATTCAGGGGACTCCGAGGGCACAGGTAATCCTCCAAGACTCTCAGAGAGAGTGCTAACCACCAGAGGACTACAAGGAATATAAATCCTTCCATTCTCTTCCCATTCCGACTGAAGCTTCCTGGATGAGAAGCAAAAGGATCTTCAAGGGAAGACAAAGGGAATCCAGTCGCCTCTTTGAAAAAGCACCTTTGGGACAATTATTTCTTTTCATGCCATCTCCGGATTTGCAAGAATCAAAGATTCTGGGCGGCTTTTGGAGCTAAACTAGATCCTCGTAGCTGTTTGGTTCCTGTATTGTCTTACGCAAATGAGCCCATCTGCCATGAACAAGAGGGCCTTGGGAAACGTTAGTGATGCTCATCAGCTGAATTTCTTTGAGCTGTTTTGCCTGTAACGTTGGCTCTGAGTTCCCCAAATTGGTCCAGGAGGATCGACTGCCGTTTCCATGAAAGGAGTTTTTGGATCATTGTGGGCTGTTTTGAGTGACACGGGCTGTTGTTGGTGAATGGCCCCATTTTCGATGAGGTTGCTTAAAATTCTCTTGTGTTAGAGACAAAAAGAAACAAAAGGGTTAGGAAGCTCAAATAGCAAGTCACAGGAAGGGAATCCATGTTAGAAGACGGTTAGAACTCCGCTGAAAAACCTCCAAACCTCTGTACAGGTAGTCCTCGTCTTACGACCACCATCGAGCCCCAAATTTTGTTGCTGAGTGAGACGTTTGTTAATTGAGTTTTGCCCCGTTTTACGATCTTTCTCGCTGCAGTTGTTAAGTGAATCACCCTGGTGGTTAAGTTGGTAACATGGTTGTTAAGTGAATCTGGCTTTTCCCCATCGGCTTTGCTGGTCAGAGGGCTGCAAAAGGGGAGGAAGGGACATCCGGACACTGCAACCGTCGTAAATATGAGTCAGTTGCCAAGCGTCCAAATTTTGGATCCCGTGACCCTGGGGATGCTGCGACGGTCGTGCTGAAAGTGTGAAAAAGGGTCCTTAGTCACTTTTTTTCCAGTGCCGTTGTAACTTTGAACGGTCGCTAAATGAACTGTTGTAAGTTGAGGACTGTCTGTAATTGGTCTCTACCACACCTTTTTCAACAGTCTTTGTTAACAGTCTCTGACTACAAGCGTCCCCTTCCCTTGCTAAAAAGCTACATTGCAGATAGTACGCACTTTACGACCAGTCGCTTAATGACTATTCAGAGTTACAACAGACCTGAATAAAAGGGGACTTACAACTTGGATCCATGGTTGGTCACATGACCAAACATTGAGTGCTTGGCAACCTGCCCGCCTTTACAGTGGTTTGCGTCATCCTGTGGTCATGTGACCACATTTTATGGCAGTTTTGCCCAAAAATGACACTTCCGGTTTTCAGCAAAGTTAGGCCCATAGCAAACCAATGGAATAGAATAGAATAGAATAGAATAGAAATATAGGGATGGACTAGAATAGAATGGAATGGAATAAAATATAGGAATGGAATGGGATAGGATAGGATAGGATAGAGCTGGACGGGACCATGGAGGTCTTCTAGTCCAGGAGAACCTACACCATCTTGGACAGGTGATTGTCTAGTCCAGGGGTAGGCAACCTTGGCTCTTTTATGACTCGTGGACTTCAACTCCCAGAATTCCTGAGCCAGCATGGCTCAGCTTGGAAACCTCTCCCTTTTCCCTCAGCGTGGCTGGCTCAGGAATTCTGGGAGTTGAACTCCATGAGTCATAAAAGAGCCAAGGTTGCCTACCCCTGGTCTAGTCTTTTCTGAAAAATCTCCAGCAATGAAGCACCCAGGATTTCTGGGGGCAAGCAAGTTCCATGGTTGATTGTCCTCACTGTCAGGATGTTTCTCCTTAATTCCAGGTTGCTTCTCTCCTTGGTCAGTTTCCAACCATTGTTTCTCGTCCTGCCTTCTGGTGCTCTGGTGAACAACCTGGCCCCCTCTGCCTTGTGGCAGCTCCTCAGATACTGCAATGTTGTGTTTGCTTTATAAATTTCGCGTTTGCTTAATTACCACCACAGAAAAAAATGAAGCGGTTTTGTGACTGTCACACTATACAGCTATAATGGGCAGGCTCCATTACAGTCATATCTTGAGGTCTACCTGTGGTTTCTAATTAGCATCTCAGCTGCTTCTTTCTTTAATAATAATAATAATAATAATAATAATGATAATAATAGTAGTAGTATTAGTAGTAAGTTGGAAGGGACCTTGGAGGTCATCTAGTCCAACCCCTGCTAAGGCAGGAAACCTTATACCATTTCAGACAAATGGCTGTCCAGTCTCATCTTAAAAGCTTCCAGTGTTGGAGCATTCACAACTTCTGGAGGCAGGTTGTTCCACTGATTAATTGTTCTAACTGTCAGGAAATTTCTCCTTAGTTCTAGGTTGCTTCTCTCTTTAGCTAGTTTCCATCCGTTGCTTTCTACCTTTTTCCTTTCTTCTTGTCCCGTCAATCTTTCTTTTCCCCATGGTTGTGGGTAGGTAGCGATGGGTGCACAGGTGGAAAAGAGGCGGGGCGCTGCTAAGAATTTCGCTGACCGTGCCTGAAACAAGTGGCACATCATTTTCCTAGGATAACGCAGAGAGCAGAAAAAGTCGGATCTTTTACAAAAACTAATGAATGTTAGGGAAGAAATTACGGAGGTCCCTGAAGAAATAACAGGGCAGGGATTTCTATATGCCAGGAAATGTTAGACTTCGGTGGAAAATGGTAGGTCAGATAATGAGAAAGGAAGAAGAAACAGAGCATAAAACAGCCTAATTGCCTTGCTCCAGAACTAGGGCAATAGTGACGATTTACTTGACTGATCACAGACATTTGGGAAAACTTGAGGGTTACACAAGCTACCTTAAGTCTTTTAGTGCTTTTGGCTTTGAAATTAAAAATAACAAAGAATTTATAGAATAATACAAAACAACAGAATTGCAAGGGGCCTGGAGGTCTTCTAGTCCAGGGAACCAGGGACTGGTTCTGTGGAGAAAGGTTTTTCCGCGGACCGGAGGGTGCGTGGTTTTGTGTCTTGCCTACATCTCACGAATGGGGCTTTGCTTGTTTGTGTGGATCGGTTGCTGGCATGCTGCGGCCCAGACCGGGAGTTGGGGACCCCTGTTCTAGTATAATCCCCTGCCCAAGTTGGAGACCCTGTACCATTTTGGACAAACGGCTGTCCAGTCTCTTCTTGAAAACCTCCAGGAATGGAGCTTTTTCAAAAAAGCAACTGGACTTGCTTTGTTTTTGCTTGAAGACATTTCGCTTCTCATCCCGGAAGCTTCTTCATTTCCCTCTTCTTGGAGGAGAAGCGAAACAAGGAAGTCCACTTGCCTCTTGAAAAAGGACCTTTGGGACAACTATGTCCCAAGATGACTAAGAATCTCCATAGACCCTCCAGTGATAGGAGCACCCATAACTTCTGAAGGCAAGCCATTCCTCCGATTAATTGTTTTCAGTGTCAGAAAATTTCTCTTGAGTTCTAAGTTGGGTCTGTCTTTGATAAGTTTCCATCCATTGCTTCTTGTCCTGCCCTCAGGCGCTTTAGAGAATAGTTTCACCCTTTCTTCTCTATGACAGCCCCTCAACTTCAAGCAGTTTGAAGAAGTTTGCCTTCTGAAAGCCAACCATTGATTGGTTCATTGCAGGATTTCTATACCACATCAGACCAATGGATTTGTAGTGCTTTGGCAAAAACGAATGAAAGCTTAGTAGTTCTAATATGTATCCTAAAGCCCAGACAATTTAGTAATTTAGTTCAGCAGTCCCCAACTTTTACGGCTTGGTGGCCTGGTGGTGGTGGTGGTGGACAAGGGAATCGGTTTGTGCAAATGGCAGGCCTGCACCCACACACCAGTCCGCCACTCACACAATTTGAGCTCTGCGCATGGATGTGCGTCGATCCACTGCTCATGCAACTTGAACTGTGTACGCGTTTGTGCACCGGCTTGCCGCTCGTGTTACATACTGACATTCAATGAACATTCTCCCAGCCAGGGAATCCCGAACGCGGCAGCCGTTGACAGATGACAGCTGTCAAAAGGCTGCCGGAAGAAACCACGCACGCGCACAAGCCGGCAGCAGCCACTGACAGTGACAGCTGTCAAAAGGCTGTGCAGGCGTGGGAACCGGCCCGGCTATCAGCCGCGAGCTGTCAGAATGCCAGCTCTTGGAACACGCCTCCCTTTAGCCGGCAAGCCAGCCAGCTGACGGATTCCCCGGCTGAGCCGCGCAAGCGCAATCGGCTGGGAGCTGTCAAAGCTACTGGCTGGCTATTGGTTACCGCCCTTGAGGCGGGAGAATACGGTTTTCCTATTCGTTGTTACTGTTGACAGTTCCCTATAAAAGGACGTGTTTCTCCACTTGTGTCCTGTCCGAAGCTGAAGCGAATAAAACATTTGGAACCCAGCCTGCCGTCTCTCTGGTCTTTGTCCGAGATAATTCAGCTCGCGCATGTTGACCTATGTGCGTGTGCAAGCCAGCCACTCATGCGGCCTGGTTCCGAACAGGCCACACCCGGGGGGGAGGGGTTGGGGACCCCTGATTTAGCTAACAGTGGAAACCTGATGACAACGGGAAATGATGGTTCTGTAGCCACTGGGATCTTCCGTCTAATTTCTGGAAGCTGCTTATTCTGCTGCAAAGTGTCAAGGGGGAAAGAAAGAAAGAAAAAAGGCTCCTGAAATTGAGATGTCACAATAACATTGCCAACACGGCAGAGCATAAAAAATTCATGTGTATAAGGAACCAAACTGTGACTTTTCTCTGCAGAAACCTGTTACGTCTCATTGATCAGCGAGGAGCAACGCTGTTAATGGGAACGTCAGCAGATTTTATTGCGTGACCCCTTCTTTCCCTTTCCATAATTTACCTACATTATAAAGAAATTCAGTGTAACAGCTCTCCAAGTCAGACCTGAACTTGGAGCAATCTGACGGTGATAATGGAGAGCTGATTCCCCACCCCGTCGTATAAATTATGTAGAAAGAGTAGAGATATTCAAGGCCCAGCAAAGGCTTGATATGTTTCGATTCCATCACCAATCTGTCTGGCATATATATATCTTGCTGTGGTGAGATTTAGAAAGGGGAAAAAAGATTTAGAAAGGGGAAAAAAGCTTGAACGGTTTGCTTCAAGAAAAAGGCGTGATTTGATTTGTGGTCAAGGAGGAAGATGGTGGTTTGTCTCCCCTGCTGAAAACCACTCTTCCATTATCCGGTAATGGAAGAAGGCAATCCATATTACAGTGTGCTATTTGCGTAGTCATATTTAAGGAAGTCCTCGACTTACGGCATCTACTTCCCTCCGCCCTGTACGCTCCCACAGAGAGGGTCTCCTCAGGGTGCCACCGATCAGAGAATGTCGATTGGTGGCCCCCAGGGGGAGATCCTTCTCTGTGGGCGCCCCGGGGCTATGGAATCAGCTTCCGGTTGAGCTCCGGACGGCGCCCGACCTTCGCTCCTTCCGTCGAGATTTGAAAACATTTTTATTTGTACAAGCTGGACTGGCCTGATGAGGGATGAGGGATGGGTGGTTTTTAATGTTTGTATTGGATTTTAGCTTGGGCATGTTTAATCTCCTTTTAATTTTTGTATTTTTGTATGTTTATATTTGCCCTGTACACCGCCCTGAGTCCTTTGGGAGAAGGGCGGTATATAAATAAAATTATAAAAAAAAAAAATTATAAATTCATGTGGTGACTGTTTGAAGTTACAACAGCTCTGAAAAAGGTGATTTACGACTGGTCCTCCCACCTCCAATCGTTGCAACATCCCCATGGTCATGTGATCAGAATTTGGGCCCTTGGCAACCAGCATGTATTTAATAACAACAACAACAACAATAATGTATTTAATAATGTAAATAATAATGTAAATAATATAATAACAATAACAATAACAACAATAATAATAATAATAATACTGGCTGCTTAAGAAGAAGCACTACAAACTAATGCCATGAAAGCGAAGATACAAAAATCTACTCGCAATCCAAATTGCCGACTTTGCAGTGACAAAGTTGAAACTGTTTCACATTTAATATGTGAGTGCAGCAAAATCGCGCAAACTGATTACAAAGCTAGACATGACCGAGTTGCTAAACTAATCCACTGGGCATTGTGTAAAAAATACGAATTGCCTGTGTCTGAAAAGTCGTGGGAACATAGGGTGGAAAAAGTTTTTGAGAATGAGAGGGTGAAGATCTTGTGGGACTTCCGAATACAGACAGATCGCCATTTGGAACACAACACGCCGGATATCACAGTCGTAGAGAACCGAAGCGTACAGCTGATTGATATCGCTGTACCAGGAGATGCCAGAGTCGAAGAAAAAGAACTGGAAAAAATTACGAAATACTGAGACCTGGCCATCGAAACTGCGCGATTATGGATGAAACATGTAACAGTGATACCCATTGTCATCGGGGCACTGGGAACTATGTCCAAGAACTTTGCAAACACATCAAGAAATTGCAGCTTCCTGCAATAACTCCAGCAAAGCTACAAAAAACTGCGCTACTCAGAACATCTTACATTTTAAGGAAATACCTCGTTGATACCTAGGATGCTGGCAGTAACCCGTGTCAACCATTAGGGCCAATCAATTTGAGTGTTCAGTTGACTGAGTTTCATGTTTTATGAATAAAAGTTTTATAATAATAATAATAATAATAATAATAATAATAATAATAATAATAATAATAATAATAATAATAATAATAATAAACAATTGTCGATAAGAAAGACGTGGACGTGGCAGTGCCTGGAGACAGCAGAATAGACGAGAAAGAACTGGAGAAGATAACAAAATACAAAGACCTACAAATAGAAATAGAAAGACTGTGGCAAAGGCAAGCAAGGGTAGTACCAATAGTAATAGGCACCTTGTGTACAATCCCAAAACAACTGGAGTACTACTTGAACACCACTGGCATTGACAAATAGTCAATTGCAAAAGGTGGCCTTACTGGGAACTGCTTCCATCCTGTGATGATATCTGTAATACCATCAAACATCCACATCTGCCTATCCGAAGTCCTTGGTAAGGACTCGACAGGTAGACAAAAATGCCAAATCCAGTCTGAACATCTGGCTGACTGTGCGATGATTAATATAATAATAATAATAATAATAATAATAATAATAATAATAATAATAAT
>JAKJMR010000769.1:106329-119082 GCA_024449315.1 Daboia siamensis | reverse complement strand
ATAATAATAATAATAATAATAATAATAATAATAATAATAATAATAATAATAATAATAATAATAATTTGGAAGGGACCTTGGAAGTCATCTAGTCCAACCCCACGCTGAGGCAGGACACCCTATAGCATTTCAGACAAATGGCTGTCCAGTCTCTTTTTAAAAACTTCCAGTGTTGGAGCACCCACGACTTCTGGAGGCAGGTTGTTCCACTGGTTAATTGTTCTAAATGTCAGGAAGTTTCTCCTTAGTTCTAGGTTGCTTCTCTCCTTGACTAGTTTCCATCTGTTGCTTCTTGTCCTGCCTTCAGGTGGTTTGAAGAACAGCTTGACTCCTTCTTTTTTGTGGCAACCCCTGAGAGATTGGAACACTGCTATCATGTCACCCCTCATCCTTCTCTTCATTAAACTAGACATACCCAATTCCAGCAACCGTTCCTTGTACGTTTTAGCCTCCAGTCCCCTAATCATCTTTTGTTGCTCTTCTCTGTATTCTTTCTAGAATCTCAACATCATTTTTATGTCAAGGTGACCAAAACTGGATGCAGTATTCCAAGTGTGGCCTTACCAAGGCTTTGTAAAGTGGTATTAATACTTCACATGATCTTGATTCTCTCCCTCTGTTAATGCAGCCTAGCACTGTGTTGGCTTTTTTGGCAGCTGCAGCACACTGCTGGCTCATATTGAAGTGATTGTCCACTAGGACTCCGAGATCCCTCTCACAGTTGCTAGTTTGAGCAAGGTACCACCTATAATATACCTGTGTATTTGATTTTTCCTGCCTAAATGTAGAACCTTACTTTTTTCACCATTAAATTTCATTTTGTTGGATAACGCCCAGTGTTCAAGTCTGTCCAGATCCTCCTGTATCTTAAGCCTGTTTTCTGGAGCGTTGGCTCTTCCTGCCAGCTTGGTGTCACCTGCAAATTTGATGAATTCCCCTGCTGTCTTCTCCAAATCATTGATGAAGATGTTGAAGAGCACTGGGCCCAGAACAGAGCCCTGGGGCACCCCACTACACACTGATGGTTGCAGTGTCCCAGGAACATGTAATCACCATTTGTGACCTTCCCAGCTGGTTTCTGACAAGCCAAATAAATGGGGGAAGCCAGATTCAGTCAAGGACCGTGTGATTCATTTACTAACTGCAGTGTTTTGCTTAACATCTGCTGGGAAAAATGGTGTAAAATTGATCACGGTCACCTGATGACTGACTTAACAACCAAGTTGCTTAGTGATGGAAGTTTCAGTCCCCAATTGTGGTCGTAAGTTGGGGACTACCTGAACCTATGCTTCCCTGAATCTTTCGACCACATCGGCTGGGAATTTGGGGAGTTTAATCCGACCCGGTGAGACGGCACCAAGTATAGTAGAAGTTTTTAAGAAGAGTCTGGACAGCCATTTGTCTGAAATGGTGCAGGGTCTCCTGATTGAGCAGGGGGTTGGACTAGATGACCTTCTGTGTGCTTTCCAATGCTGTTGTTCTGTTGGGTTCTGTTCTGAGAAAGAAAGCACTGCTGATTTTGAACACAGTGATGCGTGCATATCTTGTCGGTGTACCTTCTTTTCTTTCACTTTCCCAGTTCTCCCCAACAGCCTATTCAGGCTGGAAAAAAACTGTTGAAGCTTGAAAGGGCTGGAAAGAAAACAAGATCAGACAGATAATAATTTCTCCCCGCAGATCTCACTGATGAGTTGCAGGGAGGGAGATGACCTTAATTATCAGGGATGTAGTGTCCAAATAGGATGGTTGGAGAGCTGGAATTTGTTGCGACACAGAATAGCAGAATAATCGGTGTCTGTGAAAAGAGGAATTGCCTTCAAGTTGGAAACTGTTCTTAAGAAATTGCTGCAGAATCCTGATGAGCAAGGAGGGTTAATTGGTGGATTGATGTTAATTGTTCCCTTTTATATTGATTACTGATTGATTTACTATACTTTCATACTGTCCGGGTGAGTCACGACTCCTGGCAGCTCACACAAAAATTAAAAATAAAATAAAAACAAGAACAGGAGGGTAAAATAGGAGAAAAAGAGAAATGAAAACAAAGAGCGTTGCCATGCTGTCAACCCTTCAAGTTAAACCAGTCTAGAACTTATTCACGCATGCTGGGACAAGCGGTCCTGAACCTACGATCAAAATTGAGCCCCAAATTTCTGCTGCTAAGCAAGACAGTTATTAAGTAATTTGGCTCCATTTTACGACCTTTCTTGACACAGTTGTTAAGTGAATCACTGCAGTTGCTCAGTTAGTAACGCGGTTGTTAAGTGAATCTGGCTTCCCGCATTGACTTTGCTTGTCAGAAGGTCACAAAAATTGATCGCATGAACCCCGGAACACCGCAACCGTCATAAATATGAGCCACTTGCCAAGCATCTGAATTTTGATCATGTGACCATGGGGATGTTGCAACAGTTGTAAGTTTGAAAAACAGGCATAATTTGCTTTCTTCAGTGCTGTGTAAGTTCGAACGATCACTAAATGAACTGTTGTAAGTCAAGGACTACCTGTACTACTTTTATTTCAAGGTTTAGTAGTCTGAAAGTGCTTCTCCTCTCCCTCCCTTAATCCTCATGAGAACTAGGGTCTTGCCTGAGGCTCTTTCTCAGGTTACAGTTCTATGTAGGACTCAAGTTTCTTTTATCTATCACCTTCTTCCTGTTCCTCTAGGTTATTCCTTCTTCCTGTTGTAGCCACAAAGCCAAGATAAGATAAGATAAGATAACCTTTCTTGTCATTTTTTTTTTACTGTGGGCACAACAGCACACATCAAAAATGAAATTTAGTTGCCCGCTCTCAAAGTGAAACACATACATGACACACACCTAAACGTACTATATACAAATATGTATAGACCCACACCCCTACATATACAAAACATATGAATATTAAATACTGTTCATCTTGAATATATAACGGAAGGAGGAAGCTTGAGAGTTCACAAGGTTAATGCTGTATGGAATGAAACTATGGTTGAATCTGGATGTTCTGCTATGGGTACCACGAAGCCCCCTCCTCCCAGAAGGGAACAAGGAAAACAGTTTGTGAAGATGTGTAGTGTCCCAGATAACTTTACGGACGCTGCTCAAGCAACACTTCTGTGCGATGTCCTGGATTGGAGGGAGGGAACTGCCAATGATCTTTTCGGCCATCCTCACCACTCTCTGCACCGCCTTCCTGTCTGAAGCAACGATGCTTCCAAACCAGACTGTGATGCTGTATGACAGGATGTTACTAAAGCCTAAATAGCTAAAGGGCATTAGTGTTTGGTCTCTAGGACCACCTACTAGAAGGAGCAAAAAGAGCAAATGTATGCAAACATAAAAAATTGCTATAGATATTTTAAAAAGTACTTGCAGCTCAGTCGGGGAAGAGAAGAGCAATGATCAGGAGACTGGAGGATAAAACAGATAAGGAGCGTTTGCTGGAATTGGGTATGTCTAGTTTAATGAACAGGGGACGCGGTGGCTCAGAGGGTTAGGACGCTGAGCTTGTCGATCAGAAGGTCGGCAGTTTGGTGGGTCGAATCCCGAGTGCCGCGTAGCAGAGTGAGCGCCTGTTACTCGTCCCAGCTTCTGCCAACCTAGCAGTTTGAAAGCACATAAAAATGCAAGTAGAAAAATAGGGACCACTACGGTGGGAAGGTAACAGCGTTCCGTGCGCCTTTGGCATCTGGTCATGCCGGCCACATGACCACGGAGACGTCCTGGGACAAGTGCTGGCTCTTCGGCTTTGAAACGGAGATGAGCACCGGCCCCTAGAGTTGGAAACGACTAGCACGCATGTGCGGGGGAACCTTTACCTTTACCTTTAGTTTAATGAAGAGAAAGACTAGGGAGGACATGATAGTGTTCCAATATCTTAGGGGCTGCCACAAAGAAGAGGGAGTCAAGCTATTCTCCGAAGCACCTGAAGGCAGGACAAGAAGCAATGCGTGGAAACTGACCAAAGAGAGAAGCAACCTAGAATTAAGGAGAAATTTCCTCAGAGTTAGAACAATTAACCAGTTGAGTGACTTGCCTCAAGAGTCTATGGCAGGGGTCAGCAACCTGAAACAGTGAAAGAGCCACTCAGAACCGGTTCCCTCACAAAAGGAAAAACTGGGAGCCGCAAAAAATGTGTGCACATGCGCGTACATGCGCTGAACAGGGTTTGACTGAAGAGTGGAGCCAAGGCGAGATATGCACCTACCCTGCATATTTGAATTGATTGGTTGAACTTTTTTAGTCCCACTTTTTTTTTTGAACTGCACATGGTAGAGGACTGGGAGCCGCAGGAGACGGCTGAAAGAGCCGCATGCGGCTTCGGAGCCGCGGGTTGCAGACCTGTGGGCTATGGGTTCTCCAATATTAGAGGTTTTAAAGAAGACAATGGACAACTATTTGTCCGAAATGGTACTGTGTTTCCTGCTTGAGCAGGGGGTTGGACTGGAAGACCTCCAAGGTGCCTTCCAACTCTGTTTTTCTGTTTATTCAAACGGCAGCATTCTGCTCTTCTGAATGCTTTGGCTCTAATCACGCCTCCGTCTCTTCCTAGGAAATTCTGACTGCCTGGTTGAGCGTGTTATTATCGCAAGGGCTTTTGTGGCTGGGTTGGAGGTCCTTGTAGGTCAGTCTAATGGCTGGTCCCTGTTTGTCTGCCTGTTGAAGCGATGCGGGGCTTTTGAACAAAGGCACTTAGGTTTGAGAGGGCCTTCCCCCCCCCCTCTCCTTAGCTTGTGACTCTTAACTAGATGCAAGAATGTCAGCGAAGCATAGAGCTTTATGGCTCAACACATTCCAAGTCTCAACTAACTTCGTCAGCCTTTCGTAAACATATGTAAATCTTTTTCTCTTGAGAAGAAATATTTAAGTATCACCAATAGAAAAGAGTAGCAAACAAAACCCCAGTCAAGGAACTACCGACTCAGACAAACAAGCTAACAGTAAACGACAGCTTAATTAAGGAATTACCAAGGCCTCTCCCACCGACACTGATGGGGCAGTCCACTTGTACAGATAGTCCTTGACTTATACAACCATTTGTTTAGTGGCCGAAGTTACAACTGGCACTGAAAAAAGGGATTTAGGGCCATTTTTCACACCGTCACGGCATCCTCATGGTCACGTGATCAGAATTTGGGCTGGCTAGCATTTGTGAGGATTGCAGTGCCCTTGGGTCATGTGATCCCGTTTTGTGAGCTTCTGACAAGGAAAGTCAATGGGGGAGTCTGATTCACTTAAGAACCATGTTGCTAACTTAACAATCGCAGCCATTACCTTAACAACGGTCATAAAATGGGGCAAAACTCACTTAACAACTGCTTTGCTTAGCAATGCAAAGTTTGGGCTCAATTGTGCTCGTAATTCCAGGACTAGCTGTATATAAAGAGAGAACAAACCTTACTCTCTTCTATCACTGATGATGTTACCTTGTTGGGTAATGAAACGTCTGCAAGAAAACAACCAAGCTCAGAGAGCCCCAAGGACCCCACAGACCTTAGTCTGATTGATTTTTACGGCTAGACTTTAAAAGACACCTAATTTTTTGTCTTCCAGAAGACTGGCAATTAATATCTGTTCTGGTTTTCTCCTCCCTGCAGGCTGTGATGGGATTAGTTTCCATGATGCTCAGCCTGGAGGAAGGGCCAGGGCGGTTGGGAATTTGGGGAGTTGTGTTCCGAGATTAAGCTATAGAAAGGAGTTCGTTTAGGCCAGGGGTAGGCAACCTTGGCTGTTTTATGACTCATGGACTTCAACTCCCAGAATTCCTGAGCCAGCCATGGTGAGGGGAAAGGGAGAGTTTCCAAGCTGAGCCATGCTGGCTCAGGAATTCTGGAAGTTGAAGTCCTCGAGTCATAAAAGAGCCAAGATTGCCTACCCCTGGCCTAGGCCTAGGCCACTTTATAACTCGTGGACTTCAACTCCCAGAATTCCTGAGCCAGCTATGCTGAGGGAAAAGGGAGAAGTTTCCAAGCTGAGCCATGTTGGCTCAGGAATTCTGGGAGTTGAAGTCTACGAGTCATAAAAGAGCCAAGATTGCCTACCCCTGGCCTAGGCCTAGAACGCTTTATAACTCGTGGACTTCAACTCCCAGAATTCCTGAGCCAGCCACGCTGAGGGGAAAGGGAGAGGTTTCCAAGCTGAGCCATGCTGGCTCAAGAATTCTGGGAGTTGAAGTCCACAAGTCATAAAAGAGCCAAGGTTGCCTACCCCTGGTTTAGCTCTTGTTGGCTGACAATATTGGGGTCTTGAAATGGCATGATATCCAGAGGGGTGTTAGTCTCAGCCAAAGGTGTGTAATTTTTTTCCTAGGCTGAATTTGAAAACCCTCTTGAGTTATGAGCAAGCATCACACTGCGTTCCAAACAATATGAAGCAGGACAAAGAAGAAAATACGTTTTGTAGTGTATGCTCTTAAAGCATACACGGAATGTCAGCACAGCAGGGGGCTGGACAGCTCAAGGTTATAACCGCTTTTGGCGGGAAAGCCTGGATAGAGCAAGTTGTTGACAGCCCCAGGGCATGGTCAGCTCTGGCGGGAAGCCAGGGTTTAAATCCATTGGCCACCTGCACTGGCGGGAAGCCCAGGTTTGAATCTATTGGTCACCATGAACCTGGGCAGGTATAAAGAGACGCCAGGTAACCCTTTTGCTCCAGCTTCATTTCTGATCCAATAAAGAAGTACTACCCAGCTCAAGTGTCCGTCTCTCTGCAACCACGCGACATTGCAAGTTTGATTTGATTTCCATTTGTACTTAGCATTCTGTGTTTAATCTTCTTCTATGTAACAAGCTTTGGATAAGCTGCAGGACCGGCGGAGGACATAACCATCCCTAGATCATCTGTTTGGGCATTTTTGACCGTCCTAGGCTGTCCTGCATTGCTTCCTTTCTTCTAGCAGTTAGTAGAATCGTTTGTCTTTCTTTTCAGGAAAATTATATTTTGCATGGGTCAGATTTTGCCTGACTGCCTGAAAGACTGGACTGCATTTGTTTTTTTTTTGTGTATGTGTTTTTTTTTTTTACATTTTTAAGAATGAATCAAAATAAGTTCTTCCCATAGAAAGAGGTGAATACCGTAAGGAAATTATGCAGACTGCCCTGATTTAACCAGGGCCTTCCAGATGTGTTGGTTTCATGCCCTGGTTTATCAAACCAATCGTGGCTTAAAAAACATGAAGCAATACAAGCCACTGGCTCACATGTTGTTCTTTTATGTGGGTCATCTCAATGACCTGGGGCGACAGCTCACATTTGCGATTCTGATCCAGCCAGATTGAAGGAGAATTTAAGTAAAGAAAGGCAGAGAATGAATCGATAGAATTGAAGAGTTACATGTGAGAAGCAGGAAGTCTCCAGTGGAGTGTCACTTTTATATGAGCCCATCAAAGATCCTGAGTAAATCTGCTGCCCCGTCCACATTTGCACTAAGGGAGAGCGCAGCATCATAAAGGTCTCCACACATACCATTGGGAAAGTTAGTTTTAATGGATGGTTTTGTGGGAGCAGGGTGTCCGCTATTCCCAAATGTCTCTTAAATATGAAAGTATTTGTGTCATTTGCATATGACATCATTTCTTTAAAGGTCATTCTGTGGTGACAGTATGCAACTATCTGAAATGACGTACAATTAAGGCCTGTGGAGATGCTCAGTCATCCAGGTCAGGGTTGTCCCAAAGGTGCTTTTTTCAAAAGGCAGCCGGACTTTTATTTTTCCTTGAAGACCTTTCGCTTCTCATCCAAAGAAGCTTCTTTGGTTCTGAGAGTTCTGCTTTCTTTATCTGCTTGATCTGACAGAACTGAAGAAGCTTCTTTGGATGAGAAGCGAAATGTCCTCAAGGAAAAATAAAGTCCGGTTGCCTTTTGAAAAAAACACCTTTGGGACAATTAAATGTCTTACTAAGCTGCGTCGTCTGGACTGCTTCAATAATAGTGGAGATGTGTTATTTTTGGAAGATGTCTCCAGAGAAATTTAGTCTGTTGCATTTGAAATATGTTCAATGGCAGTCCATTAAACTGAGCTTTCTCTGTATTTGCAAACCGATGAACGGCTAATGGGAAACTGTAATGAAATGTTACTGTATAGATGTTTTTCTATCCTGCTCTATGGAGTAGAGAGTTGGTCTCTTGACAGAAGGCCACTTGAAGAGACTAGGACTGTGGTGGCGAACCTATGGCACAGGTGGCACACAGAGCCCTCTCTGTAGGCACGCGCGCCATCGCCCCAATCCTAGGCCTTCAGCTGGGCTTTATAAAACCTTTTCGCTTTAGACCTCCACCACCATGTGCAAAAAAAAAAAAAAAAGGTTCAATCAATCAATTTCAACTTCTCGCGGGAGAAAAAAGTTCTCGCAAAGTTGGAATTGATTGATTGAACTATTTAGTCCCACCCAGTCTGCCGTTACCACCGTAGCCATGCCCACCCAATGTACCATGCCCATCCAATTGGCCACACCCAGCCAATGGGCCACGCCCACCCTAGGATACATACAGTAAGTGGGTTTTGGATTGCAGTTTGGGCACTCGGTCTCTAAAAGGTTCGCCATCACTGGACTAGAAGCGTTTGAAATGTGGATTTACAGGCGGCTGTTACGTGTAAGCCGGGTTGACAAGATCAGAAATGGGAAAGCCAAGGGAAATCATCAAAACAATTAAAAAACGAAAGCTAGAATATTTCGGACCTGTGATGCGACACCCAGAAAAATACGGCTTACTCCATTTAATCCTCCAGGGAAAGACTGAAGGCAAACGAAGTCCAGGCAGAAGAAGTCTAAGGGACTGGTTTGGACAAAACTCAGCGGCACTTTTTCGTGCGGCTCCTGATAAAAATAGGTTGGCCAACGTGATCGCCAACGTCCGATAACGGATATGGCACAAGAAGAAGATAGATGCTTTTGTTCATTGTCCAGTCAGTTAACCACATCCATCTCTCGAATACTCCATTCCTGGTCTCAGCAGGTTCATGTTCTGTGGTACATCGTGATATTCAGTCCCTCACTGGATCGTTTTGGTGTCTCCAAGACAGGAAATGCCTCCTTTTGTTAACAGTGTGATCCTGGCCATAGGCAAAAGCACTCATAGCTTGACCATTGGAAGTGCCAGAAATCACCTCAGAATCTTTTAAAAATATTTTCCCTGGGCCGTACTTTCCAAATATCTGCTCAATACAGGTAGTCCTTAACTTACAACCTTTCGTTTAGTAACCGTGTGAAGTTACAGCAGCACTAAAAAAAAGTGGTTTATGACTGTTTTTCCTCACTTACGACTGTTGTAGTATCCCTTTGGTCATGTGATCAAAATTTGGTACCAGGC
The DNA here is from genome assembly GCA_024449315.1 of Daboia siamensis. Classification (NCBI taxonomy): domain Eukaryota; kingdom Metazoa; phylum Chordata; class Lepidosauria; order Squamata; family Viperidae; genus Daboia; species Daboia siamensis. Next base: position 109,793 of record JAKJMR010000769.1, on the reverse strand, counting down.
TTGTATTTATGACAGTTTCACTGTCCTGGGGTCAAGGGATCCCCTTTTGCGACCTTCTGACAAGCAAAATCAAATGGAGAAGCCAGATTCGCTTAATCGCCATGTTACTAAATTAACTGCAGTGATTCACTTAATAGTTGTGGCAAGAAAGGTCATAAAATGGGGCAAACTTCACTTAGTTGTTTCACTTAGCAACAGAAGTTGTGGCCATAAGTTGAGGATTATTTTTAGATGTCTCAATTTCATTTAGAATGTGTCCTGACTTTAAAGATGAAAATAAGTCATATAGAACTAATACAGGCAGAATTCATATCCGTAAAGCTTTCCCTTTTTTTGCCGCGAAAAGTTGTTAATGCAAATGCTATATTTTGTTTTCGGCAAATGTTTTTCATTTCAGAAGGCATTGAGTATCTGTGTATGCTGTAATATATTGTGTTAAGATCTTCAGAAGAATGAGAACTCGGGAAGGAAATATTTTTCAAACAATGCTGTGTGTCTAAAAGAAATCACGATAAGAATAATTTAAATTTGCCACAACTGACAAGAACATTTCTCTTTTGAGGGCACGAAGGAGAGAGATGGAAAATGAGATTTTCCAGTAATTTCAGAGTCATCTTGGCTATTAATCAGAAGAGAATTGGTTTCTGGATTAAGGCACAAAAATTTGAATGTCTTGTAATAGTTTCATTTTATTTGACAAACTAGTACACTCTGAAAAAAATCAACGTGTCATCCTTTTAAAGGAAGACTGCGACAGATAACGGCTACTGTCCCAAAGGTGCATTTTCAAGAGGCAACTGGACTTTCTTGTTTTTCTTTGAAGACGTTTCACTTCTCATCCAAGAAGCTTCTTCAGTTCCTCTTCAGAATTGAAGAAGCTTCTTGGATGAGGAGCGAAACGTCTTCAAAGAAAAACAAGACATCCAGATGTTTCTTGAAAAGCACCTTTGGGACAACTATGACCTGGATGACTGAGAACCTCCATAGATATAACAACCACTGCTTTAAAAAAAAAAAAAGTGCTTAGCAATGTAACTAAATTTTGGGACTAGCAGGGTTGATTTGAATAGTTTTAGACTACTGAAAATCTGAAGACCTCATGATGTCCTAAAAGTCAATAAATCCTGGTAATTCTTTCTGTTGTCCTTCCCAATTTCTCTCAGATGCCTTTGACCTTGTGATGTACAAAACAGTTCTATCTCATCTCCCATCTTCTAAAGGAAAAAAAAAAAATCTCAAGAATGGGGCATCTCTTTCCCAACTTCTGGACTGAAATGTTCCTCATGGCTGTCTTAAGAAGTGCCACCAAATATGTAGAGGGTCAAATCTTACATGTTTGCGTTGATGCACCACCCACACAGATGGAGCCAATCTGGGTCAATCACCATCATGCTGGAGCCCATCCTCAGGGAAATTCACATTCCCTGAGGAAGGACTGCATGACTTTGAAAGCTTGGAAAACTAAACCTCTGGGTCTGGTGACCAACCCAGATTGGATCCTGCAACATTATCCCAGGACATGTATATTTTCCTTCAGTTGTGAGATTTATTATGGTCAGAAGTGCTCAACTGGACCTCATCAAAAGCCAAGCTAGGCCCACATCCTGTTGGCTGTGGTAAATTCCACAGAAGAAATCTGTAGGGCCAACAAGTCATGATCTCCATCTCCTGATGCTGAAAGTATTTCATTGTCACTGTGCATAATTGCTGTTGATATCCTTCTGGATGAATTTGTCTCCTCCTCTGTTAAAATTGTCCCAAGTTGATAGTTGCAGTACCGGTGGTCTTCAACTTATAAATATTTGTTCAGTGACCATTCAGAGTTAGAACAACACTGGGGGAAAAATGACTTACGGATAATTTTCACACTACCCGTTATAGCGTCTCAATGTTCATGTGATCAGAATTCAGACACTTGGCAACTGGTTCACATTTATGACGGTTGCAGTGTCCCAGAGTCATGCGATCATCTTTTGTGACCTTCTGACAATCAGAGTCAATGGAGAAGCTAGATTCACTTAACAGCCGTGTTACTAACTTAAGAATCCACTTAACAACTTACGGCAAGAAAGGTCATAAAATGGGGCAAAACTCACTTAACAACTTACTTAGCAGCAGAAATTTTGGGCTCAGTTGCGGTTGTAAGTCAAGGGTTACCTGTATTAGATTATAAGATCCAATATGAATGTCAGGTATTTTTTCGAACTTGTGTTGAGTGCTTTTCCTGTATGTAACTCAGATTAGAAATGAGAATATTTCCTTCTCTGACACCTACACACGCTGGCAGAGTGCTCTAAAAATATGTTCCAGTATAACGACAGTTCTGCTCCTAGAATAGTTCGCCTTATGTAAATTTAACAAACTTGCATATTCTGCCTGTCTTTCATGATATATCATCCTCCAGCTAATTATTCTTTCTTGTATATGGCTTAGAACTTGCATTTTTAAAGAAACAGTGATCTGAATTGTAGAGTCCATATTATAGATAAAGATTAGGAAAAGGTAACATTTTGAAAAGGTAAATAGGAAAGCAGAGAGGAAAGAAAAGGGAAGAGCTGAGTTTAGCCTTTTTTTAAAAAACTGACCTATGTCGCATGCGATTTCACTTTAAAACGTGCCATAAATAAATCAGATAATTTTAAAATGAACTGTAGCCTTAATGAAGTATCTTTACTGGTTGGAGACTACAAAAATAAAAATAAAACTGGGCAGATAATACTGGAATTTATTTCTTTGAAAGAACTGCATGGCTTCTCATTTTAAAATATAACTCTTAAGAAGTGGGCGTACCACAGTTCATTTAGTGCAGGGGTCTTCCGACTTGGCCCTTTTATGACTTCTGGACTTCAACTCCCAGAATTCCTCAGCCAGGGTGCCTGGCTGAGGAATTATGGGAGTTGAAGTCCACAAGGCATAAAAGGGCCAAGTCGGAAGACCCCTGATTTAGTGAGTGTTCAAAGTTACAACGGCACTGAAAAAAGTGACTTATGACCATTTTTCATACTTACGACCGCTGCAGCAATCCCATGGTCAGGGGATCAAAATTCAGACCCTTGGCAACTGACTCATATTTATGACAGTTGCAGCGTCCCGGTGTCATAGGATCACCTTTTGCAACCTACTGACCAGCAAAGTCAATGGAGAAGCCGAAGTCACTTAACCACCGTGCTACTAATTTAACAAGTGTGGTGGTCCACTTAACAAATGTGGCAAGAAAACCTGAAAACCTGGCTTTTTGATTTATCCGGCCTGGACTGAGGGGGGGTTTAGTTTTAAATTTTAACATTGTTTTGTTGTTGGGCTATTATTAATTTAATTCTTTTTAATTCTATTTTTATCTTAATTTATATTGTCTTTTAAATATTGCCCTGTAAACCACCCCGAGTCCTTCGGGAATAGGGCGGGATAGATAGATAGATAGATAGATAGATAGATAGATAGATAGATAGATAGATAGATAGATA
>JAKJMR010000769.1:91697-106319 GCA_024449315.1 Daboia siamensis | reverse complement strand
ATAGATAGATAGATAGATAGATAGATAGATAGATAGATAGATAGATAAATAAAATGGGGGCAAAGCTCGCTTAACACATATCTCACTTAGCAAGATAGATTCTGGTCTCAGTTGTGGTGGTAAGCGGAGAACGGTCTGCGTTCATTATTCAGTCATTTTTGAAGATCGACGTGAGCTTCCAGCTTGTATTTCTCAAAAGGCAACTGAACTCTTTTTTTTTTCCCTTGAGGAAGAAGAACAAAATACTTTGTTTCTCATCCAAGAAATTTTCCTCAGTTGTGATTCTGGGTATGGGTGGGGAATGGAAGGGTAGGTTCTGACAGAATGGAGGTGGGTGGGATGGAAGGCTTCTATTTGTTTGCAGTCATCTGGTCGTTAGTACTCCCTCTGAGAGCTCTTGAGGCCACTTGGGGTTTATCTATGCCAGGGGTAGGCAAGCTTGGCTCTTTTATGACTCATGGACTTCAACTCCCAGAATTCCTGAGCCAGCATGGCTCAGCTTGGAAACCTCTCCCTTTCCCCTCAGCATGGCTGGCTCAGGAATTCTGGGAGTTGAAGTCCACGAGTCATAAAAGAGCCAAGCTTGCCTACCCCTGGTCTACGCAGCTTTATGACTCATGGACTTCAACTCCCAGAATTCCTGAGCCAGCATGGCTCAGCTTGGAAACTCTCCCTTTCCCCTCAGCATGACTGGCTCAGGAATTCTGGGATTTGAAGTCCACGAGTCATAAAAGAGCCAAGCTTGCCTACCCCTCTATGCCCTCAGGTTCAGCTGAATCAGGGAATTTTCTTGGAATTGCTGCAAGGGCTGCCTTGTGGACGGAGATAGGTGGTGTCATATCCCTCCCCCTCTTTTGAGGGAAGGGTGTTCAGTTCTAACACAGATTGATTCTTTTATCCCTCTCTGTCCAAAAGACCGTGTGAAAAACCACTTTTGAGACAACTATGACCCGGATGACTGAGAATCTCCACAGACAGCTTGTATTTCTTCTGTTTTGTCAAATTTTAGAAGGGCGCATATAGACCCTCATCCCCATCACCCCCAAATTTCTGATCCCTTAATTGCCACCTACGGTGAAAATAATTGGAAAATTAACTTGTGCGTTTAGAAATGTTGAAAGCCATTTGCTTAGATATGTCATTGATCTCAAAATAAGGAGAGAAAGAACGGCAGAAAATTATGTGGTGAATTAATTAGCGTTCTGCTAGGTGTTAGGGAAAATATTGGATGTGGACTGATGCAAAGTGTCTGAATTTAGCCTATGAAGTTCTTACATTTCTCTGGCGATTTAAAAATACCACATGCGTGAGGAGAAAGTTGTTTAGAGGCAGTCCTCAACTTATGACCCTTTGACTAACGGTGATTGGGTATTACGACAGCATTGAAAATAGTGACCTTTGACCTATACTTGAATTTACAGTTGCATCACTCCAGTGGTCATGTGATCACAACTTGGGTGCTTGGCAACTGACTCACATTTATGATGGTTGCAGCATCTGGCAGTCACATGATTGTGATTTGTTACATTCTGAGAAGCAAAGTCAAAAGGCAACTGGATTTGTTTCATGTGTGTTTAAGTGTGATTCCCTAAACAGCCATGTGACTCGCTTAACAAGCATGCTATAAACATAGGCAGTCCTCGACTTAACAAGAGTTCGTTTAGTGCCCAATCAAAGTTACAAAGGCACTGAAAAATCTCGCTTAAGACAGCTTTTCATGGTCATGACCTTTGCAGCATCCCCATGGTCATGTGATCAAAATTCAGATGCCTGGCACCTGGCTCGTATGTATGACCGTTGCTATGTCCCAAGGTCACTTGCTCACTTTTGCAAACTTCTGACAAGCAAAGTCAATAGGGAAGCCAGATTCACTTAACAACCAGGTTACTAACTTAGCAGTGGCAGTGATTCACTTAACAACCGTGGCAAGAAAAATCGTAAAATAGGGCAAAACTCACTTAACAAATGTCTCACTTAACCGCAGAAATGTTGGGCTCCATTGTGGCCCATAAGGGGAGGATTACCTGTAGTTCTAAAATCAGGTCCTGTCATGTAGTGACTCATTTAAAGCCTGTATCGCTTGGTGCCCCAAATTCTGGTTCTCATTGTGGTTGTAATTTGAGGGCTACCTATATTTTAATTTTTGAAGGATAGGAAACTGGAGCTAATTATTTTGATTATTGTATTTGAGAAGTTAAGTTTTCCTTTCTCACGGTTAGATAATTTCCTTTGCTGAAACAACACGTCAAGTGGAACTTATAAAGTAGCATTAAGCACTGGGGTAACTGGGAAGCAAATTCAAGGACTTTAAATGGAGGTTCCTACTTCCCTGATTCATGCAGAAGTCTATAGCTGCAAATTCTAGGACAGGGGAAGGCAACTTTGGCTCTTTTATGACTCGTGGACTTCAACTCCCAGAATTCCTGAGCCAGCCATGTTGAGGGGAAAGGGAGAGGTTTCTAAGCAGAGCCATGCTGGCTCAGGAATTCTGGGAGTTGAAGTCCACGAGTCATAAAAGGGCCAAGGTTGCCTACCCATGTTCTAGGCTCTTTATTTAATAAAAGTCATTGCATCCCATCTCCTCAGCCTGAAGTGTGCCAACATGTAGTTCTTGTTCAGCTGCTAAGTTTTGTCCGACTCTTTGAGACCCCAGGAGCTACAAAATTCCAGGCCCTGCTGTCCTCTGTTGTCTCCCAGATTTTGCCCAAATTCATGTTCAACCATAGGCAGTCCTTGGCTTACGACCACAATCGAGTCCAAAATTTATATTGTTAAGTGAGAAATTTGTGAAGTGAGTCTTGCTCAATTTTACGACCTTTCTCTTTCCACGGTGGTTAAGCGAATCACTGCAGTTGTTGAGTTATTGACCCGGTTGTTGTGCATCTGGCTTCCCTATTGACTTTGTGTGTCAGTAGGTCGCGAAAGGAGATCCCGTGATCTTGGGACACAGCAACGGCCATAAATATGAACCAGATGCCAAGCACCTGAATTTTGGATCATGTGATCATGGGGATGCTGCAAGGGTCATAGCTGAAAGACCATCATAAGTCATGTTTTTCAGTGCCGTTGTAACTTTGAAGGATCACTAAACAAACTGTTGTAAGTTGAGGATTCCCTGTATCTCATCCCTTCTCCTTTTGTCTTCGCTGTTTCCCAATATCAGGATCTTTTCCAATGAGGCCTGCCTTCTCATTAGGTGGCTAAAATATTTGAGCTTCATTTTCAGTATCTGTCCTTCGAAAAAACAGCCACAGTTAATTTCCTTCTCCAACACCACAATTTGAAAGCATCAATTCTTTTGACACTCATTCTTCCTTATGGTCCAACTCTCACAGCCGTACATTACTACTGGGAATCATAGTGTTGACTATACAGACCTTGGTCGGCAAGGTGATGTTTCTGCTTTTTAATATGCTGTCTGAGTCAACATAGCTAATCATATTAAAAGCCAATTAAAACATAACCTTGTCCCCAAACAGTTAGGGAGCAGATGGCACAGAAGAGAAATACTTGACCACGTCAAGGAAGAACAGGGCTTGCTACATTTAGAAGTTCCCAAAGACCTTGAAGAAGGGCAAGGTAAGTGTAAAGAAGAGGGAGTCAAGCTATTCTCCAAAGCACCTGAGGGCAGGATAAAAGAAGCCATGGATGGGAAAGCAACTTAGAACTAGGGAGACATTTCCTGACAGAACAATCAATCAGTGGAACAACCTGCCTCCAGAAATTGTGAGTGCTCCAGCACTGGAGGTTTTTAAGAAGAGATTGGACAACCATTTGTCTGAAATGTTACAGGGTTTCTTGCCTGAGCCGGTGGGGGCTTGGACTAAAAGGCCTCCAAGGTCCCTTCCAACTCTGTTAGTCCAGGGGTCTTCAAACTTGGCCCTTTGATGACTTGTGGACTTCAACTCCCAGAATTCCTCAGCCACATGAGGTCCACAAGTCATCAAAGGGCCAAGTTTGAAGACTCCTGTGTTAGTCTGTTAATTACCTCTTTCCAGTAAAAGTCAGTAAATACAGGTAGTCCTCACCTTACAATCATTCATTTAGTGATTGTTCAAAGTTACAACAACACTGGGGGAAAAAATGACCTGTGACTGTTTTTCATACTTACAACTGTTGCAGCATCCCTGTGGTCACGTGGTCAGAATTCAAGTGCTTGGCAACTGGCACGGTTGCATTTGTAACCTTTCCAGCCGGCTTCTGACAAGCAAAGTCAACGGGGGAAGCTGGATTCGCTTAACGATCTCATGATTCACTTAGCAACCTCAGTGATTCACTTAAAAAGGCAAAAAGGTTGTAAAATGGAGTGAAACTCACTTACAGACTGCCTTGTTTAGTCGTTGAAATTTGGGGCTCAACTTTGGTTGTAGGTTGAGGACAACCTGTATCCTTGTGTTAGGATGGTGTTGATTGGCGCTATGATGAAGATGTTCTGGGCTGCCTCCTTGATATGTGGTACGTATGAAGGCATCAAGAATAATGGATTTTTCAGGGATGAGAAGTGGCTAAAAGAATTATTATATGGCAGTAGAAGGAGAAGATTGCTACTTGATCATTAGCAATGGCTCTTCAGGATGCATGGTTTTATTTCCCCGCAACAAGGGGATATGGAAGAATATATAATAATAATAATAATAATAATAATAATAATAATAATAATAATAATAATAATAATAATAATAATAATAATAATAATAGACGAGAAAGAACTGGAGAAGATAACAAAATACAAAGACCTACAAATAGAAAGACTGAGGCAAAGGCAAGCAAGGGTAGTACCAATAGTAATATGCACCTTGGGTGCAATCCCAAAACAACTGGAGCACCACGTGGACACCATCATCGGTACTGACAAATTCTCCATTAGTCAATTGCAAAAGGCAGCCTTACTAGGAACTGCTTCCATCCTGAGATGATATCTGTAATATCATCAAACATCCACACCTGCCAATCCCAGCTCCTTGGTAAGAACTCGATAGGTAGACAAAAATGCCAAATCCAGTCTGAACATCTGGCTGACTGTGCAATGATTAATAATAATAATAATAATAATAATAATAATAATAATAATAATAATAATAATAATGATGATGATGTAGTAATTATAGTAATAAGGGACGCGGTGGCTCAGTGGGTTAGGACGCTGAGCTTGTCGATCAGAAGGTCGGCAGTTTGGTGGGTTGAATCCCGAGTGCCGCATAACAGAGTGAGCGCCTGTTACTCGTCCCAGCTTCTGCCAACCTAGCAGTTTGAAAGCACATAAAAATGCAAGTAGAAAAATAGGGACCGCTCCGGTGGGAAGGTAACAGCGTTCCGTGCGCCTTTGGCGTCTAGTCATGCCGGCCACGTGACCACGGAGACGTCGCCTCTTCGGCTTTGAAACGGAGATGATCACCGGCCCCTAGAGTTGGAAACGACTAGCACGCATGTGCGGGGGAACCTTTACCGTTACCTAATTATAGTAATAATAATAATAAGTTGGAAGGTCACCTTGGAGGTCATCTAGTCCAACTCCCTAACCCCCTGCTGAGGCAGGAAAACCTATATCATTTCAGACAAATGGCTGTCCAGTCTCTTCTTACAAACTTCCAGTGTTGGAGCATTCACAACTTCTGGAGGCAGGTTGTTCCACTGGTTAATTGTTCTCACTGTCAGGAAGTTTCTCCTTAGTTCTAGGTTGCTTCTCTCCTTGACTAGTTTCCATCCGTTGTCCTGCCTTCAGGTGCTTTGGAGAATAGCTTGACTCCCTCTTCTTTGGGGCAGCCGCTGAGAGATTGGAATACTTTCAAAGATATATGGTGAAATTATTTGGACTTTGCTTTGTTTATAATTTTGTAGACTTTTCATCTGATGGTGTTTAATAGTTGAAGTTGCATTAGAATGTCTCTTTGTTACATATCTGCACACTTTTTATTCTGTTGGAATGCTTGTCCTGTGGTTGACCTGCAGTTTTTCAGTTTAACACCCGGAAGAGAAGTTGCTTAGGTCAGCTGGCTTTCCCTATTTACTCTTACCAGATGTGAGATAACAAAACTTCCAGCCCTAAATCTGATCAGTTAATTATTTCCCTCTTTGTTGTAGCAATTGCCCAGGGCATGCTAGTCACTTAATCCTCAATATCTAACCTTTATCTTTGATCTAAGCAATTCCGAGGATTGGGAAGGAAAGGAGAGGTCTCTTGCATCATTCCAAATTTGAACTGGTCTTAACCAGAAAGAAGTGTGGGGCCCTTGGTGCTCTCCGAGTTTGGATGTTTTCTTGCAGATGTTTCATTACAGGTTGACAACAAAAACTACAATAATAATAATAAGTTGGAAGGGACCTTGAAGGTCATCTAGTCCAGGGCTTTTCAACCTTTTCACCCATTGTACCACTTTTAGGATATGGCAACATCCAAGTACTACCAAGTCACCTAGCAAGGTGTCAGGAACTTGATGACCCAAAAAAAAAAAAGGGAAAAAAGTGATGAAGTACAGCTAGTCCTCGACTTACAACAGTTTGCTTAGTGACTGTTTGAAGTTACAATGGCACTGAAAAAAGTGCCCCCCCAAGACACAGCCGAGCAAGACACCTGCCTGCCCTGCCCAGCGGCGCTCTACCTCCTGTCCGAGGTTTTCATTGTTGTGAGCATTTCTGTTGAGGATTGGCAACGGGGGTGGGGTTAGGGGTGTTTCGTTTTTATCCCCCCCATCTGCTGGGTGGTTGCAGCAGGTTTTGGTCACTTCTCATGACCCTGGGACACTGACCGTCATAAATATGAATCAGTTGCCAAGCATCTGAATGTAAATCACAAGACCCTGGAGATGCTGCAACATTCCAGCTGATCAGTGCTTCTTCTGGGCTCAGTGGAAGCGCCAAGATCAGCGCCGAGCTCCAGCTGGAGCCTGGTGCTGATCCTGGCGCTTCCACTGAGCCCTGACAGCCCTGCAGCCATTCCCCTCCCCCACTATCATTTTTCTAGGATGGTCACATACCACCTGCCAGGTGCCAGTGTACCACAGGTGGTACCCGTACCACTGGTTGAAAAGCCCTGATCTAGTCCAATTCCCTGCTCAGGCAGGAAACCCTATAGTATACCTTTCAGGCAAATCTCTTCTTAAAAACTTCCAGTGTTGGAGCATTCACAACTTCTGGAGGCAGGTAGTTCCACTGGTTAATTGTTCTAACTGTCAGGAAGTTTCTCCTTAGTTCTAGATTGGTTCTCTCCATGATCAGTTTCCAATTCATTGCTTGTTGTCCTGCCTTCAGGTGCTTTGGAGAATAGCTTGACTCCCTCTTGTTTGGGGCAGCCCCTGAGATACTGGAACACTGCTATCATGTCCCCCCTCGTCCTTCTCTTCATTAAACTAGACAATACCCAATTCCAGCAGCCGTTCCTTATACCATAGTATTATGTGCTCCTTTTATATTTCTATCTCTGTTATCCATGTACTCTATGCCATATGCAAAATAAAATAAAATAATAAAATAAAAAAAAATAAAATAAATCTTTCCCAGCCTAACCTACCTCACAGGGTTATTGTTGTGGGGAAAAGAGGAGGAAGAAGGAGCAGTAGGTATGCTTGCTGCTTTACATTATTTACAGGTTGTCCTCAGTTTATGGCCACAACTGAGCCCTAGATTTCTGTTGCTGTACGAGACACTTGTTAAGAGAATTTTGCCCCATTTTACGACCTTACTTGCCGCAGTTAGTAAGTGAATCGCTGCAGTTGTCGAGTTAGTAACACGGTTGTTAAGGGAATCCGGCTTCCCCATTGACTTTGCTGGTCAGAAGGGGATCATCACGTGACTCCCCGGGACACTGCAACCCGTCACAAATTCGAATCAGTTGCCAAGCGTCTGAACTTGGATCATGTGACCCTGGGGATGCTGCAATGGTTGTAAGTGTGAAAAATGGTCATACGTTACTCTAGTAACTTCCAGCGGTGACTAAATGGATTGTAAGGCGAGGTCTACCTATGCAAAGTAATAAAGGTGGGATAAAAATCAAAGAAACATCTATAAAGTGTGGGAGGAGGATATCGCTCAATATTTTCCAGCCTGCCAAACCTCCACCCCACCTTTTCACACTGTCAGGTCCCACTTCAAACCCACTTAAGAAAGCAGAACTCTTGGAAATAAAGGTAAAGGGTAAAGGTTCCCCCGCACATGCGTGCTAATTGTTTCCAACTCTAGGGGCTGGTGCTCATCTCCGTTTCAAAGCCGAAGAGCCAGCGCTTGTCCGAGGACGTCTCTGTGGTCATGTGGCCGGCATGACTAGACGCCAAAGGCTGTTACCTTCTCACTGTAGTGGTCCCTATTTTTCTACTTGCATTTTTACGTGCTTTTGAACTGCTAGGTTGGCAGAAGCTGGGACGAGTAACAGGCGCTCATTCTGTTACACGGCACTCGGGATTCGACCCGCCAAACTGCTGACCTTCTGATCGACAACCTCAGCGTCCTAACCCACTGAGCCACCACGTCCCTCTTGGAAATAATTTCTTCCAAACAGGAACTTTTATTAAGAGTAGGTGATAGTAGGCATAATAGACAGGATCTGAGATATCCCGCGCAGCGCAGTAGATTGTAGCATCCCCAAGCAAGTCCCCACACCCCATAGATCAACCACCCGATGTGGGATGGCCAATCCCCAAGTGTTAAGTCCATCGTGGAAACCGGGGAGATAACATCGGCCAGTCTCCAGCTCATGCAGCGAGGTTGGCGGCTTCTTCACACCTTCCTCTGAGATCATAGACATAAACCAGGCACTGAGGTTACATTCCTCATTTCCTCCTTTGTTCTTAACTAACAGTTTAAAAGATAGAGTTCAGAGAGAGAGATAACGCAGGAAACAAGTTGTTGAGGATACAGACCCAATAAACAAAGTAAAGGATTATATTGTATTGAATAGAGGAAGTGAAAGTAATAGCCCTGCAGGCACATCCCCCTTGGGAAAGGTGGGATTCGTTTTCAGATCAGAGAGGATAGATAGAAATGAAATAAAATAGGAATGGGTTCTGACACAGTTCAGATCTAAGAGAATATTTTTTAAAAGTGCCATTCACGCCCAAGGGTATCAAAAAATTGGAGATCAGTCTCGGAGGTTGGGATCGGGTGGAAGAATGGAAGCGCTCACACCTCCGAATTCTATTTTACAAAAATCCTCCAAGCGGTTACCTCCATTCTCCAAACTTTTAAAGTAGAAACAGCGTCTCTCTCAAGATTCTGGTCCATTTACCTCCACGCACCAAACTCTTGTTTAAATTCTATTTCTTTCTTTCTTTCTTTCTTTTTTTGGCCGAGGGGCAGTTTTGAACAGATTCCTTTGAGAAAATATTATCTGGTGTGACGCTGCTGTCATTTAAAAAAAATATCAAATGACTGTCCTTTTGACCTGTTCCTATCTCACAGGAAGGATGAAAAAGTTAGAGGATTCTCAAATGTTACTGGCCATAGTACTGAGGTTCTGCTGTATATTGTGTCTTATTGGGAGGACCCTGATCCTGTGTAGCTCTTAGTTAAGTCCATTATAAATCTTGGGGTTTTTTAGCTAAAGGTACAGAGGACCCTTGATTTGCAACAGTTCATTTAGTGACTGTTTGAAAAAAGTGACTGATGACTATTTTTCACACTTACGATTGTTGCAGTATCCCCCGTGGCCATGGGATTAAAATTCGGATGCTTGGCAACTGACTCAAAACTTATGACGGTTGTGGTGTCCCAGGGTCATGTGATGATCATCTTTTGGGATCTTCTGACAAGCAAAGTCAATGGGGAAGCCGATATTCTGTTACTGACAACTGCACTGATTCCCTTAACAACTGTGGCAAGAAAAATCGTAAAATGAGGCGAAATTCACTTTAATTGTCTCTCTTAGCAACAGAAATTTGGGGTTCAGTTGTGGTCATAAGACAAGGATTACCTGTACTTGAGCACCTAAACCAAGTGTGAATCTGAATCTGCGATCCTATTTCCGTGGCTGAATATTTAATTGTGTTTTGCAGTATCTGTTGAAGCTGATGTGTAGGAGGTAACCGGGCTGAGCCCGAGGGAAGGGTCAAATGCGGCAGAAGTCATGAGTCTCCCTGCGTGCCCGCAAGAGATCTAAGTCGACTCACCTTGAATGCCTCCTTAATTCCCACTCATTTCCCTTGACCGTTAGTAGGTCAGGTTTTTGTAGGCAGCTTAAGCTTGCAATTAATCTTGAAACCCATTTGAACTGCCTGAATTTCCTGATTCCCTTGGCGCTCGACATGAGGCTATGCTTAAAACAAACAAGTCTGTTGTTCAGTATTTCTACCTAACAAGATGGAGTCGGTCACTTGCATTCCCAGATATCTCTGTTCCATGGCTAGCTTGACGGGCAGCTCCGTGACTGTGGGTTAATAATCACTGCAGAATTGTAGGGAATCTGCCAAAAACGGTTTTCCAGCAATGTTTTCAAAGGAGCCCAGTAGGCATCCAATTTTGGTGGACACTTAACATTGCGGATTCAGAATAAATTGGTTTATTCTTGGGGAGCAGATGGGTGTGGCAGATGAACCCTAAACAAGAGTGAAATTCCATTAGCAGAGAACCTTTTAGCAATAGTTAAATCTATATCGCTTGGAGTTCTGTGGTGCCAATTTTTGGTTAACCATTATCGACCTCAAGCCAAAATGGCTGGCACAAAGCCAGGGAATACATTAGCTGTGAACCAGTAATGGCGAATCAAGAAGTGCTATTAAGACTGATTTTTCATGTGCAGAATAGTGACAAAAGAAAAGAACAAGGCTATTACAGATTCTGGAGTTCGGCCCTCTTATCCTTCTATAGTTTAGTTTACAGCAATGGGTGTGAAAGTGACACATTTGTTCTAAATTTAATGCCACGAACAAAAGAGGGGGGGGGAAGAAGGCGCGGGGATGCAGAATTTGCATGCACATCAGGATATAGTTACTTTTGCTAAATTCTTCCCCTGAGACATGAGAAGCAGAGTCTTTAGTTTGCTTTTCATTTATTAGAGTGTATTGTTGTATTTTCATGGTCCTTCTTGGTTTAAGGCAGATTGTGAATGGTAGCCATAAGGCATTCAGGATTTTTGAGAATTTGGAATGATGATGATGTCATCCCCAGATCACATCCTACTTGTGTCAGAGGTGCTTCCAGATTGAAAGGAGTAGCTGGGTACATCACCGTTGTCTGGGGAACGTCCATTTGGGGGCTCCTTTCACGTCCCCAGCAGGAGCTCGAGCCAAGGACAAGAGCTCACCCCCATCCCACAGGAGCACTCGGGTCTCAAACACGGGCTTGCTAATCTGATGATGGTTTACAAGGCCCTACATGGCATGGGTCCGGAGTACCTTGGGGATCACCTGCTGCCGGCGTCTACTTCCCTCCACCCTGTGCGTTCCCACAGAGAGGGCCTCCTCAGGGTGCCGCCGGTCAGGGAATGTCGGCTGGTGGCCCCCAGGGGGAGGGCCTTCTTTGTGGGCACCCCGGCTTTATGGAATCAGTTGCCGGTTGAGCTCAGGATGGCACCTGACCTTTGCTCCTTCCGACGTGATCTAAAGACCTATTTATTCGAACAAGCCGGCCTGGCCTGATGGGTGATGGGTTGGGGCTTTTATTATGGCTCTTATTTCATTTTATTGTTTTATCTTGGGCTCCTATTCTTTTTTAATTTTTGTATTTTGTATTTTATATTGCCCTGTTCACTGCCCTGAGTCCTTCGGGAGAAGGGCGGTATATAAATATAATAAAATTAAATAAATAAATAAATAAATAATCTCCAAGCCAGTGTCCTAATACTGTGAGCCACTGTACTCCTATCCCCACATAAGACAGAGGAGAACTGTGACTCTCTTTTTATATTCCAAGTTAAGATTTGCTTGCCTCGTGGGTTTCCAGATATTTATGTATAAAAACTGTATTCCCTATTCTATGCTAGGAGTGTGACTTCGGCAACATGTTTCAAACTGTGCATCTTGTAGCTGTTCTTTAAAGCAGCACAACTTTTTCCAGCTGTCCTGTAGAAGGGGAGGGGGAGAGATGCAGCTACTATAAAGAGTCAGCTCATTAAGGCCAGTGTTACTCTTTAAAGCAGCTGCATCCTTTTTCCAGGCTTGCCTGGAGCTGTTTTGACAAATGTTAGAGAGGTATTCTCATCTAAGGTCTGGAATCTATTCTGTTGATGAGCCACTTTAAACTTTAGGAAATTCTCCCCGTTGTCCAATCAAAATATGCTTCCTGGTCAGTTAAAATTATTGTTATCATTTTTTGTGACATCTCTGAACATTTGTGCCCCATCTTCTCCATGACTGCCGTTCAGATTCTTCTGAACAATTTTCCAACTTTCCTTTAAAGGTAAAGGTAAAGGTTCCCCTGCACATGCGTCCTAGTCATTTCCAACTGTAGGGGCTGGTGCTCATCTCAGTTTCAAAGCCGAAGAGCCAGCGCTTGTCCGAGGACGTCTCCGTGTTCATGTGGCCGGCATGACTAGACGCCAAAGGCGCAAGGAACGCTGTTACCTTCCCACCGTAGTGGTCCCTATTTTTCTACTTGCATTTTTATGTGCTTTCAAACTGCTAGGTTGGCAGAAGCTGGGACGAGTAACAGGTGCTCGCTCTGTTATGCGGCACTCGGGATTCGACCCGCCAAACTGCTGACCTTCTGATCAACAAGCTCAGCGTCCTAACCCACTGAGCCACTGCGTCCCTTCCCTCCCTTAATTTATCCCTAATAACAGGCACTTCAGTAATACATTCAATCGGAGTCCCTGCGGATTTTACTCCGCTAATTGTTGCCGGCTAGGATGCTGAGCTTGTCGATCAGAAGGTTGGCAGTTTGGCGGGTCGAATCCCGAGTGCCGCGTAACAGAGTGAGCGCCTGTTACTCGTCCCAGCTTCTGCCAAGTTCAAAAGCTCGTAAAAATGCAAGTAGAAAAATAGGGACCGCTCCGGTGGGAAGGTAACAGTGTTCCGTGCGCCTTTGGCGTCTAGTCATGCCCTCCAGACTAGCCATACCCATCCTGTTCCCTGTAAACAAGCAGTTCAGACTTTTCTATGTTACTCTCTTGCATGGGGAGAGATGGAGAAAGAGGTAGAGAGAAGAAGAAGCGAGAAAGATAATGCCTGACCCCGTACACTTTGGTTCAAGGCCTCACCCTCTTGCAAATGCTTTGAGAGACAAACAATCCTTAACTCAATCAGTGTCATAAATTGATAGGTTTTTTTAAAACAACAACAACAACAACCTCTTAAATATAATCAGACATTATTATGCAATGTCACTTCTAAAATCTGGATAATAATTCTTAATGTGGCCCCTAACTCCTGCAATTGTCTCAATTGACACCAGTAAAAGCTGGGAAAAAACTCTACAGCTGTAATCCTGCCTACTCTCTCTCTAGCTGTGTTAATAGGGGGTGTCGCTACACCTTTATTTTTGTATTTCTTGTAATCCACATCAGTTGCCTTTGATGAACTGAAACAATATATATTGCGGTGGCTCAGTGGGTTAGGACGCTGAGCTTGTCGATCAGAAGGTCGGCAGTTTGGCGGGTCGAATCCCGAATGCCGCATAGCAGAGCGAGCGCCTGTTACTTGTCCCAGCTTCTGCCAACCTAGCAGTTCAAAAGCACGTAAAAATGCAAGTAGAAAAATAGGGACCACTACGGTGGGAAGGTAACAGCGTTCCGTGCGCCTTTGACATCTAGTCATGCCGGCCACATGACCACGGAGATGTCCTCAGACAAGCGCTAGCTCTTCGACTTTGAAATGGAGATGAGCACTGGCCCCTAGAGTCGGAAACGACTAGCACGAATGTGCGGGGGAAACTTTACCTTTACCTATACACACACACACACACGCCAACTGCCAAACGTCTGAATTTTGATCACGTGATCATGGGGATGCTGCAACCGTCTGTGAAAACCGGTGAACTGTTTTTTACTGTGAAAGGATCCCGAGTCACTTTTTCCAGTGCCGTTTGTAACTTCGAACGGTCACTAAAAAGAACTGTTGTCAGTCGAGGACTGCCTGAACTTATTGTTAGTCTGTGAAAGGATTTGGGGCCTATCTCTTTCCTTTGCACCACTCAGCCACTCCACCTCTGAATGTCTGCCCTACCTACCAAAACCTCCACTGGAGTTACTTCTTGAGGACCAATCCCAGATCGCAGGAAATGAGAAACTGGGGTGCTGGGAGTAAAAAGTCAACCTTGCCTAATTCTTCATGCAGCTGCGCCTTCTCGAAACCTGATTTCCTTCTAGCTACGGGGATTTCAGCTGCCCGGGTTTTTCAGTTGTCTTGGCTGTGGTTGAGAGTTCAGAGACCTGGAGGGCTTCCAAGGAAGGGAATCCTGACAGAGCCTGTCATGTTTTGCGAGATGCTTCCGAAAATGCAATTGATTGCCACGTCAGCCATGCCGACGATGGAGAAATCGCAAGAGCGAGGCAGCTTTTAATATTCCAGTACAGGCTCTCTCTCGGCAAGACTCCCTCTGGAGGGGCGGCACGCCGCAAACCCTACTAATGAGGGAACAGCCCCAGCTTTGCTGAAAGCCCCATGAATTGTGTTGGAAGGGAAGGGTGTTCAATTTGCTCTCCTCGCCTACTACCACCCGCCCTTTGTTCTTTTCCTCTCTGGCCTTTCTTCCCCTCCC
>JAKJMR010000769.1:26609-54808 GCA_024449315.1 Daboia siamensis | reverse complement strand
CTATTCTATTCTATTCTATTCTATTCTATTCTATTCTATTCTATTCTTATGCTTATGCTTATGCTTATGCTTATGCTTATGCTTATGCTTATTCTAAATGTCTAGGCAGATTTATGCTGAAATAGGTTGGTCCTAAGGTTGTTTGGTCCTACAGAGTTGTAATATTGTAATTGGAGCCTTGGAGATGTTAGTGAGAATATTATTAATAAGAATAGTAATAATAATTATGACACATTTTTACCAAAGCTAGGGAGTGATGCTAAACAAACACTACTTGCACTACAGTTGGAATGAAATTTACAGCTTGAAAAAGCTGCATACATAAAATAAATTTTAGGTTGCCTATTTTTTTGATCTGTACAGGTAGTCCTCGAATTATAACTACAAATGAGCCCAGAATTTATGTTGCTTAGTGAGAAATTTTTAAAGAGAATTTGGGTCCCATTTTACAACTTTTCTTGCCACATTTGTCAAGTGAATCACTGCAGTTATGAAATTAGTTTACACGGTTGTCAAGTGAATCTGGCTTCCTCATTGACTTGGATTGTCAGAAGGTTGCAAAAGGTGATCACATGACCCCGGGACATTGCAACCGTCATAAATATGAATCAGTTGTCAAGCACCCGAATGTAAATATAAGTGACCAGGGATGCTGCGATGGTCACAAGTGTGAAAAATGGTCAGAAGCCCCTTTTTTCAGTGCCGTTATAACTTTGAATGGTCACTAAACAAACTGTTGTAAGTGGAGGGCTATCTGTAGTTCACGAATATCAATATAGAAAAGGGTCAGCCTAATGCAGCTAGCTTTCTGTGTACTTTCCCGTCCATACAGATTTTTATACATTTCCTGTTAAGCCAGTGGTCTTCAAACTTGGCCCTTTTATGACTTGTGGACTTCAACTCCCAGAATTCTGTGCCTGGCTGAGGAATTCTGGAAGTTGAAGTCCACAAGTCATAAAAGGGCCAAGTTTGAAGATCCCTGTGTTAAACTGAGAAAAAAGGGAGAATCAATCTCTCTCTCTCTCTCTCTCTCTCTCTCTCTCTTTCTTTCTCTCTTTCTTTCTCTCTCTCTCTCTCTCTCTTACACACACACACACACCAGCACTGTTTAATTACATGAATATATCGATGAAAAGAACCCTCCATTTTTCTTCCTAATTTGAAAACCAGTCCCAGGAAGTGTGTATCCATGACGTACTTCACAGCAAATATGTTTCATTCCTCAGTGGGTGGAAGATGTCAAGGATTCCATGGAAATAGCCTTGCTGTTGTCACCCAGCTCTCTCTTCAGCAGATGCATCTGGCTGTTGACATGCTCCACTAGCCGACCCCTCCTTCCTTGTCATTTACAGAAGGGCAGAAACAACCTGTAGCTGAAAATCGACATTTGTTATTAAATGATGGACAGAAGCCAAATTAAAGTCCCCTTAAAGCACAATTCCACAAAGTTGTAAAGGAGAAGTTTTCTTTGTGGAGATTATGAGTTATCCAGGTCATGGTTGTCTGAAAGATGCTTTTTCATGAGACAACTGGTGGACTTTCTGGTTTTTCTTTGAAGACGTTTCGCTTCTCATCCAAGAAGCTTCTTCAGCTCTGACTGGATCAAAATTGAACAGCCCTCTCTCAACAGAGGGGGAGGGATACAATTATCATCTATCTCTAGTCTACAACACAATCCTTTCAGCAGTTCCAGAAGGTTCCATATCCATTTGCGCTACTCAGGTGACCCTGAGGACACAAATAAACTTCCAAGTGGCCTCAACGACTCGCTAAAAGAATGCAAATGACCAGCTGTCTGCAAGGAGTATAAAAACTTCCATTCCGCACCATCCAGTCAGAGCTGAGGAAGCTTCTTGGATGAGAAGCGGAACGTCAACAAAGTCCAGTTGCCTCCTGAAATAGTGTCTTTGGGACAAGAACTTACCTTGGCTTCTAGTCCTGAAAACTTAAACAGGTAGTCCTCAACTTGCAACAGTTTTGTAGTGACTGTTCAAAGTTAACAACGGCACTGAAAAAAGTGACTTATGATGCCTTTTCACACGACCATTGCAGCATCCCGATGGTTACGTGATCAAAATTCAGACACTTGCCAAGTGAGTCACATTTCTGACGGTGGCAGAGTCCCAGGGGTGATGTGATCCGCTGTTGCAACCTTCTGACAAGCAAAGTCTGTGAGGGAAAGCCAGGTTCATTTCACAACCGTGTGTCAGTGCTGCTAACATTGGATGTCTTTGCATTAACAACAGATGGAGATGCAACCATTTTCTTCTTTTGCTTTTGCTTTTAGAGTTAGAGTAAGATGATGCTGGGGAGAGGAATGTGCATGAGAGTTTAGCTAGATATAACAATACTGTACCTAGTGTGAGAACCAAGGTTATTGAAATAAGAGATGATAAAGAATTGGCGGGCTGGAGAGCTGGAGGGAGGGGAAGCCAGTGCTTCAAACTAATTGGGGAATGTGATTTATGACTGTTAATTGGAGGAGGGAATTGTGCTTTGATATTCTGTGCTCAGGGGAGGGGAACTCAGTTTTTGGCTTCGATTATTTAGTGCCAATGCTATGCTACTCAAATAAAGATTCTTTAAGGTAAACAATGCCTCAAAGTTCTTTAAAAAGTTTCATCTGTCGGAACCATGACACCGTGTTACTAACTTAACAACTGCAGTGATTCACTTAACAACTTTGGCAAGAAAGATTGTAAAGTCTTGGTAGAGCAGTGGGCTAATGCCTCCTTAAGTAACACCAGCTGCCTGCAAATAGTGCAGGTTCGCATCCCACCAGGCTCAAGGTTGACTCAGCCTTCCATCCTTCCGAGGTAGGTAAAATGAGGACCCAGATTGTTGGGGGCAATAAACTGACTTTGTAATAATGCTGCTTGGGGTGTGTGTGAAAGCCCTAATAAGCAGGCATATACATAGAATGAAGGCTGCTGCTAAGCTTGTAAGCCGCCCTGAGTCTTCGGAGAAGGGCGGGATATAAATGGAATTAAAATAAAAAAATAAAATAAATAAAATGGGCCAACGCTCACTTAACAAATGTCACAGCATCAGAAATTATGAGCTCAGCTGTGATTGTACAGTGAGGACTATCTGTACATCCCTTGCAGGATCAGAGGAAATATACCACTAAATGCCAGATGCTGGGGAATAACAATAATTTATTATTTTTATTATAAAACACCAAGAAAGCTGTAAATCAAACGGACGGTATGAAAGAGGTTTGTTGACCTTGTATTCAGCTTGTGGGTGTTCTGGGGATTTGACAGATCTCTGATCCCAAGTTGTTGGCACCTTGTGACAACAATATATGATGTCACCCTTGGCACCTATCTGGTTTCTTGCCCCGCTTAATGTTGTTATTATTTTTAGATTTTGTTTCATTCAAAAACATAATGAGATGAAACTGCAAAGCAAAACAGCAGGGTCAGGTGTTATCTTTGTTTATAAGAATGTCCTGCCTCTTAGAAAATAAAGTAATGTGTAGATGCAGCTTGGTTTGGAAAAACATTTTTGGCGGTTGGAAGAAAGAAGAAAGGAGTTCTGGGAATTAGACAGCCTCACCTGTTTTCCTTGTAGTAAATGGAGCTTTCTGGTTCGCAGAATGCTAGCACTGATGACGTTGCATAGTTGGGTAGTGAAACGTCTGCAAGTAAACAACCAACCTCAGAGAGCATCAAGGACTCCATTTTCTGGTTGGCTGTGCCCGTTTTGTGAGAATGCCCATGGCATGTTCCCAATAATACAGTTTATTGCTTATGGGTCCAAGAGAATTGACCCATTAGGGGTGGCATGGTGGCTTAGTGGTCAAGACGCTGGATTTGTCAGCTGGAAAGCCTGCAGCCCTGGTTTGAGTCCCGAGCACCACACGATGGAGTGAGCTCCCATTCTCGCATCTGTCCTGTCAACCTAGGAATTTGAAAGCATGCAAATGTGAGTAGATAAATAGGTACCACTTTGGTGGGAAGGTAACAGCTCTCCATGACATGCTGGCCACATGACTGGGGAAATGTCTTCGGACAGTTCTCAATGGCCTTGAAATGGAAATGAACACTGCCTCCCTATAGTCAGCAACGACTAGTGGAGCAAAATCCCCTGGCTGCAAAGCACTTCTGATAGGTATCTGGAACAATAACTGGTCTGGCAGAATTGACAGTGGGGAAGAAAAGGTTTTAGCAATGCCGCCTGGGATCTCAAGGCAAGAAACTGTGCTGAAAACAATTGCCTTAGGCCAGGGGTAGGCAACTTTGGCTCTTTTATGACTCATGGACTTCAACTCCCAGAATTCCTGAGCCAGCTGTGCTGAGGGGAAAGGGAGAGGTTTCCAAGCTGAGCCATGCTGGCTCAGGAATTCTGGGAGTTGAAGTCCATGAATCTTAAAGCGGCCTAGGCCTAGGCCAGGGGTAGGCAACCTTGGCTCTTTTATGACTCGTGGACTTCAACTCCCAGAATTCTTGAGTCAGTCACGCTGAGGGGAAAGGGAGAGGTTTCCAAACTGAGCCATGCTGGCTCAGGAATTCTGGGAGTTGAAGTCCACGAGTCATAAAAGAGCCAAGGTTGCCTATCCCTGCCTTCGGCTGTGTTCATTTGCACCCCTTTAAGAAACCAGACTGAAACGGCTCCTGTGGTGATCGCACAAAAGTATATTTTCTCTTCGCTGCAGGTTTTGCATTCAGGATTTTTTTCTTCTTCCACTCTAACCACTGGGAGATCAACCATAAAACAGGGCTTGGATGCTCTTTTCGCGCAGGCTGCAAACCCTGTAAAAATTGGATAGATTAGGATCCATAGGACGGGAGAATAAAATTAGCTGGAGTATAAAAACTCTTCCGCTTTAAAGACTTGAATAAGAAGAAAGAACATTTGATCGGTTTGTGGAAGTTAGTTAAAACATTTTATTTTATTTTTTTCCTCTCTTTTTTTCCCCCTGCTCCAATCCTTGTTATGCGTTTGGCATTTTAAATGGCTTTGTTGTGTTTGACTGCTAATGAATTCTGCCAGCCCAGTACCCTGGGGTGTGTTGTGAGGTGAATGGGGAATGCAGTCTCTATCATTTGACGATTTATGCTGATAGGAAATGGTATTCTTTCCTCATTTCTATTTGCATTTTGTTTTACAACCGTAAATTCAGTAGAATTGGGCTTTTCAAATTGAAATAAACTATTCTGTCAAATATGTGATTCGGGGGGTGGGTGGGGCGGAGGAGTGTAAAAAAAAAGTAAAAGCTTCTAATTTATTATTCTTTTTCAGTGCTATAAAGTTTCAGTAGGATAGCACACAGATCCCCAATCCCCAGTCTGTGGACCGGCACTGGGCCGTGCTGGTCCATGCCGGAAACCAGTCCATGCAAACAAACAAATCCCCATCGACGAGATGTAGACAGCACGTGAAACCAAGCCCCCTCCGGTCTGCGGAAAAACCTCTCCCCACAGAACCGGTCCCTGGTGCCTAAAAGGTTGGGGGCCTCTGGGATAGCAGTAACCAGCCTGCTCATATTTTCTAAGAATCAGAGGACAGAAGTAGGAGAAGTGCCTCCAGCATCACTGCGGCCAGTTGTAAGGGTGAACAATTGACCATGGGGACGCTGCAGCGGCTGTAACTTTGAAATGGGGCCATATGTAGAATAACAGTGTTGGAAGGGACCTTGGAGGTCTTCTAGCCCAGCCCCCTGCTCAAGCAGGAGACCCTATAGCATTTCAGACAAGTGGTTGTCCAGTCTCTTTTTAAAAGCCTCCAGTGATGGAGCTCCCACAACTTCTGGATGCAAAGCTGTTCCACTGGTTAATTGTCCTCACTGTCAGGAAGCTTCTCCTTAATTCCAGGTTGCTTCTCTCCTTGGTTAGTTTCCAACCATTGTTTCTTGTCCTGCCGTCTGGTGATTTGGAGAATTATTTGACCCCCTCTTTTTTGTGGCAGCCCCTCAAATGCTGGAAGACTGCTATGCCACCCTAAGTTGTTCTTTTCTTTAGACTAGCTAGACAAACCCAAGTCCTGCAGCCGTTCTTTGTGTGTTTTAGTCTCCAGGCCTTTGATCATCTTAGTTGCTCTTCTCTAACTTCTTCCATAGTCTCAACATCTGTTTTGTAGATGTGTGGGGGGTGATGAATTTATCGTGACAGTCCGATCTGGTGGAAAAGCTGAAACAATTGGCAATATTTAGGATAACAGAATCCTCAGCTGCAAGTCCTCTGAGTTTAAATCCTGATGAAGGTTGAGCATCTTTTGCTAACTGATGTGGCGGTTAAGTGAGATGTGCCCTGCTTTTCTGACCTGTTTTTGCCTTGGTCGTTAAGCTAATCAGCGAGATTGTTCGATGAATCACGCGGTCATTAAATGAATCTTGTTTCCCTATCGAGTTTGTATCCTGCAAGCCCTCTGGGAAGTTCATAAGTGGCAGATCACGTGACCTCCCATGATGCTGCATCCATTGTAAATACATGTTGGTTGCCAAATGCCCAAATTTTGTTCACATGACCCCTGGGGTCCCATGACGGTCGTAAGTCCAAGGACTGGTTCTAAGTCATTTTTTTCAGCACTTTTGTAACTGAACATAGGTAGTCCTTGACTTACAACAGTTCATTTAGGGACCATTCAAAGTTACAACAGAACTGAAAAAAGTGACTTGTGACCATTTTTCACACTTACGACCATTGCAACATCCCTAAAGTAACGTGATCTAAATTTGGATGCTTGGCAGCTGGTTCACGTTTATGACCGTTGCCGTGTCCCAAGGTCATGTAATCCCCTTTTGTGACCTTCTGACCAGCAAAGTCAATGGGGAATCCAGATTCACTTAACAGCCATGTTACTAATTTAACAAATGCAATGATTCACTTAACAACTGTTGCAAAAAAAAAGTAGTGAAGAGGGGCAAACTCACTTAACTCAGAACATAAATGTTGGGCTGAATTGTGGGTCATAACTCGAGGACTAACTGTAGCTGTTAAAACGATTGGTTTGAAAGTCAAGAGCTACCTCTATAACAATTTACTCAAAAGATATAAGCCTCCCTTAAGCAATAGTCTTAAGGCCTCTAGTACACGTGTTTTCCCGAAAGTAAGGCCTACACCAACAATAAGCCCTAGTTTGATTTTTGGGGGTGGGCCTAATGTAAGCTATACCCCCAAAATAAGCCCTAGTTTGGGGATGAGGCACACACCTAAAAATCAAGCTAGGGTGGGGGTGGGGTGTGTGGTTCTGCCCCACGTGCCCCGCACTGATTTACTGTGCAGCCAGGCCTCTTCTCGTCGCCCCACTTCTTCTTCTGAGGCCTCTTCTGCAGCCAGGCCTGCATTTCTCAGTCACAGGCCTTTCTGGAAGGCCTGTGCAGCCAAGAACCTCAGCAGTCGAGTACCAAGCTATGGATTGAATCCGAAGCTTCTGCTTAGGCCTTCTGGAAAGGCCGGACTGCAAAATGCAGGTCCGAATGCAGCTGTAGAACTTCGGCCCCAGAAGAAGTGGTCCAGCTTGGTGGGGCTGTTGGTGCTGGAGGTGAGGTAAGGCTTACCCTGAAAATAAGACGTGGTGCCTCTTTTGGAGGCAAAAAAGAAAAAATAAGACCCAGTCTTATTTTCGGGGAAACACGGGTATTAGCCATGGACAAAACTATCTGCCATAGGTTTGCTAGAGTATAATCAACCAGAACAACAAATGTTGTACAGGTCTTCACTTGCAACCACAATGCAGCCCAAAAATTTCTTTCGTTGAGTAAGACAGTTGTTAAGTGACTTTTGCCCCATTTTATGACCTTTCTTGCCACAGTTGTTAAAGTGAACCACTACGGATAAGTTAGCAACTTGGTTGTTAAGTAAATAATAATAATAATAATAATAATAATAATAATTTTATTTATATACCGCCCTTCTCCCGAAGGACTCAGGGTGGTGTACAGGGCAAATATAAACATACAAAAATACAAAAGTTAAAAGAGAATTAAACATGCCCAAGTAAAAAATACAAATGTTAAATAACACCCATCCCTCATCAGGCCAGGCCGGCTTGTACAAACAAAAACGTCTTCAAGTCGCGACGGAAGGAGCGAAAGTCGGGCGCCATCCGGAGCTCAACCGGCAGCTGATTCCATAGCTCCGGGGCGCCCACAGAGAAGGATCTCCCCCTGGGGGCCACCAGTCGACATTCTCTGATCGGTGGCACCCTGAGGAGACCCTCTCTGTGGGAACGCACAGGGCGGAGGGAAGTTGATGCCGGCAGCAGGTGATCCCTAAGGTACTCCGGACCCGTGCCATGAAGGGCCTTAAATACCATTACCAGTACCTTGAATCTCACCCGGAAGACAACTGGCAACCAATGCAGCTCACGGAGCAGAGGTGTTATATGGGAGTATCGGGAGACTCCCAACACAACTCTCGCGGCTGCATTCTGTACCAGTTGAAGCCTCCGAGTGGTCTTCAAGGGCAGCCCCATGTAGAGAGCATTGCAGTAGTCAAGGCGAGAGGTCACGAGCGCTTGAGTGACCGTACACAAAGCATCCCGGTCAAGATAGGGCCGCAACTGACGCACCAGGCGAACCTGGGCGAAGGCCCCCCTAGTCACAGCCACCATGTGATCTTCCATAGTAAGCTGTGAATCTAGGAGGACTCCCAAGTTGCGAGCCCTATCTACGGGGGGTAATAGTTCACCCCCCATAGAAAGAGATGGGATATTCTGAATATCCCGGGATGCAGGTATGCACAGCCACTCAGTCTTGTCGGGGTTAAGTTGAAGTCTGTTACTCCCCATCCAGACCCGGACCGCCTCCAGGCAGCGGGACATCACGTCGAGGGCATCACTAGGGTGGTTTGGGGTAGAAAGAAAAAGCTGGGTATCATCAGCATATTGATGATACCCAACTCCAAAACCACGAATGATCTCACCCAGCGGTTTCATATAGATGTTGAACAGGAGAGGCGAGAGGACCGACCCCTGAGGAACTCGACAAACGAGAGACCTCGAGGTCGACCTCTGCCCCCCTGCCAACACCGACTGCGAACGTCCCAAGAGATAGGAGGAGAACCACCGCAACACTGTGCCTCCCACTCCCAATCCCCTGAGACGCCGCAGCAGGATATCATGGTCGATGGTATCGAACGCCGCTGAGAGGTCTAATAGGACTAGGACAGAGGAATATCCCCTGTCCCGAGCCCTCCAGAGATCATTCACCAGAGCGACCAATGCCGTCTCCGTGCTGTACCCGGACCTGAAACCCGATTGGTACGGGTCTAGATAATCCGCTTCATCCAGGGCCAGAGGGAGCTGATGTGCCACCACACTCTCAACAACCTTCGCAAGAAAACGAAGGTTGGAGACCGGACGGAAGTTATTCAACACAGCCGGGTCCAAGGCAGGCTTCTTGAGGAGGGGTCTCACCACCGCCTCTTTCAAGACGGCGGGGAAACTACCCTCACTCAGAGAAGCAGATATAACCGCCTGGAGCCAGCCTCGTGTCCCTTCCCGAGCCGCATAAACCAGCCAGGAGGGGCACGGATCCAATAAACATGTGGTGGAACTCAGCCTCCCCATGATCCTGTCCACTTCCTCCGGAGTAACAGAGTCAAACTCCTCCCAAACGACAAGATCGCCCGTGTCCTGCTCGTCAGACTCTGCCCAGTCAGAGTCCAGACCAGTCCGAATCCGAGCGATTTTATCCGACAGATGCTGGTTAAACTCCTCGGCACGACCCTGCAAGGGATCTTCTCTCACCTCCTGATTAAGAAGGGAGCGGGTCACCCTAAACAAGGCGGCCGGGCGATTATCTGCGGACGCGATAAGGGCAGCGAAGTGATTAGACCTCGCCTCCCTTATCGCAGCGAGATAAGACCTAACATAGGATCTTAGTCACAATCGGTCGGATTCGGATCGGCTGGATCTCCAACAGCTCTCTAGGCCCCGTCTCCGACGCTTCATCTCCCGAAGCTCCACGGAAAACCATGGCGCTCGATGAGATCTGCACCGGGTCAGGGGCCGCAAGGGTACAACTCGGTCCAGAGCCTCAGTGGCTGCCCTTTCCCAGGCTTCCACTAGGGCATCCGCCGAGTTGTGAGCAAAGGAGGCAGGTGGGGACCCCAGCGCAGCCTGGAACCTCTCAGGGTCCATTAAGCGTCTGGGGCGGTACCATTTAGTAGGTTCCACACGCCCACGGTGGGGAGTGGCAAAACGGAAGACCAGCCGCAGGAGATGATGATCGGTCCATGACAGGGGTATAACAATTGGAGAACCCCCACCAAGATCATCTAACCACGGTCTAGATAAGAAAATCAGGTCAAGGGTATGGCCTCCCTCATGAGTCGGTCCAGCAATTACTTGTGTCAGGTCCATGGCCGTCATGGAAGTCATGAACTCCCGAGCTAACTCAGATGATCCTCCCAGAGATGGTAGGTTAAAGTCACCCAAAACTATGAGTTTGGGGAACTCAACCACCAGCCCCGAGAGAATATCGAGAAGCTCAGGCAGGGCCGCTGCTACGTGTTTTGCTACGAGATATACACCAGCAGCAAGCCCAACTGCGCACCAGGGCCACATCTCAAAAAGAGAGACTCACACCCGACTATCTGAGGACCGGTGGTCTCCCGCGGACCCAAGGTCTCCCTCATAACAACCGCCACTCCTCCACCCCTACCCTGAGCCCGAGGTCGGTGCAGCACCCGGAAACCTGGCGGGCAAATATCAACCAGAGGAATACCGCCCTCTGGGCCCAACCAAGTTTCCGTAATGCAAGCCAGGTCCGCATGCTCACCCTCGATCAACTCTCGGACAAGAGGAGCCTTGTTAGCAACGGACCTGGCATTCAAATACACCAACCGGAGCTCAGGTGGCTGCACATCCTCGCTCCCGGGACCTTGGGGAAGAGACAGAGGGTCGGAGTGCCTCACCGCTTGCAAACAGCGGAGAGGCCTTCCCAAAAATCGATACGGCCCTCTGCTCATACACCTGCTGCCATTCCCTAGCGTCGTGGGAATAGGTAATCCCACAACCCGCTCTGGAGCCCCTGAGGCAACCGGCCTCCGCTCCCCCCACGACGATCAATCCCGGACCTGGCCTGAACAGTGGTTGACGGATTACCCCCAATTTCCGAACAACCAAAAAATCCCACCCCCCTCCCTAACCCCACAAAAAACTTAGCTAAAAAATTTACCAGGGGGCTCTTTCGGAGGCCCCTACCCGTGCTCAGCCATCTCTCAGGGACCCAACAATCGGGCCCTTCATTGAGATTATAAGTGGCTAAAAAGGCAGGTCGCACCCAGGAAGGGGGGGCACCCCTGAGGGCGAACAAATCTCTGCAAGAGTAACAAAGGCGAGGCATAAGAAACCAAACCAGAGAAAGGCAGTCCCATATTAAATAATACTTAGGAGGATCAAAAACAGAGGGTAGATAAATGTCCAGACCATCCGTCCAGCTTCACTGCCACCTAAGCTGGGCGAACCCCCTGTACAGGCCGACCACATCCTCTCACGATAGTCGTAGGTCATGTTCCCGGGGGTGGTCTGAAGACATACTCTAGGTAAGGCATGCCCCCTAGAGCTCTCACCTCTAGGGGCAGCAGATGTAAATTAAGCCACCCTCTCACGGTGGCTAATACCCAGGACCCTCTGAATCCTATGAGGATAAAATGCAGGTGAGTAGACAAAGTGATAGTCAAGTCTGTTAACAATCGGCCATCAAAACACCACCATAGTTCCTCCGCCGCTCCACCCTTCCAGAAGATGAACTCCCGGCCGCAGTTCCATGAGCCCCCCATTATCCAATAATTGGGGCCTTCCAGAGCGCGGCCTTAAAAGTATAGTTCTTCCCCCGGGACCCATAAAGCTCCAACAGCACCCAAGTTGACAATAGGGGTCATGGAGAGTACAGATCTTTCAGGCTCCTCCGGAACAACCAGACCAGGCTGGGTTCCAATGGGCTCAACCGGAATAACCGGTCAGCCCGGACGTCTTCGGGGGTCACCGAGGTCGCAAGACAACCGACCCTCTGGAAAAAGCGGAGCAACCAGGAGGAGTCAGAATGGGTTAAGGGCCTTATCACCGTAAACTGCTGTTGCAGCCAAAAGGCACTGTTGCAGGCGCCGCCGCTTCCATCGCCGAACACAGCCGCCACCGGGATGGCCCAGAAGATACCTTCGCCGCCGGGGAAAACGGGCAAAAATCCAATATGCCCTCACCACCGGCACAAACAGCTCTGAGATGGATCAAAGTGTAAACGCCGCCACAAGGTGGAAACAAAGTAGCGTTGGAGGGCCGCTATCGCTACTGCCAGCTGCCTGAGCAGTCCGGAGGCGTCGTTGTCGCTGCCGTCGAGAGCCGTCGCTACCACCGTCGCCACTATCAGAACAGCCAGATGGTATCCTGCCGTCCAAAGCAGTCCGGGGGTCACAGCAGTCAAGATAAATCATTAAAGCGGCCCGAAACGGCCCGAAAAATGCTGTCGTTGCCGCCGCAGGCAATCAGGCCACCTGAGGCAGACGCCAGAAACGGCCCGAAACGGCCCAAAAAACGCCGCCGCCGACAACGCCACCAGGAACGGCCCGAAACGGCCCGAAAACACCACCGCCGTCGTTGCCGCTGCCGCCACAGCAGCCAGGGCCACCCAGAGCAGACAACCGGAGCAAACACCGAGGCCGCCGCCGCCAGAAATGGCCGAAGGAAAACAAAATCACCCGAAACGGCTGAAGGAGGCCTGAAACGGTAAGCCGACAGTCCAGCGAGCAGGTTTAAACAGCAAGTTTAACGGTCGTCTAAACTAACACCTAGCACTAACCCCAACACAGAGGGCATAAAAGCACCCCTGAGGGGCTCCTAGGGACGCCTAACTACTGAGCTTGCAGAGCTCAGCCTAACACGTCTGCCAGCACGTCCGCCATCTTCAATCTGGATTCCCCATTGACTTTGCTTGTCAGAAAATCACAAAAGGAGATCAGATGACCCTGGGACATGACAACAGTCACAGATATGAGTCAGTTGCCCAAAATTTGAACTTTGATCACACAACAATGAGAATGCTTCAGTGGTTCTTCAGTGTGAAAAATGCTCATAAGTCATTTTTTTTCAGTGCTGTTATAGCTTTGAATAGTCACCAAACGAATAAGTCGAGGACCACCTCCATAACACCTACATCGAACACCTGCCAGCTTTCACAGAAAAGCCCTTGTTCGGTCTGCTTCTCTATATACTGTCTATTATTATAACTGCTATCCTGACCTATGTCATATTTATAAACATCAGATGTGGAAACTTTTCCCTGTGGGTTTCATAGTTTTTAAATCCACGTATTTTTTTGTAGCCCTGAGATTTTTTTTTTTAAAAAAAATAGAAGTCAAAAACACTGAATAACTTTCAGTGTTCACAATTCACTCGTTGGCAAGCATTAAAAGGTAAAGGTAAAGGTTTCCCTGCACATGTGTGCTAGCCGTTTCTAACTCTAGGGGCCGGTGCTCATCTCCGTTTCAAAGCCGAAGAGGCAGCGCTTGTCCGAGGACGTCTCTGTGGTCATGTGGTTGGCATGGCTAGATGCCAAAGGCGCACGGAACGCTGTTACCTTCCCACCATAGTGGTCCCTATTTTTCTACTTGCATATTTACGTGCTTTCGAACTGCTAGGTTGGCAGAAGCTGGGACGAGTAACAGGTGCTCACTCTGCTACGAGGCACTTGGGATTCGACCCGCCAAACTGCCAGCCTTCTGATTGACAAGATCAGCATCCTAACCCACTGAGCCACCGCATCCCTTCACTGGCAAGCATTACCTCCTTGCTTTTCAAATAAAATTGTACAATACAATTGGCATTAATTTCTCATTTTGCCTCTCTCTCTCTCCCGCCCCACCCCCCATTTCCAAAACAGGGAAAGAAATGGAGTGCTGAGCACAATCCAAGGATAAGTGTTTGTGTGAGAATGTGAAAAAGAGAAAAGGGGGACCCCAGAGAGATGACCTGAGTGATTTCCTTTAAAAGACAGAACATGCTGACAATGTAATCCTTCTATCAAATATTAATCGGGACATTTGTGGAAGGCTCTTCTCGGTTTTTGCAAAGCAGTTGCCCAGAGACATTTTCATTTAACCAGGCTGGCTTTCTTTATTTCCCCGTTGGTTTGGATTTCATTTTCAGCCACTGTTTTAAGAGTCTGGCTGCAGTTGACCTGAGGGCAGCAGCCCTGATGTAAAGTTCCCCAATTTTATCATTTATCTTTTCCTTTGAAGACTCAGCTATCCCAAGCTGACCAGGATTAGAGTGAGTAAGTAGTTTTACCATACCATCTTCAGCCTCTACTGCAGGGGTAGGCAACCTTGGCTCTTTTATGACTCATGGACTTCAACTCCCAGAATTCCTGAGTCAGCATAGAAGAGTTGAAGTCCATGAGTCATAAAAGAGCCGAGGTTGCCTACCTCTGCTCTACTGGTTTATGCTGGTCAAGGTAAACACAAGAAAGGAGGTATTTTTCTGTCTTATTGTTGGTTTCCCCTTCATGGATTACTGCCTTGTCGTGGCGAAGGGGCTTGCGTAATTCAATGAAGCTATGAGCTATGCCGTGCAGGGCCACCCAAGACGGACAGGTCATAGCCGAGAGTTCTGACAAAATGTGATCCACTGGCGAAGGAAATGGCAACCCACTCCAGTATCTTTGCCATGAAAACCCTATGGACAGTACCAAAAGGCAAAACGATATGACGCTGGAAGATGAGCCCCTCAGGTCGGAAGGCGTCCAATATGCTACTGGGGAAGAGCAGAGGGCTAGTACTAGTAGCGCCAGAAAGAGTGAAGCGACTGGGCCAAAGCCGAAAGGACGCTCAGTTGTGGATGTGTCTGGTGGTGAAAGGAAAGTCCGATGCTGTAAAGATGTTCTCTCCATAGGAACCTGGAATGTAAGATCCATGAATCAAGGAAAGCTGGACGTGGTCAAACAAGAGATGACAAGACTAAACATCGACATCTTAGGTATCAACGAACTAAAATGGACAGGAATGGGTGAATTTAATTCAGATGACCATCAGGTATACTACTGCGGGCAAGAATCCCTCAGAAGAAATGGAGTAGCCTTCATAGTCAATAAAAGAGTAGGAAAAGCAATACTGGGATACAATCCTCAAAATGACAGAATGATCTCAGTTCGAATCCAAGGCAAACCATTCAATATCACAGTAGTCCAAGTCTATGCCCCAACCACCAGTGCTGAAGAGGATGAAATTGACCGGTTCTATGAAGCCCTACAGCACCTTATAGAACTAACACCAAAAAATGATGTTCTTATCATCATGGGGGATTGGAATGCTAAAGTAGGAAGCCAAAAGATAACCGGAATAACAGGCAAGTTTGGCCTTGGAGTGCAAAATGAAGCAGGGCACAGGCTGATAGAATTCTGTCAAGAGAATACGATGGTGATAGCAAACACTCTTTTCCAACAACCCAAGAGACGGCTCTACACATGGACATCACCAGATGGTCAACACAGAAATCAGATTGACTATGTGCTCTGCAGCCAAAGATGGAGAAGCTCTATACAGTCAGTAAAAACAAGACCAGGAGCTGACTGTGGCTCAGACCATGAGCTTCTCCTTGCAAAGTTTAGGCTTAAACTGAAGAAAGTAGGGAAAAGCACTAGGCCGCTCAGGTATGAATTAAATCATATCCCTGTTGAATATACAGTAGAGGTGACAAATAGATTTAAGGAATTAGATCTGATAGACAGAGTGCCTGAAGATCTATGGACAGAGGTTCGCGACATTGTACAAGAGGTAGCAACCAAAACCATCCCAAAGAAAAAGAAATGCAAGAAAGCAAAATGGCTGTCTGAGGAAGCTTTGCAAATAGCTGAGGAAAGGAGGGAAGCGAAAGGCAAGGGAGAAAAAGAAAGATACGCCCAATTGAATGCAGAATTCCAGAGAATAGCTAGAAGAGATAAGAATGCCTTCTTAAATGAACAGTGCAAAGAAATAGAAGAAAACAATAGAATAGGGAGGACCAGAGATCTTTTCAAGAAAATTAGAGAAATGAAGGGAACGTTTCATGCAAAACTGGGCATGATAAAGGACCAAAATGGCAGGGACCTAACAGAGGCAGAAGAGATCAAGAAGAGGTGGCAAAATTACACAGAAGATCTATACAAGAATGAGCTTAACATCCCTGATAATCACAGTGAGGTGGTCACTGACCTCGAGCCAGACATCCTAGAATGTGAAGTGAAGTGGGCCTTAGAAAAACTGAGCAACAACAAAGCTAGTGGAGGTGACAGTATCCCAGCCGAGCTATTCAAAATCTTAAAAGACAATGCAGTAAAAGTGCTACACTCAATTTGCCAGCAAATTTGGAAAACTCAACAGTGGCCACAGGATTGGAAAAGATCAGTTTACATTCCAATTCCAAAGAAAGGCAGTGCCAAAGAATGTTCAAACTATCGCACCATTGCACTCATTTCTCATGCTAGTAAAGTCATGCTTAAAATCCTACAAGCTAGACTTCAGCAGTATGTGGATCGAGAACTACCAGAAGTACAGGCAGGATTTCGAAGAGGCAGAGGAACTAGAGATCAAATTGCCAACATACGCTGGATCATGGAGAAAGCTAGGGAGTTCCAGAAAAACATCTACTTCTGCTTCATTGACTATGCTAAAGCCTTTGATTGTGTGGATCATAACAAACTGTGGCAAGTTCTTAAAGAGATGGGAGTACCAGACCATCTTATTTGCCTCTTGAGTAACCTATATGCGGGTCAAGAAGCAACAGTGAGAACTGGACATGGAACCACTGATTGGTTCAAAATTGGGAAAGGAGTCCGGCAAGGCTGTATACTGTCGCCCTGCCTATTTAACTTATATGCAGAGCACATCATGAGAAAGGCTGGGCTAGATGAATCAAAAGCAGGAATTAAGATTGCCGGAAGAAATATCAACAACCTTAGATACGCAGATGATACCACTCTAATGGCAGAAAGTGAAGAAGAACTAAAGAGCCTCTTGTTGCAGGTGAAGAAGGAGAGTGCAAAAGTTGGGTTGAAACTTAACATTAAGAAAACCAAGATCATGGCATCTGGCCCTCTCAATTCCTGGCAAATAGATGGGGAAGAAATGGAGGTAGTGACAGATTTTATTTTCCTGGGCTCCAAGATCACTGCAGATGGGGACTGTAGCCAAGAAATTAAAAGACGCTTGCTCCTCGGGAGGAAAGCCATGGCAAATCTAGACAGCACACTAAAAAGCAGAGACATCACCCTGTCAACAAAAGTGCGTATAGTCAAGGCTATGGTCTTCCCAGTTGCAATGTATGGCAGTGAAAGTTGGACCATAAAAAAGGCTGAGCGCCAAAGAATTGAGGCCTTTGAACTCTGGTGCTGGAGAAGACTCCTGCGAGTCCCTTGGACTGCAAGGCGATCAAACCGGTCAGTCCTAGAGGAGATCAATCCTGACTGCTCTTTAGAAGGCCAGATCCTGAAGCTAAAACTCAAATACTTTGGCCACCTAATGAGAAAGAAGGACTCACTGGAGAAGAGCCTAATGCTGGGAAAGATCGAGGGCAATAGAAGAAGGGGACGACAGAGAACGAGGTGGCTGGATGGAGTCACTGAAGCAGTAGGCGTGAGCTTGGATGGACTCCAGAGGATGGTGGAGGACAGGAAGGCCTGGAGGAATGTTGTCCATAGGGTCGCGATGGGTCGGACACGACTTCGCAGCTAACAACAACAACATTGTTGGTTTTGGTTCCTAGAGGTAGTCCTTGACTTACAATCGGTTGCTTTAGTGAGCGTTTGAAGTTACGACGCACCCTGAAAAAGGTTACGTATGACCGAGATTTGAAGTTCTGATGTTCCCCCTCTGCCCATCATTTTGGGTGCTCAGCAACCTGTATTTACGGC
Source organism: Daboia siamensis (assembly GCA_024449315.1). Lineage (NCBI taxonomy): Eukaryota > Metazoa > Chordata > Lepidosauria > Squamata > Viperidae > Daboia > Daboia siamensis. The sequence goes on along the minus strand of JAKJMR010000769.1, from coordinate 36,975 downwards.
TGTCTGCAGAATCCCGCAGTCATGTGGCCACGCTTTACGACATTTTTGCTGGAACTTGGCCTTTACTTCTGGTTTTGGGCAAACAAAACCTTCACCTGGTAGAGAACAATAGCTGCGTTTAATGACTGCCGTGTTTGCTGTACGACCGTTGTGAAAAAGGTGGAAATATCGGAAACAGTCGCGTAGTGACCTGCTTTATGACTCTCGTGACAGACAGCTGGAATTGCAAGCATAATTAGGGTTGTAAAGCAAGGACTACCTGTATTGGGGAATGTATTGGCATTGGCTTCAAAGCCAGTCCTGATGTGCCAATGGAATTTTGCTTGGTGGATATTAGTGGTCATTTTCTGAAGGAGAAGCTCTGCAGATGTTGCGAATGCAACATCTGCTCTTAACTTTTTCTGACCTTTATCATTCACTGCCTACAATGCTTTCATAAAGCATTCTTTTTTAAAAAATTGCACTAAATCCCCAGCAATACACATTTATGTAAAAAAAATAAATCATGTTTCTATTTGATAGCTTTTATTTCAGTTATAGGGGGCTCAGTGGATAAAGTTGCTGAACTTGTTAACTGGAAAGCTGACAGCCCCAGTTCAAGACCCCAGCGCCTTGAGAGAGGGTGAGCCCCCATCCTCGCCTCAGCTCCTGCCCACTTAGCATTTTGAAAGCATGCAAATGCGAGTAGACAAATAGGTACCACTTTGGTGGGAGTTGAAGTCCGCAAGTCATAAAAGGGCCAGGTTTGAAGACAACAACACAACAAAATCAGTCACATGACCAAGGAATTGTCTTTGGACAACGCCGGTTTCCTCAGCTAAGAAATGGAAATGAGCATCACACCCTAGAGTCAAGACTTGACTGGAGAGGGAAACGTTTATCTTTACTTCAGTTGCGAAGACGTTTTCCCCAAAGTTTTTTTCCTGCTGCATCTTACAAAATGTTTCCTCAAACTTTTTGAGACTTGGCATCCAAACAACAGCCACCCCCGCCCCCCTTCTTTTCATCAAAGGCAATTGTGGTTACATGGAAATGTGATTGTCATACAATCGGTCAGGTTTGTTCATTTCAAGACGGCAACGATTTATTCCCATCACTGTGTGCTGCCTCAATTGCTTTCGGCTACCTTATGAAAATGGGAAGCGACGCAGATTGAAATAGGACATTATACACTCGCTTGTCTTCACCTTTCTCCCTCTTCCATCCTTGTTCAGAAATTGCTTTCTCACCTTTTTTCTCCTTCCTGCGGCGTTGTTTCCCCCATCTCATCCGTTTGGGCTCGTTCCTGCAAAGAGCATAATTATTATACCACCTCCATTTGTTTTAGAACGTCGCAAATTGCAGAAAGAAGACGTTGGCATACCCAATATACGTAGACCAAAAATACAGAGGCATTTTTAAAAAATTGTGTTATTTAAATATAGAAACAAGTGGGCTTTTTATATGCTGAATATAAACTATGGTGGAACGCTACCCTAACATTCACAAAGGATATTATAGACCCATAAAAATCATAGATCTGGAAGGGACTTCGGAGGTCTTTTAGTCCAACCCCTTGGAAAGCGGGAGTTTTATACTATTGCTGGGCAAATGGTTGGTTGTCCAACGTTTTCTTAAAAACGTCCAGTGGCGAAGCATCTACAACTCCTGGAGGCAAGCTGTTTCACTGATTAATCGTTCTCACTGTCAGGAAATTCCTCCTTATTTGCAGCCTGGATCTCCCTCTAACCAGCTTCCATCCGTTCCTTCTTGTCCTGTCCTCTGGTGCTATAGAAAATAAATCTACCCCTTCTTCTCGGTGACAGCCCTTGAAGTATTGGAAGATGCTATCGTGTCTCCGCTGAGCCTTCTCTTTGTTAGGCTAAACCAGGGGTAGGCAACCTTGGCTCTTTTATGACTCATGGACTTCAACTCCCAGAATTCCTGAGGCAGCATGGCCCAGCTTGGAAATCTCTCTTTTTCCCCTCAGCTTGGCTGGCTCAGGAATTCTGGGAGTTGAAGTCCACGAGTCATAAAGCGGCCTAGCCCTAGGCCAGGGGTAGGCAACCTTGGCTCTTTTATGACTCGTGGAGTTCAATTTCCAGAATTCCTGAGCCAGCATGGCTCAGCTTGGAAACTTCTCCCTTTCCCTTCAGCATGGCTGGCTCAGGAATTCTGGGAGTTGAAGTCCACGAGTCATAAAAGTGCCAAGGTTGCCTACCCCTGGCCTAAACATATCTAGTTCCCTGAGCCATTCATCATATGATTTAGCCTCCAGACCCCTTCTCATCTTAGTTGTTCTTCTTTGCACTCGTTTAAGGCCTCTGCATTTTTTGTTTGTTTGGTAGTGACCAGAACTGGATGCGGCCTGGCTAGTGCAGTGATTACTTTGATTTCGTTGCATTAAACTAGGGGTCTTCAAACTTGGCCCTTTTACGGCTTGTGGACTTCAAGTCCCAGAATTCCTCAGCCAGGCACGCTGGCTGAGAAATTCTGGGAGTTGGAAGTCCACAAGCCGTAAAAGGGCCAAGCTCGAAGACCTGTGCGTTAAAACTAATTAGCAGAAGCAAGAATGTAGATGTATGCAAATACCTGCTGCCTTCTTATCTTCAGTCTGAAACCAGTCTAAGGGCCAGGTGGGATACGCTTCCTTGGTTATGAATCATTCAAAGTTTGAAAGTCTCTGATCCAGGGTAGTCTGGCTGACAGATTCATTTGGCTTTCTGCCAGGGTCATATTCCATGAAGTCGATGGGGCCAAATCAAAAGCCTCCCACGTTTAAATATAATTACATTTAAATTTAATCAATTAATCATAATGTGATTAACCTGCTCCCTCCAGCCTTGCCTTTAATAAATTTCTCAGTCTAGCATATTTATAATTTAAATCTGCTGAAAAAGTTGGGAAGGCTTCTGTGAACTCCGTGCAAAGGTGTTGATTATGGAAGAGATGGAGCTGAAAGATCGATGGCCCCTTTCTTGGTTAATAGATAAAGGAAGTAAAAGGAATTAACTAGGAGCTGACTGATCTCTGAGCTCCTTTGATACAGCTGCCTTTTGACTCTCTTCTGCTCGATTCAGGAACATCTGGGACAAAAAGGGGGGGAAATTATTACCCACGTATCCTGATGTCCTCCATCTTCATGCCGTCATATAAATCAGGGCTTTTCAACCTTTTCACCCATTGAACCACTTTTAAGATATGGCAATATCCGAGTACCCACCAGTCACCTAGCAAGGTGTCAAAAACTTGATGGCCCCCCCAAAAAAAGAGGAAAAACGTGATAAAGTATGAAGTCATCAAGTTTTTGACACCTTGGCGATTGGTGGTACTCAGATATTTTAGGATATTGCTATATCCTAAAAGTAGTACAACTTACAACAGTTCGCTTAGTGACTGTTGTAAGCCCCAGGATCAGTGCCCAGGCTTCAGCTGATTGGCACTTTTGCAGGGCTCAGCAGAAGCACAAGGATCAGTGCCGGGCTCCAGGTGATCAGAAGCGCCAGGATCAGCTGGAGCCTGGTGCTGATCCTGGCACTTCTGCTGAGCAGCCCTGACAGCCCTGCAGCTCCAGCCATTTCTCGCTCAGGCTTGTGCGGTGCTGACGCTTCTTCAGCTCATTCCCCTCCCCCACTATCACTTCTGTAGGATGGTCACATACCGCCTGCCAGGTGCCAATGTACCACCAGTGGTACCCGTACCACTGGATGTAAATGATGGAACTTACCTATTTGTGCCAGATATACATACACCATTCAAACCCAAGAATACACTAAGGCAGAAGTTTTTTGTGTTTTTTTTAAATTCCATTTATATCCCGCCCTTCTCCGAAGACTCAGGGCGGCTTACAAGCTTAGCAGTAGCCTTCATTCTATGTATATGCCTGCTTATTAGGGCTTTCACACACACTCCAAGCGGCATTATTACAAAGTCAGCTTATTACCCCCAACAATCTGGCTCCTCATTTTAACCTACCTCGGAAGGATGGAAGGCTGAGTCAACCTTGAGCCTGGTGGGACTCGAACCTGCACTAATTGCAGGCAGCTGGTGTTACTTAAGGAGGCATTACCCCACTGCTCCACCAAGGCTCCTTAGAAGTTTGTTCACCCCAAGGATAAAACAACCAGACACAAAAGGACCAACGTGATATATGCAGCACAACGCAGTGAGACATTTACAGATCTGTACCTTGGAGAAACAAAACAACCACTTCACAAACGCATGGCACAACATAGGCAAACAAAACCATCAGGACAACAATCCGCAGTCCACCTCCATTTGAAAGAGAAAGGCCACTCTTTTGAAGACAGCAAAGGCCACATTCTGGACAGAGAAGACCACTGGTTTAAAAGAGGGATCAAAGAGGCCATCTACATTAAGATTGAACCACCCTCTCTCAACACAAAGGGGAGGTATACGACAACACCACCTACCTCCTGTTTACAACACAGTCCTTTCAGCAATTCCAAGAAGCTTCCATACCTGTTTGCAGAAATAAACCTCCAAGTGGCCTCAACGACTCTCAGAAAGAGTCTTAACGATCAGATGACTGCAAGGAAGAATAAATCCTTCTATCCTCCACCATTCAGTCAGAGCTGACGAAGCTTCTTGGGTGGCGAGCGAAACCTCTTCAAGGCAAAAAAAAACAAAGACCAGTTGCCTTTTGCAAAAACACCTTTGGGATAGCCATGATCGTGGATGACTGAGCATAGGCAATTGGGATGGATATTTATGATCGGATGAAGTGAACATCTAATAGGTAATAACTAGTCTCTTCAGCTATTAGAAAAAGTGTGCCATGGGTTCCAACTCTGGGAAAGCATCTGAGGAAATGTCAGGGAGGAAAAAAAAACTAGCTATGGGCTTTGCAGTCAGTGAGAAGCCCTAATTTTTCTTGTCAAGTTTCTCAACCAGATGTCACCCTATCTTCATTGATTAGCTCAGAAAATGGCTTGAAATGCACCTTCATCTTCACTCTTGGAGCACCCAGTGGATGCAGAATTAAGCAAGAAACAAACCAACTTCATTTGGATGCTCCTGGGGGGGCGGGTGATGTGAATTTTAAGGCCTTTGAGGACTTCATATTTCTGCTGTACCTTTCTATAGTGCAGACATGTCAAACACAAGGCCTGGGGGCCAGATCCGGCCCTCGAAGTGGTTTCATGTGGCCCGCGAAGCCATCCTGGAAACAGTGAGGGAACGGCCCCCACTGCCTTGGCCCTGGCCCAGAGACCCTCCTCCTGCCAGAGACCCTCAGATCTGTCCCACTCCTGCCCAGGCCTCCATAGGCACCCTTGATGTGAACGATGTAGAGCTGGCCACGCCCACCCAGTAGGCCATACACACTCTAGCCACGCCCATCCAGTAGGCCACGCCCAACCTGGCCATACCCACCTGGCCCACTGATGCGGCCCTCAATGAAATTGAGTTTGACACCCCTGCTATAGTGGAAATACAGACTTGTCAGTCAGTGGGAGCTGTCCATTGTCCTGACCACTATGATTTCAGCTTTAGCAACCTGATCTGATTTGACTAAGGCAAGGGTAGGCAACCTTGGCTCTTTTATGACTCGTGGACTTCAACTCCCGGAATTCCTGAGCCAGCATGGCTTAGCTTGGAAACTCTCCCTTTCCCCTCAACATGGCTGGCTCAGGAATTCTGGGAGTTGAAGTCCACGAGTCATAAAAGAGCCAAGGTTGCCTACCCCTGGACTACGGCTACATCAGCTTCTCTGAAGAGTCAAGCTTTTGGCAAATCAAGTCATCGTGCAGTTATTATGGAATAGATATAAGTTGGGAGGAGAACTTCTTCACACACAGATGTGAATGTGAAGTCAGAAAATCCTGCCTGTGCTTGCATCTTATTTTGTCCGTTCTGCTCACTTGTCCTCTATAATGCCACCGAAAAAAGGGACTTACGACCTTTTTTCACATTTACCACCGTTGTAGCATCCCCATGGTCATGTGATCAAAATTCAGATGCTTGACAACTGACTCATATTTATGACGGTTTGCAGCGTCCCAGAGTCACGTGATCCCCTTCTGCAACCTTCTGACCGGCAGACTCAGTGGGGAAGCCTGATTGACTTAACAACCATGTTACTAACTTAACAACCGCAGTGAGTCACTGAACAACTATGGTAAGAAGGATTGTAAAATTGTTCAAAACTCACTGAACAACTGTCTCACTTAGCAACAGAAAATGTAGGCTCAATTGAAGTCATAAATCGAAGTACTGCCACTTACCGTATGTACAAAGGTATAAGAAGACCCAATTTTACGTTTGCAGGAGAAATAATAATGCTTTTTTTAAAAGTATCTTGTTCCGGCATTGTTGCCTTCTTCTTTCTTCTGCCTCCTTCTGTTGAACCAAAGCAGTCTTCGGAGTCTGTGACTCAAATTAAAATTATCGATCAGTGCTAATCTCTTTTTAATTACAGCCCATGGAGATCGCTAAGGAGATCGAGAGTGTTTGCTAGCTGTTGCCATCCCCCTTAATGTTTTATAAAACAATAATGCAACCCCTGAAATGAAACAGCAGTTGCTATTTATTATCTCAACCACTGGCAAATAAGCAGCGACATCCAGGAAACGTAAGGCAAGATTGTCGTCTTCTTTCCCCACTAGATCTTGAGGGCCTGCTCAAAAGGAGAAGCTGGCTGGGGAATTCTGGGAGTTGATGTCTTCACGTTTTGGACTGTCACGGAGGTTGAGAATCCCTGCTCTAAGATATTGTCTTCTGTAGAGCTGGCACCGTAGTTGATAAGGTCTTTCTTCTGTCGGACATCCTCCTTGGTTCATGGGGAGATACCAACCTCTCTCAATAAGATAGCAATAGCACTTAGACTTATATACCACTTCACAGTGCTTTACAGCCCTCTCTAAGGAGTTTACAGAGTCAGCCTGTTGCCCCCAACAATCTGGGTCCTCATTTTACTGACCTCGAAAGGATGAAAGGCTGAGTCAACCTTGAGCCGGACAGGATCGAACTGCCAAACTTCTGGCAGCTGGCAGTCAGCAAAAGTTGTTTGCAGTACTGCATTCCAAACACATTCCCCACAGCTAACAGAATGGAAGAGTAATTTGGAGAAGGCACCAATATGGTCTCCTAATGTTGGATCATATAGGACTCTCTGTTTCTTGGTCGAAGGAGCCAGCATTGTCCGAAGACAATTTCTGTGGTCATGTGGCCAGCATGGCTATATGTCAAGAGTGCACAGAACGCTGTTACTTTCCCATCAAAGTGGTACCTATTGCATGCTTTCGAGCTGCTAGATGGGCAGGAGCTGCAGCAAGTAATAGGAGCTCACCCTGTCACGTGGGGCTCGGGTCTTGAACCTGGGATGTCAGCTCCCCAGCTGATAAGCTCAGCGTCTTTAACTGCTAAGCCAGGCATGTCAAACTTGTGACGTCACGTGACATCGTGTGATGTATCGCGACTTTTCCTCCATTGGCGGCAATGGGGTGGGTGCGGTTTTGGCGTGACACATCGGGCCCATGGGCCGGCAGTTTGACATGCCTGTCCTAAGCCAAATTGGTTCTACCAGTCACAAAACATGCATTTTGTGCCAGCTGCAACATCTGGACTGTCTTCCAGTGTAGCATGGTTTAATTGGGAAATGACAAAGGCATGACGTAGTCTTTAGCACCTTTTGGTCCAGGAAAGGATGCAGTTGGTAGACCAGACAATGTTTGTCAAAGGATTGTTGTCTCAGAAATGTATTGACAACTAGGGATTGAGGTATTATCGTTATGAATGGTCCTGATTTTTTGCAGCTGAGATGTAGTGGCTAAAAGCCTTGTTACTACAAATTGGGAGACCATGACTTCTAGTTCTAGTCCTGCCCTAGGTGACTATGGGCTAGACCAGGGGTAGGCAACCTCAGTTCTTTTATGACTCGTGGACTTCAACTCCCAGAATTCCTGAGCCAGCCATGCTGAGGGGAAAGGGAGAGTTTCCAAGCTGAGCCATGCTGGCTCAGGAATTCTGGGAGTTGAAGTCCACGAGTCATGAAGGGGGCCATAGTTCTCCCATGCTGGCTCAGGAATTCTGGGAGTCCTAGAAAGAGCCAAGGTTGCCTACCCCTGGACTAGTCTCACTCTTTCTCTGTGTGCAGGTTTTGGCCAAAATGCCTCATAGCAAACAAATGGGTTTGCTTAACGATGGCAGCATTCAGTTAACAACTTCTGCAGAAAGGTCATTAAAGTCAGATCCGATCACATGATGACCTGCTTTCTGACCATCGCAATCTAGGACTCCATTATGGTCACAATTCAAGGACTACCTGTAATTTCTATCAGATGGTACCTTGATGTCTTGTGTGCAGAGGGCAAACCGTGAGTTTATATAGCACACATTGCCATTTATTTCAGTCCGGTTGACTGTCAAATTAGAAGCTAGTGAAGGATCTTGACAGCTATGGGCAAACCTATGGCTTCAGTTGTGAGGGAATGGGGAAGGGAGTGGGGGAGGAGGAGGAAGTGGCTTTTGAAACAGTACTAAGAAAACCACACAACCCCAGAAGCAACTCACAAAATTCTGTTTTCTGCTGACCTTGCTAATCATTTTCATTCGGTAATGAAGACTTTGTTGTTTAAGATTAATGACTTTGTTGGATTCTGGCAATGGACTTTTTTGCGTGCTGCAGAACAAGAAAGCTATTTTATTAATCTTGCACGAAAGAGTGCTGAATTGAAAGTGAAGTCATAAAACTTTGTTTTAGAGTAAAACATTTTTTCCTTCAAAAATGTTTCACTTTTCATCCAAGAAGCTTTTCCAGAGGACACAGAACTGAAGAAGCTTCTTGGATGAGAAGCGAAACCTTTTGAAAGAAAAAAAAGTTGCTTTTTTTTTTTTTTTGGGAAAAGCACCTTTGGGACAGGTTCCCCACCCCCACCCCACCCCGCTCCAAAGTACAGAGATCTTTGCAGTTGTTAAGCGAATCTGGCTTCCCCCATTGACTTCGCTTGTGGGAAGTCAGCTGGGAAGATTACACGTGGTGATCACATGGCCCCAGACACTGCAATCGTCATAAATACATGCCGGTTGCCAGGTTATGTGACCCTGGGGATGCTGCAATGGTTGTAAGTATGAAAACAGATCATCGGTCAGTTTTTTTCAGTGCCGTTGTAATTTTGAACGGTCGTTAAACAAATGATTATAAGTCGCGGATTACCTGTATAGCAAACACTTTCCTAAGATACGTGACATGCTGCCATAGCAGATGTTCCTGTGGCAATGATGAAGGATGTGAAGGGAGAGAGAGGGAGGGAGGGAGGGAGAGAGGATGGGAGGGAGGGAGAGGGAGAGAGGAAGGGTGGAAAGGAGAGAGGAAGGGAGCAAGATAGAGAGGAAGCAAGGAAGAGGAGAAAGAGAGAGGAAGGGAGAGAGGAACAGGGAGAGGAGGGAAAGAGAAGGTGGGAGACGGAGGAGAGAGAGAGGAAGGTGGGAGAGGAGAGGGAGGGAGAGAGGAAGGAAGGGAGAGGGAGCTGGGAGAGGGGGAGGGAGAGAGAGGGAGGAAGGGAAGTCACCCACGGACTCGTTACCTCCAGTATAGATTACTGCAATGCTCTCTACATGGGGCTGCCCTTGAAGACCACCCGGAGGCTTCAGCTGGTGCAGCGTGCAACCGCATGGGTAGTGATGGGAGCACCCCGATACTCCCATATCACACCCCTCCTGCGTGAGCTGCATTGGTTACCGGTTGTCCTCCGGGTGAGATTTAAGGTGCTGGTACTTACCTTTAAAGCCCTACACGGCTTAGGCCCGGGATACTTGCAGTCACCCAGTACTCTCACACAGAGAAGGCCTCCTCAGGGTACCGTCGGCTAGGCATTGTCGGCTGGCGACCCCCAGGGGGAGGGCCTTCTCTGTGGGAGCGCCAGCCCTGTGAAACCAGCTCCCCCCAGAGCTTCGGATGGCCCCAGATCTCCAGTCCTTTCGCCGCGGCCTCAAAACACTCCTTTTCCACCTGGCTGACCTGGACTGACAGGGATTTTAATTATGTTTTTAATTTTTTAAACTATAATTTTTAATTTATTTTAATTTTAATTTTAATTTATTGTGCAGGGGCCTTTAATTTTAATTTTATCTTAACTTCTGTATTTATTGTATGTTGTTGTTGTTAGCCGCCCTGAGTCCTTCGGGAGATAGGGCGGCATATGAGTCCCAATAATAAATAAATAAATAAAATAAGATGGGAGAGGGAGGAGGGAGAGAGGAAGGGAGGTGGGAGATGGAGGGAGGAGGAAGGTGGGACAGGAGGGAGGAGGGAGAGGGAGAGGAAGGGAGGGAGAGAGGAAGGAAGGGAGAGGGAGGTGGAAGAAAGGAAGGTGGGAGAGGAGGGAGAGAGAGGAAGAAAGGAAGGTGGGAGAGGAGGGAGAGAGAG
>JAKJMR010000769.1:0-18248 GCA_024449315.1 Daboia siamensis | reverse complement strand
TTCTCTTTTGCCACTTTAGGTGTTGATAGACGAGACATCACTGGACAGTGAACAGTAAAACCTTCACCCGTGCATCTGAGCTCTACATAAAGACAAGAGCACCACTGAAACCAGGATAATTTCAACAAAACGCTCTACCCCACGGAGAGATTTTTCTCCCCCTCTAAAGCAAATTTCCTTCTATCAAATTGAGTGAGAACCAACAGAGAGGGAAATGCAGGATTCAACTAAAAAATAAAAACATCCGTCTAGCAGAGTGGAAAACTGTGGGGCATAAATATGCAGCAGCGCTGAAGAACAGCCTCCAGCTTGGGAAAGCATGCTGATTTCAGAGGCGTCCCCAGGATCCTGCACTTTTATCAAAATGACAAAAACAGGGCTGCACAGATTGCAATCTCCAGTCCTTTATTCTACACATGCACTGGTACCTTGATGCACATGCAGGAAAGGGGTGCAAGTTGTGGCGTCATATTATGTAATGTTTTCATCATCCGCCCTCTCCCACAGACCCCACTGAAGTCTTATCCTGCTGGGAATTGTAGTCCTGCCGTTAACATTTCCTTAGTTGATGCAGTGGTGTACGTGTGAATCCTTCACTTACGAGCAGAATTGTGCCTGCGTTTCTGTTGCTAAGTAAGCCCGTTGTTAAACGAGTCGTGCCAGATTTTACAACTTTTGGGGCATGGTTGTTAAGTGAATCACTGCAGTTTTTAAATGAATCATGCCGTCATTAAGCGAATCTGGCTTCTCCCATTGACTTTGCTTGTTAGAAGTCTGGTGGGAAGGTTGCAAAAAGTGATCACACGACCCCAGAACCTGCAACCGCCATAAATATATGCTAGTGAACAACAACCTGAATTTTGGTCACGTGACCATGGGGATGCTGTGATGGTCATAAGTATGAGTACTAGTCGTAAGTGATTTTTCCCAGCTCTGTTATAGCTTTGAATGGTTGCTTAAAGAAATGGTTGTAAGCTGAGACCATCTATCAATTCAACATTTGTTTGCTCGTTACATTTTTTATTATTTCATATTCAATGAAAGCCACAGCTCAAATCCTCAAAATCCTCTAATCGTCAAATCATAAAATCCTAGGGTTGGAAGGATCTTGGAAGTCTTGGTGCAACCATTTGTCCAAGGCAGGAAACTTCAGGTGATCACAGACAAATGGTTGTCTAATCTTTGCTTGAAAAACTCCACTGCTAAAGCCATCACGATTCCAAGAGGCAGTTGTTATGATCAGGAAATTGTTTATCTTGAATTTAGGTTTTGATTCATAAAAATTCCACCTGTTATTTCTTATCCTGTCCAGATGTCACTGAGAATCAATTCACACCCTCTTCCTGGTTACAGGTCTTCAGGGATTAGAAGACTACCATAATGTCTCCTTTAGGCTGAACTTATCCAGTACCTACAGCCATTCTTCGTAAGATGTCTCACCATCTCTATCACCATCATTGTTGTGTTTGTCATTTTAAGGGACTCTAGGACAATTTGCTGCGGCCAACTCATCACAGCCAACTCATCACAGCCAACTCACTGCAGGCAACTTGCCACAACCAACTCACTGCAGCACAATTTGCCACGACCAATTTTTCGCAGGACAAGAGTCATAGAATAGAATAGAGCTGGAAGGGACCTTGGAGGTCTTCTAGTCCAGCCCCCTGATCAAGCAGGAGAACCTATACCATCTCAGAAAGGTGATTGTCTAGTTTCTTCTTAAAAATCTCCAGTGATGGCGCGCCCACAATTTCTGGAGGCAAGTTGTTCCACTGGTTGATGGTCCTCACTGTCAGGAAGTTTCTTCTTAATTCCAGGTTGCTTCTCTCTTTGATCAGTTTCCAACCATTGTTTCTCGTCCTTCCCTCTGGTGCTTTGGTGAACAATCTGACCCCTTCTGTCTTGTGACAGCCCCTCAGATACTGGAACACTGCTATCATGTCTCCTTTATTTTATATTTGATATTATGCTGATATCAAAGAAATGACGGAGTAGAATCATTAAAGAAAGGATAACAAAATCCGAATGACAAAAATTAAAATAGCTTTTAAATTGTTTTAAATAATTAAATTGAATTGTTAAATTGTTCCACCATAAGTTGTCCCTTGATGAGTTGGCCATGGCGAATTGTCCCACAGCGAGTTAGCCATAACGATTTGTCCCTTTCTGCGTATTAATGCCCAAATCTCATTGGCCTACCTTGGAAAGAAAGTTGAACAATGTGTTGAGCTTATTGATAGAAAGAGGTCCCCAGGGAGGTAGGAAAGCTAAAGCTTTTTGCTCTTTTAGATGATTATTGGATCATTTGGGGAGGAATAATCCAAAATAGGGATGCTAAGCCTAGCAGAAGCTTAACGCCATCATTTTCATTTTTTTTTAAAAAAAACACCTCAAATCGCATGGCCAATATTCAGTGTTTTTCCAGCGCAATTTTGGGAGACTCTGGAGAGTGCTAAAATGTGATTGAAGAGCAGCCTGCAGCTTGCAAAAGCATGTCTGCATTTTGGTTTTGTCTTCCCAGGCCAAGCATGTTTCTAAATCATTTATTTTTCCTGATTCCTTATTGCATTTGATTTTGGTTTAAACCCATTACAATCCAGAATCTAATATTTGCTTTCCTGAGCTGACTTCAATCTTGCACATTCCCTTTTCCTTTTTCTCTCTTTGAACCCTCAAAATCATGTTTGTGGAAAGTAGATCTCCAAAATGGGAAGAGTCCTTGAGCGTTCAGCAAGCTGCATTCAAGTAACAGAGCATGCAGCCTTGCTTAGGGATGTAAGCATTTGGCGAGATCAGACATCTTTTGCAAGAATCCAATAATTAGTAGAGTCATAGAATCATAGAGTTGGAATGGATCTTAGAAGTTATCTAGAAGATCTGTTAAGGCATCTCTACAGCCAACCGTTCAGATGATGTCCAGCAAAGGACAAGTCATCACATCATGTATGACAGCCTCTTCTCTTGGCTGAGAGCTCATATACTGGTAGTCCTCAATTTACAACAGTTCATTTAGTGACCAAAGTTCCAACGACATGGAAAAAAGTGACCATTTTTCAAACTTACAACTGTTGCAGCATCCTCGTAATCATGCAATCAAAATTCAGATGTTGGCAGCTGACTCAGCTTTATGACGGTTGCAGTGCCTTGAGGTCATGTGAATTCTGTGCTCGCTTCGGCAGCACATATACTAAAATTAGAACGATGCAGAGAAGATTAGCGTGAGGTCATGTGAATTCTAGGAGTTGAAGTCCAGAAGTCTAAAAGTTATCAAGTCTGGAGATCCTTAGTCTACCTCATAAGGCTGACAGTTTGCTCTTGTTTGACGGTGAAATCCACAAGTCTTAAAGTTGTCAAGCTTCAAGACCTCTGGTCTACCTCATAAGGTTGGCAACTGGCTCCGGTTTTATTCTGGGAGTTGAGGTCTACAGCAAGGGTCCCTAACCCCTGATCCATGGACCGCTACCGGGCCACGGCATGCCAGCAACCGGGCCACACAAACAAGCAAAGCCCCATCCTCAGGATGCAGGCAGCATACAAAACCACGCACCCTCCGGACCATGGAAAAACCTCTCTCCATAGAACCGGTCCCTGGTGTCCAGAAGGTCCCTGGTCTACAGGACTTAAAAGTTGTCACGTTTGGAGACCCCTGGTCTACGTCATAAGGCTGGTAGTTGGCTCTGATTTGATAGTTTGACTCATAAGGCTGATAGTTGACTATGAGGTGAAGTCCACAAGTCTTAAAGTTGTCACGTTTGGAGACCCCTGGTCTGCCTCATAAGTTTGATAGTTGGCTCCGGTTTGATTTGTGGTATATTAAAATATAAAAAGCTGAGCGCCAAAGAATTGAGGCCTTTGAAAATGTGGTGCTGGAGAAGACTCCTACGAGTCCCTTGGATTGCAAGGCGATCAAACCGGTCAGTCCTAGAGGAGATCAACCCTGACTGCTCTTTAGAAGGCCAGATCCTGAAGTTGAAACTCAAATCCTTTGGCCACCTAATGAGAAGGAAGGACTCACTGGAGAAGAGCCTCATGCTGGGAAAGGTTGAGGGCAAGAGAAGAATGGGACGACAGAGAAGGAGGTGGTTGGATGGAGTCACTGAAGCAGTAGGCGTGAGCTTAAATGGACTCCAGAAGATGGTAGAGGACAGGAAGGCCTGGAGGAATGTTGTCCATGAGGTCACGATGGGTTGGACACGATTTCGCAGCTAACAACAACAATAACAATGTTAAAATATCTTTCCCCTGTTTCGCTACCAAGCTAGTCCTCCCATTTCCTGTATTTTTGCCTTTCATTTTTTCCCATTCAGATGTTAAGTTTGACATTCCTCTGGTTAAATTCCACCTTACACAGCATTTTCTTTTCATCCCACTGCTTAAGCCTATTGAAGTCTTTTGAATCTCTTGCCTCTTCACTAAAGTACTGGTAGTTGTTGCGTGGCCCGCCAGAAATCAGCCTCCAGTGCTGATCCAAGACTTGTCATGCTCTACTTCAGGGATGGGGAACTATGGCCTCTTTATGACTTGTGGACTTCAACTCCCAGAATTCCTGGCTCAGGAATTCTGGGAGTTGAAGTCCATAAGTCACAAACGGGCTATAGTTCCCCACCGCTGCTCTACTGGAAGCCGATTTTCTCTTCCCGTAACACAAATCAACCTGAAGTAGCTGCGAGAGACAAAGTCACACATTCTGAGTGGACATTCCGCATTTTTTTTTCAGGTCATCCTCAGTTTACGACTGTAACTGAGCCAACAATTCCGATTGCAAATGGTGACCGTCATGAAGCAAGTTACCACGTCACTGTATTTTATGACTTCTTTTGCGGCGATCGTAAAGTGAACAGTGGCGGTCGTTAAGCAAACCCCTTGTTGGCCGTGGGGCATTTTTTTTGCTGGAAGCCAGAATTAAAACCAGCTTCCGGCAAAAATGATGATCATGTTAAATCATGATCACATGACCGTGGGACGCGGGCTGGTTGCTGAGGTCCCCAAATGTGGTCTGGGGGGGGGGGGGGGGGGGTGAAGGAAGTGTCAGAAGTTAAAATTCAGTTCCTACGTCTCTTTTGGGAGGTTGATCCGTTACTTTGAATGGTTGTTAAGCAAGGACTACTTTCCGTTCCTCCTTCTAGGTTTTCTTCACTGCCAGGATAAGCGAGAACAAGCCTAAGTCAGGCTTTTAATCCCAGGACTGAAAATAAACACCAGCCTTTTAATGGGTGGGGGGGAAGATATGCCAAAGTCTTGCATAGTGTCCCCACAGCTTTACTGTTTACTTCGTCTGCCTCTCCCTTTCTTTTGTTTAAAGCTCAGAAATCAGATTAAACGCAGCCCGGGAGTTAGCCTGACACACATATAACTTGGCCCGAATTGATTTTTGCCACCCGGTAGTAAATCAGACCCCACGAGACAGTTTTCTTTAGCTTATCCTCTCTTAGTGCAGCCATTCCATCCATACAGAAGGCTAGTTATGTTATTGGAGGTTTTTTAAAAATATATATATATATATGAAAGCTCTCCCTGGGAACATTTATGTCTTGAACTCCAGGGCTGCAAATTTATGTGGTTCTCTGGCTGTATTTAAGTTTTAAGATTCCCCTCAGGTTTGTTCAGGAGGACGAGATGTTCTCTGCTAGGAAGCAGTGACCCGTTTTAAAAGCTGCATCTTGATACACCCCATATATATATATATGCTGGACATGGAGCTGGGCTAGACCACATGATGTCATCAGCAGTGTACCTTATAAAACCCCCCTTTTTTGGGACATCTAATAGGCCCCCCACGTGAGAGGGGTTGTTGGCATATTGCCAAGCAGAGTGCCACCCTACAGCACAGGGATGGTGAACTGATGACACTAGGGTCAGAAGTGACACGTCACAATGTTTTGGGTGACACACTTACGTTCATCAATGGCTTAGGTCCGGGATATTTGCAGGACCGTCTGCTGCCAGGAACGACTTCCCATCGCCCGGTGCGCTCACACAGGGAGGGCCTCCTCAGGGTGCCGTCGGCTAGACAATGTCGGCTGGCGACCCCCAGGGGGAGGGCCATCTCTGTGGGAGCGCCGGCCCTGTGGAACCAACTCCCCCTTGAGCTCCGGATGGCCCCGGATCTCCAGTCCTTTCGTCGCGACCTCAAAATCGTTTCTTTTCCATCAGGCTGACCTGGACTGGCGATAGGTTTTTTTTTTTTTTTTTTTTAAATGTTTTTAATATTTTTTCACTGGGGCTTGTTAGTTTAATCTTTTTTAAACATTTGTATCATTGTGTTTTATTGTTGTGAGCCGCCCCGAGTCCTTCGGGAGATAGGGCGGCATATAAGTCCCAGTAATTAATTAATTAATTAAAAATAGATAGATAGATAGATAGATAGATAGATAGATAGATAGATAGATAGATAGATAGATAGATAGATAGATAGATAGATATCAATAGCTATTCTCATAAGAATGCCCCACGTATGGAGATTGCACAGGAATAGGGTGCGCTCCTGCACAGTCCCTAAACCGCTTCGGGTATTCCAGAACAGGGCTATGCTTTTGTGCAACCTCTGGAGAGAGGTTGAAGAGAAATAAGAATAGGAAGGAATAAGAATAGGACAGAACAGTAAAGAGCAGAATAGAAATAAGAATAGGAAAGAATATGAATAGGGTAGGGTAGGGTAGAGTAGGGTAGGGTAGCGTGGGATACGATAGTAATTAGTAGGAATAGAATAGAATAGAATAGAATAGAATAGAATAGAATAGAATAGAATAACTTTACTGTCACTTAAAATATACACTAATCAGCATAGATTAAAATGAAATTTCGTTGCATTCAGCTCTCAGAGGGTAACAATCTCCAATATACACTACGAAAACATGACAAAAAAATTGTGCTTCTCAGGAACGGGTAAGCCAAGGCTACCATTTGTTATTTTTTAAATAAATAAATAAATAAATAAAAGGAATATGCTTTGAGGAAGGGTTGTTTAGAGCAGAGAAATCCTGTCCGTCTGCCGTTTCTCTGTTGCAGATTAGCATTCGTCCAGAACTCCCTGGTTGAATACCAAGTGGTTTAGCACAGATATTCCACGTGCTTAGAAATTCTGAAAGTGTAGGCATGTGAGGAGCAATTGATATATAGGTAGTCCTTGACTTACGATCACAATTGAGCTCAACATTTCTGTTGCTAACCGAGGCAGGCGGGTTTTGCCCCACTTTACGACCTTTCTTGCCACAGTTGTTAAGTGAATCGCTGCAATTGTTGAGTTAGTAAGACAGTTGCTAAGTGAATCTGGCTGAGCCTGCTCATGTGACCCTGGGGATGCTGCAAGTGTGAACATTGTCATAAGTCACTTTTGTAACTTCAAATGGTCACTAAATGAACTGTTGTAAGTTGAGGACTGCCTATAGTCCCTCCTCAATAATTCTCATATGGACTATATTAGTGGTTGCAGGTTAGAAAAGTAGGCAGTACGATCACCTTAAATATTAGTCATTTTCTATACAAGGTGTAGTTTATCCGGAGTATTCAAGATTTAACCTAATTCTACCAGCAATTTTAGTTTAGAAGGATATAGCAACTTCAACAGAAATGTTGGCCAGTCAATCTGGTAATAAAAAGTTCATTGTCTTAATTTCAGGCAAAAGATTTGATGATAAGGGGGAATATTAACTTAGAGGGGAACTAAGTGTCAAGGTTGAATTGCTAAGATGCCTGTTAACTTCTGTCCCTAATCAACTTGCCCACCATAGGAGGGGTAGAAAGTGTAGGGAGGAAATGGGATCCTAAGAAGCCATCCATGGATCGTGAGAGCCTACAAGAATGCAAAGGTCATTAACACAGGTGTGTGCCGGAGAGGTGGATGCTTCTCATAACAAACCAAAGCTATATGATTGGCAGTGTGAACAACTGGTGGGTGGGGGGGGTTAAGGGAAGCTATTATTAACTAGGCAGATTTTCGCGTGGGAAAACCAGAGCTGGTTTTGTTTCTTCAGTTCCAAGATGTGTATTCAATAAAGTTTTATCTTTTCTGGCAGAGGTCACCAACCTTTTCAGCTGGGAAATTTGTGTGTTTGTGTGTGCCCATGCGAATGGGGCCATGCGCCCCTGCATGGCACTATCGACCCCATTTGCGCATGCGTGCAGGTGCTGCCCGCTGCTGCTAACACCCACGCGCATCCACAAACAGGCCGCTGCCACTAGTACCTGCACTCATGCGCAAACGGGCCACGCAAGCTGCATGGTGCTAGCGGCCCTCTTTGTGCAGGTGCACAGGTGGTAGCCACCACTGCTAGCACCCACACACATGCACAAACGGGTCATGCAACCCCAACACATGCAAGTGTCTTTATTTGTGCAGGCGCTAGCCGCCACCGCTTGCCCCGCTCACGTGCACAGACGGGTCCACGTGCACTAGCGCGGGTCGGTGCATGCAGTGGCCAGCCTGTCCCACAGTCTGGTGGCCAGTAGGCCACGGCCCACTAGTGGGCTGCAGCCTAGAAGTTGGGGACCCCTGTTTTGTGGCACTTCAAAGCTGTGAAGATTCCTTGATTTTGAGTTCACTATTTGGACGGTTACTGTTACTTACCTGGAAAACCAGAGGAAGACGTACTAGATCATGTTCATGTCCTCAGCTGAACATGGATAAAGGCCTTCCAAATTTGGGATGTTTTCAAACCTCCCATCCAATGCAGGGTTTTTCAACTTTTTCACCCATTGTACCACTTCTAGGATATGGCAACATCCGAGTACCACCAGTCACCTAGCAAGGTGTCAAAAACTTGAGCAAAAAAAAAAAAAGTGATGAAGTACAGGTAGTCCTCGACTTACAACAGTTCACTTAGTGACTGTTCGAAGTTACAATGGCACTGCCTGAGGTTTACATTGTTGTGAGCATTTCTGTTGAGGATTGATAGCGGGGTTGGGGGGGTGTTTAGTTTTTATTCCCCGCCCCCCTGCTGGGTGGTTGCAGCAGGTTTTGGTCACTTCACATGACCCTGGGACACTGTGACCGTCATAAATATGAATCAGTTGCCAAGCATCTGAATGTAAATCACAAGACCCTGGAGATGCTGCAACATTCCAGCTGATCGGTGCTTCTTCTGAGCTCAGAAGTGCCAGGATCAGCGTCAAGCTCCCGCTGGAGCCTGGCACTGATCCTGGCGCTTCCGCTGAGCCCTGACAGCCCTGCAGCTCCAGCCATCTCTTGCTCAGGTTTGTGCGATGCTGCCACCAGTTCAGCTCATTCCCCTCCCCCGCTACCACTTTTCTAGGATGGTCACGTACCACCTGCCAGGTGCCAATGTAGCCCAGGTGGTACCCGTACCACTGGTTGAAAAGCCCTGCTCCAATGCAAGGGTAAAGGTAAAGGTCAGTGTCTTTAACCGCTGAGCCATATGGCGTTCCTTTCCCCTCCAATGTGATCAAGGGTAAAATGTTAAGCTTTGCTAATATAAATGCCGTGCTGTGTACAATGGAGAGAATGATGGAGAGACAATTGGGTACGGAAAAAGATCTGCAGCAGAGGCCCTGGTGTGGATGTTTGGGTCTGATGACTCGCAGTTCCAGTTCAAGGACTTGTACTGTGGTCCCAGCATTAGCAGGGATTTGCTGAGAGGGCTGCAGGGATGGGAAGTTGAAGCAACATCTGTCGCCATCTTCCTTTCTTTGGAGAACGGGCAAGTGGCAAGGACTGCGTTGAGTCAGGAGACGCTCCATGTGGAGCATTTGTGAGTGCTGTTCTTGCTGGAGGTGGAAGTAGACTTGGAGAAAGGAAAGGGTCTTCTTCAAGGCCTTGTAGTCTTGAGTGGCTATTGTGGCATAAGTTTGGAATAAGAATGGTTATGTCCATGGGCTTCTAACCTCCATTCATGGACTAGTGTAAGCCCTGTTTTATGGCTTACATGGGCTGAGGAGTGCTGTACAAACCATTCTTTGAAAGGGGTTTTGCCTATCATGTTTAGTGTTGAAAACCCACCCACCCTCCCTCCCTCCCACCCTTCCTTCCTTCCTTGTCTCTCTCCTTCCTTCCTTCTTCCTTCCCATCTTCCCTGTCGCCTTCCCTCCCAACCTTCCTTCCTTCCTTCCTTCCTTCCTTCCTTCCTTCCTTCCTTCCTTCCTTCCTTCCTTCCTTTTCTAAATTATTCTGGTTTTCAACCACCCTAAACACTGGATCTTCCTACTTAGGTTAGCTAGCTGTTCTATTTAGTTGGTCATGTTCTTTTCTACCGAAACTTCAAGGTATTATTTTCCTTGGCCACTGCATGCAGGATCTTTTCTTCCTCTCTACCACTCCTCTTTTATAGCCAGCAAACTCTCAATCCTTTTAGTCCTTTTGCATAAAACAGAACAAATCACGGAAGCTGTTTGACACCCCAGGTAATTTTTCCAGGACATTAATTTTAATATGAATGGAACATCAAATGCTCCTTTGGAAGTCATTAAATTCCCAGCCTGAATCTGTTTATAGAAACCTGAATTATATGGAAGAGAAGCTCTAATCAGATTGTAGCTACCGGGCTTAGGTGGATCAATTACTTTGCAGCTCAAATTGATTGCTTTTCATTGCAGACCTGAGTCTTTTGATTACATGTTTTGAAAGTATGACATGAATAGCTTTGGACTTATTACAGCCATGTGTATTAAACAGCATGGAGCAGACAAATCCCAGTTGCCAAATTCACCTCGGTAACGCAAAAAAAAAAAAAACCCTTTTAAATCATCTGAACCCTTTTCTGTTGTCCTGTGTGAACTCCTTTTTTTTTTTTAAATAGAATTTTAATTCAGGGATTATGGTTTTGTTTGCAGAACAACACTGTTTGGAAGCCGGACTCGTGCCAAGAGTGTGGTTGCCATAGTGACGTTGTCCTGTGTGAAGCGGTTGCCTGCAGAAACCCTGGCTGCAACTTTGAGAAGGTAAGAGAAGACGGACATCCTGGCGGGAGCTGAATGAGTGGGAGGCTCTGAGGCTTCAGTTTCTCTTCCTAAGCTTCTGCTTTAGATGCCTAAGGTCACAGGTTCAGCCTAGGGCAGACTGAAAATCTAGAGTGGGGTGGGGTGGGGGTGTCTCCAAACTTGGTGATTTTAAGACTTGTGGACTTCAACTCCCAGAGTTACACATGCCAAGTTTGGGGACCCATATTCTAGAGAGGTCTTCTTGATCAGGTAATCCAGGGGGTCCCAAATCCCCGGTCCATGGAACGGCACTGACTGAAACTGGTCCGCACAAACAAGCAAAGCCG
Organism: Daboia siamensis; assembly: GCA_024449315.1. Taxonomy (NCBI): domain Eukaryota; kingdom Metazoa; phylum Chordata; class Lepidosauria; order Squamata; family Viperidae; genus Daboia; species Daboia siamensis. The sequence continues at coordinate 7,029 of JAKJMR010000769.1, read as the reverse complement.
GATCCGTGAGATGCAGGCAGCACACAAAACCACACACCCGCCGCTCCATGGGAAAATCTCTCTTTTGGGTCCCTGGTGCCCAAAAGGTTGGGGGTCCCTGAACTAGTCAACAAGCGTGGGTCTCTCACATCTTTGAGGTTATCATCATAATCATAATAGTAAAGTTGGAAGGGAATTTGGAGGTCATCTAGTCCAACCCCCTGCTCAGGCAGGAAACCCTATACCATTTCAGACAAATGGCTGTCCAGTCTCTTAAAAACTTCCAGTGTTGGAGCATTCTCAGCTTCTGGAGGCAGGTTGTTCCACTGGTTAAATCAGGGGTCTTCAAACTTGGCCCTTTTATGACTTGTGGACTTCAATTCCCAGAATTCCTCAGTCAGGCGTGCTGGCTGAGGAATTCTGGGAGTTGAAGTCCACAAGTCGTAAAAGGGCCAAGTTTGAAGACCCCTGGGTTAAATTGTTCTAACTGTCAGGAAGTTTCTCCTTAGTTCTAGGTTGCTTCTCTCCTTGATTAGTTTCCATCTGTTACTTCTTGTCCTGCCTTCGGGTGGTTTGGAGAATAGCTTGACTCCCTCTTCTTTGGGGCAGCCGCTGAGATATTGGAACACTGCTATCATGTCTCCCCTCGTCCTTCTCTTCCTTAAACTAGACATATTCAATTCCAGCAGCCATTCTTTATATGTTTTAGCCTCCAGTCCCCTAATCATCTTTGTTGCTCTTCTCAGTACTCTTTCCAGATCTCAACATCTTTTTTACATCGTGGTGACCAAAACTGGATGCAGTATTCCAGGTGTGGCCTTACCAAGGCATTGTAAAGTGGTATTAACACCTCACGTGATCTTGATTCTATCCCTCTGTTAATGCAGATAATTCAGTAATCACTGTAGACTTCAGGGATCCTAACTGTAAAGAACAACAACAAAGCATGGGAAAACTTAATACTCCCAATTTTGACCTCACTGAAAGAGCCTATGACTCCAGAAGGATATCAAGCAGATGTCAGGGATCCTAACTCTCCAGATCTTCAGTCACCATGCTTTGAGCCTTAGAAGGAAATGTAGTCCAGGGCAGGTTATCATATACATGAAAGCTACATGAAGTAATGTTCCTGTGATGTTGGCTTGGGAATTAATGGGTTAAGAGTGAGAGAGTTTTGATGGATAGGCCACCTAGAAAATTCTGTTAGGTAGGAATGGTTCCACCCCATGGGTTATGTGAAGGTTTAACACTAATCTCCAAGAGTTTTTAGAAATTACCAGTCATGCTGCTTGGCAGTACTGGCAGATGTCTTCCTAGCACACCTGAAAGGCATCAGGTAGAGCTGTTCAGTAAGAATTAACCAGCATGTTAGGTGCACTGAACTGGATATGACGTGTAACTAGGTTTCTTTTCCACATTCTAGTTTTGTACAGGATCTAGCTAACCTAGGAGCTGAAGGAAGAATCTCTCTTTCTTTATATATTCCTCTGATAATAGCCTCCAGTAAAACAAGGTGCTTTCTTCATTGTTTTTACGTTACCAGGCAAACCACAGTTTTATTTTTTTCAGGCCTTTTATTAAGTTATAATTTGAATATTTTAGGCTCCAGAGAAACTTCTTTTTTCCCCCATTACCTCTTGTTAGGCATTTCTGGATTTTGCATGCTGCTTTTTTAATTGCTCTGTTTTCCAAAAAACGGAACATATTGAAGTTTCAGCGAGTGGCAAGGTACCATATGAGAGTCCATTTTGAGGGGCGGTAATATCAAAAAGAAATTAATAGCAATAGAAATGCAAAGAAATGCTTGTTGAAAGAGCGTGAATGGTTATTTGCACAGTGTTTTCTCTCTTCAGCAGGAAATACTTCAAATATCACCCAACGCTTGCTGCCCTGAGTGTGCTAAGCGAACTGAAGGGTTTTGTGAGTACGAAGGACAGCTCAGGGAAGTAAGTACTGTATTTCCCCAGATGAGAATTTATGTGGATTCTGCAGACAAGAGTCTTGAGGGACCACATTCAATGTAAGATGAAGTAGATTGCTGGCCTCTTTCATAGCCATCAGACCAGGAGTAGGCAACCTTGGCTCTTTTATGACTCGTGGACTTCAACTCCCAGAATTCCTGAGCCAACCATGCTGAGGGAAAAGGGAGAGGTTTCCAAGCTGAGCCATGCTGGCTTAGGAATTCTAGGAGTTGAAGTCCAGGAGTCATAAAAGAGCCAAGGTGGCCTACCCCTGGCCTAAGGATAGGCCACTTTATGACTTGTGGACTTCAACTCCCAGAATTCCTGAGCCAGCCATGCTGAGGGGAAAGGGAGAGGTTTCCAAGCTGAGCCATGCTGGCTCAGGAATTCTGGGAGCTGAAGTCCACGAGTCATAAAAGAGCCAAGGCTGCTTACCCTTGCATTAGATGTTTCCCATAAAGTGTTTTTTCTATGATTGTTGGCTTCATGATATTTTGTGTCGACGTAATGCACTGAAGCACTGAATGCTACTAGCCTGATAAATGTCTATGGAGATTCTCAGTCATCCAGGTCATGGTTGTCCCAAAGGTGCTTTTTCACGAGGCAACTGAACTTTCTTGTTTTTGTTTTGAAAACATTTCGCTTCTCATCCAAGAAGCTTTTTCAACTGAGAACTGAAGAAGCTTCTTGAATGAGAAGCAAAGCATCTTCAAGGAAAAACAAAGAAAGTCCAGTCGCCTCGTGAAATAGCACCTTTGGCACTAGCCTGGTAACAGAACACCTTCCAGGAAAACGACCTGAGAACAGCAGAACAGCAAGAATGCAATACTGGTAATCCTTGATTTATGACCACAATTGAGCCGCCATCATTTCCGTTGCTAAGCAAGACAGTTGTTAAGTGAGTTTTTGCCTCATTTGATGACATTTCTTGCCATAGTTGTTAAGTGAATCACTGAAGTTGTTCAGTTAGTCACATGGTTGTTAAGTGAGTCTGGCTTCCCCATTGACTTTATTTGTCAGAAGGTCACAAAAGAGGATCATGTGACCTCAGGACACTGTGACCATCATAAATGCCAAGGGTCCAAATTTTGATTGTATGACCACAGGGGCTGCTGCAGTGACACGAAAATGGTCTTAAGTCCCTTTTTTCAGTAACTTCAAATTGTTGTAAGTCATGGACTACCTGTTTTTCAGGGTTTCTCAACCTGGAAAACATTAAGATGTGTGGACTTCAACCCCTAGAATTCCACAGCCAGCCTCTTAAAGTTTCAAATCTGAGAAACTGAGATACAGGTAGTCCTCAAGTTTTAAGACTACAACTGGGCCGCTAAACAAGGAGATTGTTAAGTGAGTTTTTGCCATGATTGTTAAGTGAATCCCTGAAGTCGCTAAGTGGATCACCTCATCTTTAAGCGAATCCAGCTTACCCCATTGACTTAGCTTGTTGGAAGCCCAGCTGGGAAGGTTGGAAACAGCAGTCATGTGACACCCGGGTAGGATCCAACCATCATAAACACATGCTGGTTGCCAAGTGCCCAACTTTTGATCAGGTCACCAGGGGAGTGCCGCAGTGGTCATAAATGTGAGGACCAGTGGAAAGTAACTTTTTAAATTGCCGTTGTAATTTCAAACCATCACTTAACAAATGGTTTTAAATTGAGACTCTCTCAAATTCAGGGGGAAAAAAAAGAGCCAATTAGGTCTCAGAGGTGAGTTTTGGTCTTTTAATTTAATGACTTGAATATTAGTGCATTCCCCCCATTTGACTCACTCAAAACATCATGTTAAAAAAAATGAAACAAAAACTCAAGAAAGTTATCTTTCCAAAAAAAAGGGCATATCTTTAAGGGAAAGGCACAAAAAAAGTACTTCTGTGAAGCGTTATTTCATATTGAGAATTAGACAACGGGAAAGTTGTGTGTGGTGTATGCATGTATACATATACGTGTATGTGTATATATACACGTGTGTGTACACATACAACACACATACATACAAAACACACACACACATACAAAACACACACACACACACACACACATTGAATATGCATATATTATTTATTGCATATGAAGAGAAAAGAGGCCAAATAAGATAAGTTAGGGACACGGTGGCTCAGTGGGTTAGGACACTGAGCTTGTCGCTCAGAAGGTCGGCAGTTTGGCGGGTCGAATCCCGAGTGCCGCGTAGCAGAGTGAGCGCCTGTTACTCGTCCCAGCTTCTGCCCACCTAGCAGTTCGAAAGCACGTAAAAATGCAAGTCGAAAAATAGGGACCACCACGGTGGGAAGGTAACAGCGTTCCGTGTGCACCTTTGGCGTCTAGTCATGCCGGCCACATGACCACGGAGACGTCCTCGGACAAGCGCTGGCTCTTCGGCTTTGAAACGGAGATGAGCACCGGCCCCTAGAGTCGGAAACGACTAGCACGCACGTGCGGGGAAACCTTGACCTTTACCTAAGATAAGTTACACAGAAATTCCCGAAGAAAGCTCTGCTCCCAGTTTTGGTGTGAATGAATGTCAAAAGAAAACAAAACAAAAATGAATTATCAGTAAAAGGATTCCCCCCTTTCATTGTTTCTTTTTCCATAGGCTCCCTCCTCCCCTGTTTAAGCAACACAGGTGCAACACATTCAGGAACAGGGGTTGCAGCTAATGCCAGCACCACAGACGTGGGATGTGGTTTTCTTGGTGGTTACTGTTCGTTGCAGGCAGTCATAAAATAAAACATACGTGACTTTTCCTCCCCTGTACGTTTCCTGCTCATTTCTTTTTCTTCTGGTCTTTATCCTTGAAGCAGGACACCGAGTGGGCCAGCTGGGGATGCAGGATTTGCTCCTGTGCCAGCGGAGGTGTGACTTGTGTCCCCAAACCCTGCTCTGCTGTTTCTTGCAAGGACAGTGAAGTGGAACATATTGGTCCAGGAGAATGCTGTCCCAAGTGTGTAAGCAGAAAAGGTGAGGAATTGTTTTATCTGTCATTTCTAAAAGACCAGATCCACACCTGAAGGTCCAGTTAAACGGATTTATTGCTAAAAAGCCTAGGCCCTAGGGCTGGGGTAGCCAACCTTGGCTCTTTTATGACTTGTGGACTTCAACTCCCAGAATTCCTCAGCCAGCGTGGCTCAGCTTGGAAAGTTCTCCCTTTCCCCTCAGCGTGGCTGGCTCAGGAATTCTGGGAGTTGAAGTCCACGAGTCATAAAAGAGCCAAGGTTGCCTACCCCTGCCCTAGGGGCACATGGATATTTTTCCAACTAGTTGTTAGCACCTGTTTGGAGTTAGATAAGGGTCAACTGAAAACAAGGAAGGTTTGACTTGGTCTGCTTGTGGCTATGTAGGGATTGTAGGCTGATACCTCTTTTAACTCCGCCCCCAGTGTCTGCCACTCCTTCTTGTACATTGTCACTTGGAAAGATGAGCATTATGGCTAGCTCAGCATTGCAAATCCTAACCTGTTAGATGTTTTATATATGTTTATGTTTATGTTTATGTTTATTGGACTTATATACCACCCTTCTCCCGTAGGACTCAGGGCAGTTCACAAGGAATTTAAAATAACAATACACATTACAAAAGTTAAGAACAATTAAAATAATTAAATTTAGTCCTTAAATAAAATAAAACCCCTATTAAACTCCAATTAAAACCCAATTAAATAAAATTACAATTAAAATTCTCAGTCCTGGCCGGAAAGCTCAAAGAGCCAGGTCTTCAGGTCCCGGCGGAATGAACGAAGGTCAGGGGCAATCCTGAGCTCTACGGGCAACTGGTTCCAAAGGGCAGGCACACCCACAGAGAAGCCCCTCCCCCTGGGTGTTATCCGCCGGCAATCTTTTGCCGGAGTACCCTGAGAAGGCCCTCCCTGTGGGAGCGCATAAGACGAAGGGAGCTTGATGCCGGCAGCAGGTGTTCCCTCAAATATCCTGGACCCAAACCATTTAGGGCTTTATAGGTCATCACCAGCACCTTGAATCTCACCCGGAGGGCAACCAGAAGCCAATGCAGCTCGCGGAGCAGAGGTGTTACATGGGAGTATCGGAAAACACCCATCACAACTTGCACGGCTGCATTCTGCACCAGCTGAAGCCTCCGAGTGGTCCTCAAGGGCAGCCCCATGTAGAGAGCGTTGCAGTAGTCCAGCCAGGAGGTCACGAGCGCATGAGTGACTGTGCATAGGGCATCTCGGTCCAGATAGGGCCGCAACTGGCGCACCAGCCGAACCTGGGCAAAGGCCCCCCTGGTCACGGCTCCTATATGATCTTCAAAACTGAGCCGCGAATCCAGGAGGACGCCCAAGTTGCGAGCCCTATCAGTGGGGGGGGGGGTAACACCTCACCCCCCATCATTAAAGGTGGAATAGACTGGTTAACCCGAGATGCTGGTATGCACAGCCACTCAGTCTTGGCAGGATTGAGACGAAGCCTGTTTCTCCCCATCCAGACCCGGACTGCATCCAGGCAACGGGACATCACGGCGAGGGCATTGCTGGATTGGTTCGGGGTGGAAAGAAAAAGCTGATGATATCCCACCCCGAAACCACGAATGATCTCGCCCAGCGGCTTCGTATAGATGTTGAACAGGAGGGGAGAGAGAACCGACCCCTGAGGAAATACAGCAAATACCGCTAGTCCTCAACCTAGAACAGCTCATTTAGTGACCATTCAAAGTTACAACCATTGCAGCTTCGCCATGGACGTGTAATCAAAATTCAGAAACTTAGCAACTGGCTCATACTTATGACGGTTGCAGGGTCCTAGGATCATGTACCCTTCTGACAAGCAAAATCAACGGGAAGTTAGATTCGCTTAACTGTGGCAAGAAAGGTCATAAAATGGGGTAAAATTCAACTGTTTAGCCACATAAATTTTGAGCTCAGTTGTGATCATAAGTCAAGGACTATAGGCAGTCCTCGGTTTAACAATCCCAATCGAGCCCAAAATTTATGTTGTTAAGTGAGACATTTGTTGTTTGAATTTTGCCCCATTTTACGACCTTTCTTGCCATAGCTATTAAATAAATTGCTGCAGGTATTAAATTAAGAACACAGTTGTTAAGTGAATCTGGCTTCCCCATTGACTTTACTTGTTGGA
>JAKJMR010000768.1:646722-714790 GCA_024449315.1 Daboia siamensis | reverse complement strand
GCTGGCTCAGGAATTCTGGGAGTTGAAGTCCATGAGTCATAAAAGAGCCGAGGTTGCCTACCTCTGTTCTGTACTGTATAGCGTAATGTTGAAAAAATAGCAAAAATTGAAATACAGCAATTCAGTTGTATTGGAACATAGTAGAACTAATAAATACAAATTAGATTATTTACATTGCATCTAACAGATAAATTCTCATTATAGGATAATTATCAATAACTTTCTTGAAACTAACAATTTAGAACTACTGGTTAGTGAAAATCCTAGCACATCTTTAGTGTAGTTGTGATGCAAGTATGCCTGTTTGATTATCTGATTTTTCTGAAACTAGAAAATCCTTTCTTTTTTTCCCTAAAGTAAGTGTGAGGGACACAGGAAAAGTATCTCTTTAACCTGAGAAGGAGATTCTATCAGCCCTTGGAAGTTTACACACTGATTCCCTTTTATTTGAAAGGAAACTAAGGCATTAACTCTATCATATTTGTAGTCCTAACACTAAGAGCATTTTGACAGTAGAACCAATTACATGTAGTCCTTGACTTATAACCACAATTGAGTCCAACATTTCCATTGCTAAGCAAGACAGTTGTTAAGTAAAGTGCTCCTTTTTATGACTTTTTTTTTGCTATAGTTGTTAAGTGAATCTGGCTTCCCCCATTGACTTTGCTTGTTGGAAGCAAAAGTTACATTGTGATCACATGTCCCCGGGATAGTATAACTGTCATAAATACATGCCAGTTGTCAAATCGCAGTTTTGATCCCATGACCACGGGGATACTGCAATAGTCAATTGTGTGAAAACTGGTCAATAGTGACTTTTTTCAGTATTGTAACTTTAAACGGTCACTAGATGGATGGTTGTAAGTTGAGGGCTATCTGTACGTAGAGAACTGCTGGTCTCCCCAGTAAATCTGGATGGCCATTTGTTAGATATCCTTGAATTAAGATTTCTGCACTTAATGATGTATTAGACTCTGTGACTAAAATAGCCCTTTCCAACTGTGATTTTAATGGAACTTTGGAGATGCAGAGAACATCTTATCCTTTCACACTTTCTTGTACCATTGCTTCTGCTGATACATGTATTAAATGGGAATGAAGACTGCTTTAAGAGAACTTTCAAGGGGTACTCCTGATCTGGGATTATCTGGAAAGAAATAATATAATCAAACCTAGAGAACTGTTGAGTGATTTGAAAGCTCATCTCCCCAAGTCCCCTCAAAGGCATTAGAGATTTCTGTTTAATTACCAAGAGAATAGAAATACATATGTGAAAACTTTGAAACAAAAGCTAATTGTATTATATACAGTAGGTATTATTAAATTGAGTCTTGAAGAAACTGACAATTCAGTGAAAAACCATTAATACCAAATTTGCTATATCGTGTTTACTTTCTTAAGTGCCACTTATCTTCTGTACTTATTACATCCCACTAATTTATTAGCATTTGTGGAGGAGGTGGGAAGATGTTTCAAAATAGCTTCTAAATTATAGGAAAATGTCATGTGTTGAATCAGACTATTTGCCTTCTTGTGCAGTGTTTATTCTGACTGACTTTACATTTTCTAAAATGGTGCTACTTTGTATTTTATTTTAAAAGGCTAAGGATCTGAATAAATAAGAAAAGTATTAATAAAATGTAATACATTTTATTATACATACTTGTTTTAAAAAGCATTTTTTATGATTGCCAAACTATTATGAGCCAAATGCTTGCTGGAACAGTACCACTTTATAATTGCATCCTGAAAACAAGGAAAGTTGGAGCATCTGTAATTGGGAGATGGGGGTAAGATACTCAATAAAGTAGGGGCCACAATGAGAAGATCTATCATATATTCTGCCCGATGAATTTCAGTAAAAGATGGAACAGAATAATACATATACTAAGTAAGAAGATAGAAGTATAATTATTCTACAATCTTGAAACTTTATTTGGGGAGGGAGAAAGCCCTTCCTGTTCTTTTACGAACACAATTGAGACCCAAATTTTTGTTGCTAAGTGAGACAGTCATTAAGTGAATTTTGCCCCTTTTTATGACCTTTCTTGCCATAGTTGTTAAGTGAATCACTGCAGTTGTTAACTTAGTAGCATGGTTGTTAAGCGAATCTGGCTTCCCCATTGACTTTGTCAGAAGGTCGCAAAATGGGATCACGTGACTCTGGGACAACGCAACCTTCATAATCGTGAGTCAAGTCACCAAGCATCTAAATTTTGATTACATGACCATGATCATATGATGCTGAGACATCATAAATGTAAAAAAACCCAGTCATAAGTCACTTTTTTTCATTGCTGTTGTAACTTTGGACAGTCTCTAAATGAACGTTAAGGACTATCTGTAATTACCAAGTGCTGTCTGTATTGAGTCTGTAGTCATTGGATGTAGCACTCACAAGTCAATATTGACTTATTCAAATTTTTAGAACTTATAGCCAAATAATTGTAAACTGGATTCCATCCATATTATAAAAATAAACTATAGTTAGAGAAACCAGAAAATTACGGAGGTAGGTAACTATTGATTTAACAGTCTGTTGCATGTTAAGAATTCCTCGGCATAAGCTTGTTATTACATTAAGAATAAGAATTATGTTCTATGGTTCTCCGCTGTTTAACACAAGGTTTGTGACAATAGCAAATAAATCAAATGCTGGTTACAACCCCAACTATTATAAGATAAAGAAATTAAAAGGTAGAGTTCTTGAACAGTCTATAGCTTCCCCATATTTTTTGAAACAGTTTCATATATTTTCTTGTATTATCACAACAGGTTCTTTGTACGTAGCTCAAAGTTGAAGCCAAATTTCATCACTTTTTCAGACTTTAGTTTGAATGAATTCAGTTGTGTCTTGGAATGGTAATGAAATAGCAGACTGTGCAATTTCTAGAGATGACTTGAGGCATGGAGGGAGAGTTTTAGCTGTCACTTTGAACTGCTTCACTTTTATGTAACAGCTTTTCTATAAAAAGAGGTAACAAATATAACAATTGGTATATTCATATGGGATTATCTGCTGCATGTGCAGTCTTTGTAGGATTCAGAAAACAGCTGTCAGACTAAATAAAAATACATGAAAAAATGGACTCATCTCTTTAATTGATTTTAATCTATTTGCATGCAGCCATAAAAAGTTCCTTGATGATGATATGGCAAATACTGTGAATGCAATTAGTTAGCAATTCAGTGAACCTTCCAGGAAAGAAATCTTATCTCTCTAAAAAAGAGCTATTGTGGATCCATCTAGAGAAAGCAAATGCTTGTCAGCTTTATAGAAATTATTGATATTGTGTTCAGCATTAAGCCTTTAATCTTTTTTTGTTCCTGATTCCTCATTTAAATTTGCTGGATTGTTTTTCACTTACTCACTTATTTCAATGGCCATAGGAATAATCTAAATGCAAACAATACATGAAATTTCATTTTCTCTCTCTGTTTCACCTAATAGTAATTTTAGTATGCTGTTCAAGAGGAATGCTGATTATGTAGCAACCCCTAGTGACATCATCAAGAAAGATCAATTGATAATTAGGTTAGAACTAGCATAATTCTGAACCAGTTTTTAAAAATTTTTGAACAGCTGGGGATATCAAGAATAGCAGCAACATCAACAGATTTAATAGTGCTCTGATGTTTTCCTTTCATATATCATATTCCTTCATTCCTCTACTGGAGAGACTTAGATCCCTATAGTAAAAACATCTATGAATGATAAGATTTAGTGTTTCATATTAGCATGTTACAAATTAAATGCTGAGGTTTTGTTTTGTGTTGTGTTGTTTTTTTTTTTTTTTGTTTTTTTTGCTTTCTGCTGATACAAAGCAAAGTGAGCCATTTTTTCTTATTCTAGTACTCTGTCACAGGTGTAATTTTTCACTGGATTCTTTTTTTCTGCAGTTTTTTGTAGTTTTTGTAGACTTGAGCCCATTTGTGCTCAAAGGTAAAAGGAATTACTGCAGTATTCCTGTATGGAGCCGGTGAGGATTATGAGATATCACTAAATGTCATTTCTTTGGTTCACCTATTTGAATACTTGCAGGAGGAAATCCTACTTTGTTCCTACTCCAATTAAAATAATGGATCTCTGTATAAATTCTACATCTTTTAATTTAATGAAGCCTAAATGAAAGAATCCTGGATATATTTGTGGAGAAACAAAATCTTTAAAACATCAAATATCTGAAAGAATTAACAAGCAGATAGTTATTAATTATTTTAAACGTAAGTAAATGTGTTGGAGGATGGGTGATAATAAAGTTACAGGGTCTTAGTGTTTAGTGGAAATGATAAACCCTTCCAACTCTTAATGTATATTGTTCCTATCATATACCTGTACTAACAGTAATGAATTAAAATGATTGATTTTTCTAGAAGCAGAATTTATGTATATGTATGTGTTTCATGTCTAAAATGACTTCATACCTAAAAAATAAATCTGATATACAATTCTCTTCTTTGGAAAGCATTACCGGACTACAGTAATATACATGGAATTAGGTGACTTTCAAAAATTGAGTTCTAGAATTCATATTTTAATCTGACATGCAGTCTACATATTATTTATAATATTTTAGTATTGTTTATAGCTTTTCTTTTTCCTCTTATTGATTTCAATTGTCCTAATCAAATATTTTATATCTTAAGAGACATGTTTCATTAGAAGTTGTATATGAAATGTCTATATATTTAAGTTATTAATGGTGTACTAGAATATATTAAGCATGTAATCTATTAGATTTGCTATTTATTCAAGATGTGTTAATTGTCAACCTGTATTTTATTGCTTATATTGTTGTAATTCTCTTTTTTACTGAAAAGGTGGTCGAAGACAATAATAAAATATTTGATTTTGATTTTACCGTAATTTCCAGGGCTTTTTTTCTCATTGAACGCTCAGAACGGAGTTCCGGCACCTTTTTGGATGGAACCTTGTAGGGTAGGCAAGGCGGGTTGTATGACATGTGTGAGTTCCGGCACCTTTTTCTTTTACAAAAAAAGCACTGGTAATTTCTCTATGCTTTTAAGTTTGTATTTTTATCAACATAATTTATTTTCTTTTATTCTTTGAAAATCCAGTGGAAATAAAAATATAAGTAAAATCAGTCAAACAGAAGTGTTTTCCATTCCTAAGCAGAAGTTTGACAGTTTCAGGGATCAATTTGTATGTGTACCAACAAGAAAGTACCAAAGTATCTGTACCGGAAAAATAAGAGTTTCTGAGATGTGTTTAAATGTCCTAACACCCAAATAACGTACCTGTTTGGAGCATCATTTGGATCATGATTTGCTTCCTTTCTTGGACAGAGATTCCTGGCGTGGTGATATATTTATTAGTAAACTCTGAAAATGATTTGAAAGTTCTAATTTATATGAAATTTAAGTGCTGGAATTCTAGTAGTGTGATCTGTGTGGAATCAAAAATTGCAGTGTGTACCATACTTAGTTCAGTGTCTTCTTGCTGCTTGCCTTAGATGTCTTAAATAATTTAAATATCATATATTTGAAGGAATATCTCTCCCAAAACTGTGTTTGAAATACTTGACTTATTTTGTATCTAAAAATGAAAAATTGTATTCCAAATTTCAGGACCAAGATAAAGTTTTATTTGCATAGCATATATTTCAAACCTTTAAATTTGTATTTCGAATGCCAAGTTTGCTTCTCAACTGTGTTCAGTTTGTAGGTTGCTGTATTGGAACTTTTTATTTATTTATTTTTCAACCCAATGGAGTGCTTGGAAGAAATCATGACTCCAAAAGTCTGTTTGCAGGGCCATTTTCTAAAAACTGAATAGAACAAAATATATTTAATGTTGGGAGCAAAATGAAGATCAAGTTAGAAAATGGGCTGTATCTAGCTAGGAGATGCAAGAAGGGCGGGGGGACCTCCTAGTACATTACTAACAAACAGAAATAGAACTGCATCCAGTGTACCTGATCTAGGATTTAGCTCAAAAAAGATGTCTTATGGTTTTATGGGAGAAAAACAACCATGTTTGCTTTTGAAGACTTGATATAAAACTGGTCCAAATACATGTCACTGACAAAAGCCATACTTCACTTATTTTTGTAATTTCAGGGTTCCATTCCGGAAGTTAAATTCAAATAAAAAGCATTTGTATTAGCTCTGCCAGTAATTGATCCAAATTTATGTTTATGTTAAATCCATGAGATGAAGTTAAGAAAGCAGAACAAAACAAAAAATCACGCTTTGGTATTTTATTGACAACTTAAATTTCTACTTGCACAAATATTTCTTTAATAATCTTGACACATTTTGGTAAGATATATTGTTAAGCCCATTCCTTTCAATGACATGGGTCAACCATTCATTTACAACATTGGTGTTGCCATCACTTGTAGAAGGAAAACAACTAAACGTGCTGATATTTCATGACAATTTTAGAACTGAACATTTGAGAAGTTTAATGTAATATTTTAAACCAAGCTGACAGAATATTTGGGCACATCTGAATTATATAAATAGTAATGGCTTGTTCATAAAAAGTGTTTATTTTAAATTTTAAGTAATATACTAGTTCTACATTTCTAGTTATAAACAGAAGGTTGTGTGTAATGTGAATGAAAAAGATTGCCAGAAAGCAATGTAGATAGTAACTGAGAAGGGGAGAATTTGTGTAGTTCTGTATTAAAAGAGAGGAGATGACAGCTTGCCTACTGAAGTTGTGAGTGCTCCATTATTCGAGGTTTTCAAGAAAAGATTGAACAACCATTCAATGATTCAGTGAGATGTATACTTTACTGTAAGTAAATAGAAATCTGCCATGGGTTTCAGTGGCAGCATAATGGCATGATCTGGCAAAATAAAGTCTGTTGAGGTTTTAATCAGCATTATTAGAGTCTATAATGCCAGCCATTTCCTTACTAAAAATTCATAGCATATATTTAATATTTTTACAATATTTTTTGTGATTTAAAATACTAGAAGTAGCCTCAGGAATTTTTTCTTATAAAGCAGCAATTCTTTCCATATTTATTCAGAGGTACCGTAAATTCCATTTGATTTATTAATGCTTGCTGAATGTATCTTAATTATTGTACTTTATTAATCGTTCAACTATATAAATATAACACACATTAATTCTTCCTGCTATTATTTTAACAACATGACTTGCAGATCAAGATGAAATAAGATCGATGAAAGGAGGGTTTTTTTCTGTTGTGGATACAGTACATTGTTTGGTATCCAAATTGGTAAAAGATTATGAGGAAATCCAAAAATGTTTCGTAGGGTTAGGAACAATTCTAAGTCAGGGCTTTTCAACCCATGGTACACGTACCAACAGTGGTACTTTAGCACCTGGCTGGTGGTATGCGAGCCCTAGCTAATTGGAGTAGGGGAGGGAACCAGTTAAAGCAGAGCCACACAGACCTGGAGGAGATTGGCTGGAGCTGCAGAGCTTGGCAGAATCCCCAGGATCTGCCATGTGGCGACATAGTAATTGGAGCTTCCGGTGCACCCAGAAGAGAAAAGGAGGAGGAAGGCGGAGAGAAGAGGCTTTTCTTACTGAAGCAGTGAGGAGAGACAGAGTGAGCGGCCTGTTTTCGGAGGAACAGCGAGCGAGGAAGGGTGAGTGATCAAGTGGCGTGATTTGGGGGGAAGGGCTAACAAGTGAACAGCTCCTGGCCAGCTGCCCAGAAGCGCAAGTCAGTTGTAGCCCGGCGCTGATCCTGGGGCTTCAGTTAGCAAGCAGCATATTTTCCAGAAGCGCAAGCAAGTGAGCTGGGCGGAGCCATCCAGAAGCGTGGGTCAGCTGTAGCTGCTCTCCTGGGCTTCTGCCCAGCTCACTTGCTCGTGCTTCGCCGGAAAACATGCTGCTTGCTAATTTAGCAGAAGCGTGGATAAGCTGGAGCCCAGCGCTGATCCTGGCGCTTCCGCTAAATTAGCAAGCAGCATGTTTTCCGGTGAAGCACAAGCAAGTGAGCTGGGCAGGAGCGCCTCTGCACGCGCACAGGCAGGTTCAGCATGTCGACGGTTTGCCTCACCTGGCCGCTCCGCGCGGTGAGGGAAATGTGCCACTTGCCTGCCAAAACAAGGCTTTTCAAGCCATAGCCACCAGCAGCACAGCCACCAGTTGAGCTGGCAGCCTGTCCCCCTCCCCTTGTCCCTTCCTGGGCAGGGAGGGAGGGAGGAAGGAAGGGAAGGAAGGGACAATGGGAAGGAAGGAAGGATGGAAGGAAGGGACAATGAGATGGAGGGAAGGAAGGAAGGGACAATGAGAGGGAGGGAAGGAAGGAAGGAAAGGACAGTTGAAGGGAGGGAGGGAAAGAGGAAGGGACAAAGAGGAAGGAAGGAAAGAAGGAAGGAAGGGAGTGAGAGGGAGGAAAGGAAGGCGCCCATGCCTGTCCCACCCCCCTCCACCAGAGACCCATGGATCCCCCCCCACATCTCTGCCTGCACCCCCCATAGGCACCCCACAACCTGAGTGATGAGCTGGCCATGCCCCCCTGGCCATTGACTTCACTTGTCAAAAAGTCGCAAAAGGTGATCACATGACCCTGGGACACTGTGATCATCGTAAGTATGAATCAGTTACCAAGCATCTGAATGTAAATCACATGACCCTGGGAATGCTGCAACAGTCATCAGTGTGAAAAATGGTCATAAGTCATTTTTTTCAGTGCCATTGTAACTTCTAACAGTCACTAAGCGAATTGTTGTAAGCTGAGGACTACCTGTACTTTATCATTTTTTCCTCTCTTTTTTTGGATCAAGTTTTTGACACCTTGCTGGGCGACTGGTGGTACTTGGATATTGCCTTATCCTAAAAGTGGTACAATGGGTGAAAAGGTTGAAAAGCCCTGTTCTAAGTCACTGTAAGAAAAATAGAAAGACTTGTTTAATGAAATGGAAATAAACACATATATTGCAAAAGAAGCTACTCAATTTCAGGTACTTAAATCTTTTTTTAATTGTACTGTTTTGACCAATTGTGATGACATGTGAAAATGCTGGTCTTTACTTTGTTTTTCTTGTTACATCTTTTTCTATCAGTCTGCAGTCTTTGTGTCTGTAAATGTTTTCTGAACTGGAAAAACATGAAGAAATTATCTACCATAGCTCCCCATGGTATTTAATTGAAATGTGAGAAGCCAAGAAAACCCCAAACTATTTGAATTATTATTGTAAAGTAAAAGATATGTTATCTCCTATCTGGCACTGGGCTTATTTATAACTGAAAATAAATTGTGTCCTATGAGTAGGTCACTAAAAGTTTCTTTTTCTTGAGAAAAAAATGAAAGTGATTTCCTATCTATCAAATTAAAAGTGCATAGCAAAATATAGGGGGGGGGGGGGAACCCTAGCTTTCCTTTTGCCTCCAGCTGCTGGAGATGAAAGGGAACTCTGAATGGTGGAAATGAGAATCTGCAGATTCTGTATACTCCAGGCTGCAATTACCTCTAAGCAATCTTTGATCATTGGTTATGACTGCATTTGAAGGGAATAAAATGGTTGCTCTAACAACGTATAGAATGGCCTTCCAAAAGATAGTTTGATATGAAATGCTTCTGTTACTCAGGAACTAAAAATCCTGAATAAAGAATTGGAAAACTGGTGATGCAAAACATCTAAGAAATACATAGGAAAGGACTTATAACATCAAAGGAAGAGGAGGGGGAGATGATGAATAAACTGCTGATTGAAGAACACCTAAAGCATTCATAATTGAAATTCAGTAGCATCTTAATTATTAATGGCTTTCTAAAAGATATGAAGGACACTGATTACCAGTAAGGGGAGAATAGATTAATTTTCCAGAAAGTCCTGGTCTTATCTTGTTTGTGACTTAATAGCTATAGGAAACCAGAAATAGATTGGAAGACTCAGATCTAGTTTAACTCAACTGTGAATTCATTAACTCTTTAAATGACAAGCTAAGATAGTTTTTTAACTAAACCTTATCCACATATGTGTTCATTTGAAAAGCAAGATGAATTAACATTAAGAATTCCACCATGAGCTTATTAGATAGGTGGACTGATACAAATTAAACGAATGCTGTGAACATGGTTGCTTGACACATTTGCCTACCACTTGACTTTTTCACTGATTGACTTTAAACCCTGATATATCGTTATTATTAGAGGGTTTTATAAGTATTTGCTGAATCTTGCTGACAAATTTAAATACTTTCATTTTCAGTATATTGGCTTAAAACTGCCTTAAGAATCACCTGCTTTAACAAAAATTCAATCTGACAATGGCTTCTGTTCTAACTGAAGATCTCTCCAAGTTTGACAGTAAAACGAGACATTTTAAAATATTTTCTGTAATTAAAACAATTATTATGATTAAGAGAGCTGTAGTGTGTGCTTCAAATGAAAACTTTGGGTCATTTTGATTCACAGTTGACAGTGCGGAAAGATAAACTGGGATGAGATTTATAATTAAAAGTAAATGAAAACGTACTGTTTGAAGGATTTCCCTGGGGAACATTGCTATAGAAAAGAAAAGCATCCAAATGTCTTTCCTGGAAGAACAAACAATGCTTAAGTAAATACCAGACATCTAGGATCCTAGATGTAAGTTATTTTCTTTGCTGGGAAAACTCTGGTATGGAAATATGTCATTGTAAATTTGAAATTGATTCATAAGTGAAACAGAAGGGTAAAATTTTAAACCATGAACATGCTTGTTTTCCTCTCCTACTCAAATTTTGTTTTTAAAAAGTAGCATATTTTTGAAGCAAAATACAGTCATTTTCTGTCTTCTTTTATTAGTGCTATACGTGAATATTTTCAGGTTTAGAATATAGGAAACGGTTATAGAATAAAACATGAGAAAAAATAACATGCTTTATTATTCTATAAATCTGTCTCATGGGAGTTTAATATACATTTTAGGAAATCATCCCATCTGTGGGCAATACAAAGTACTTGCTTTTTCTGTTTAAAACAATAAATAATGAAGTACTATGAAGAGTTTTACTACCGTACTAGAGTTTTCCCATCTATGTATTCAAGGCCACTATAATGTAGTCTGCAGAAATTTGGCAATTAAAAAAATACAAATCTGATGCTTTAAATAGTTATAATGGAAATGTAAAGGTATTGGTCATACTATGACAATAAGACATCACCATGTTTAGAATTAGCTTTTGGCTGCTATGATGAGCTGGATCTTAGTGGCAATGAATCTTTTCTCAGGTGTTTGAGGTGCCTCCTATAAACCTTCTTTCTGCATGAATCTGTTTGCCTTCTTTTATGAGTCAGGTAGATAAGACTTTTTTCTTTATAATAACAGCAGCTCCAATTATGTTTCATTTATCTTCTTCCCTTTGTTAAAATGGGGAAGTCAGTGGTGGGATTCAAATAACTGAACAACAGTTCTATTACGTGATACAGTCCTGGGCCTCGGATGCCTACAATTGACTTCCGGAAATGGCATCATGCACTTCTGGTGGGCCATTCTACCGATGTCTAGAACAGACTTCCAGAAGTGGCATCAACGGTCTTCCGGTGGGTCGTTCTAGGCCTGGGAGGCCTCCGAGACCTAGACTGGACTTCCAGAAGCCAGTTGGTTCTCTGAATTCAGGTAGATTTAGCTACCGGGTCTCCCAAATCGGTGCGAACTGACTGAATCCCACCACTGAGTGAACTCCAAAATTGAAGTGGGAAAAATAGTGGCCTCTCTTGTTCTTATGAATATTTGTGTTGTAAAAAATACATGTACTCTAAAAATGATTCACTTGTGAAACATCAAACCTTAACTTCTGTATTCTATGCCTTATAGCTTTAGTGCTTTTTTGACATCCTTTTTTAACTCTTAACTTTCTATAAACACATAGAGGAATATAAAAATTAAACAAAGAATGGTATAGCTTGATTTTGTTACATGTGATTTTGCAAACAGAGAAACTATTTCATATCCTTGTTAATCCAAATTTCATGATCTAGTTCTTCTGCCTAGATATGTCTAAGAAGTCACTTTTGTTTTTAAATTGCTCCAGGTAAAATGGTTTTGACCACAGCTTTTATTCTTCAAAAGCAGATCTTGTACTTTTTGACTGATAGCATTTGTTCAAGTCAGCATGAATAGTGGATCATCTCTGAAGAAATAATGGACCATATACCTAAAATTAAGAGTTATCAGATTTGAATCTTGAACAAAGTGATCACCATTTAATAGAAAAATGACTGGTAGCCATGAATTATTATTCTTATTGTCCCCATTGAATTACTGCTACCGTAGCAATTTCTAATGGTATAGTTCTTGTATTTGAATTTACTACAGCTGCCCAACTCCAGTGCAGAAGAGATGTAAAAAAAAACTATATTATGCTGATTTTGCAGTCCTTCAACTGATCTCATAACAAAAGCAATAAGAAAATATCTGTTCTTCACTCCTATAAAACCTGGTATTTGTACTTTGAGGAAGGCACATATACTATTCCCTTTGTATTGAAGAGAGGAATGTCAGCATTACAGTGTGTTGCAGTGATCTAGTGGGTGGTGATGAGAGTGTGAACTGTATTAGTCAGATTCTCCTTTCCCCAGTAAGATCCCACCTTGGCACAGGATCCTTGGCCACAACATGTCTGCTAAACAGCTGGAGCTGTGAGACCTGGAGGATTTCAAAGTCAGAAACCTGTTCCTTTAGGAGCAGTGCAACCATGACCAACAAGGGGCACAGAAGAATGTACAAACAGCAGTTCCATTTTGCTAGAGTTCAGTGCTTCCCCCCCCCCCCCATCCAAATGCATGATGTAGGACAAAGTGCCATCAACATCTGCAGTATAGCCTGGAGATGTACAGTTGGGTATCATGAACATGTTGGTAGTACCAGACACCAAACTGCTGGATAACCTCCCCAGTGGCTTCATGTAGATATCAAATAAGCTGTAGCAAATGTTTAACACATGCATAATAGGATGATATAATTTTCTTTATAATTTTCTTTAAGCACCCTCAAGGTTATACAAAATCTACATGTGGTTTTTAACAGGAGGAGACTCTAACAGAAAAAAAGAAAAGAAAAATTAACACCATATGGTACTGTGAATAATAGGGGGCGGGAACAGAGTTATGGAGTAAGGGGAAAAAAGAGGGCGGAGAGTAGATTGATTTTAGTTTGGTATAAAAACATCTGCTTGAAGAAATCCAGGAAAAGAGAATACAATTGTAGGGAAAGAGAAAATAAAATCATAGCTATATGGTTGCAGAGAAAATAATCTATAGAACAAAAGTAATGTATAGAAATTTATAAAAATAAATATATGACCAAAGAAAACTGGATAGGGAGATAAATGGGGAAAATCAGAAATTAGTTTTAAAAGGAAAGAAGGAGGATTAAAGCCATTAAAAAGCCTTAAAAATAGCATGGCATATTTTGGATATTTGGAAATAACAAGAAATAATAGAAAAGTAAGTTTAATTTAAAACTATGAAGGATGGAACTTAAGAAGGACACAATCAATAGTGCAATATGAAAAGGAAATTATAGTTTAAGAAGGAGCAGAAAATTACGTATCTTCTGATTTGGCTGAAGGTTGTTTGATATTCAAGTCAAACTACTTCTTCAATTGGAAATAATGAAAATTGAACAGTGAAGGGACCAAAAAGAGAATGACTGGAACTTGTGAAAGCCAGCCAAATTTCCTTTTAATCTTGGGGGGGGGGGGGGAGATACAAACCTGCAGTTCTAATCCTAGAACTAATGGCTGGAGAAGACTTAGTCTGTACTTCATTGTGCTTCTAGAATTCATTTGGAAGGATACTTCTACATCATAAACTCTTAAGTTGTATTTTCAGAATACTAGAATAGTCCTTCAATACAGTAAACGTAAATGAATCCCCTGGCATTTTCTGATCTGCTAAATTCATTGGAAAGAGGCTAGGAGAAGAAAATTATGCACAACACAGATATAGCATCACATTTTATGTAATGGTTTAGATCAGTGCTTTTTTTCTAAAAAAAAAAGGTGTCGGAACTCAGAGGTGCTGTCACTGGGAGCGATGCCGGTGTCTTGCTAGGGCGTCGCCGCCCATCCTTTGCACACACCCCTGCAGCTCGGAGCCACATGCCGCAAGGATTCCCTCTCCACAGCCATGGGGATTCTGCCATGGGGATTCTCCTCCCTGCAGTTGCCACGCCGCAGCCCGTGCTGAGCCCCCACCCAGAGCTGCTCCCAACCCCGACCCAGAGCTATGTTCCACATGGCAGTGGTTTCCAGCGCAAAACAGCCTCTTTCCAACCACATCCAGAAAACTTTGTAACAAACTTTGGAATTCTCAAGGCCATGTTTGGTATTTCCCAGCAATCTGTTACTGGAAGGAAAAAGCAATCCCTGCTGCGTTACTGATCCCAGAGAAGCATTAGCATGTATGCAGGTATCCTTAGGGTGCTATAGTTATGGATGAGAAATATTGGTTGCAAAGTTGGCATTTCTGGATGTAATACAGATATTTTGGACTGTTTGATATTTTTAGAAAGGCATATGCTACTGACTACACTTATGCACATAAGTAACATCTTTTGCTAGGATACATGACCACTGCTTGTCCAGAATGTGAAAAGTGAAAGATTGTGATTAAACAAAATTTTAATGTACAGATAATACCACCAGAAATTATTTTAGCCTTTTTAATAAATGTTATTGATGTTAAGCTGACCATGGTAAATATCATATATTTTTATGTGTATACTAGGTTAATTATTTAAAGACTGAAGTGCAGCATAACTAGATTCTAAATAATCTATTTTTCAAAACACACAACAGTCCAAACAGTAAAAGTAAAGTCCAAATTAAAAATATTTCATTCTTAAGAATTGTATAATTTAAAGTGGTTTAGTTGTAATAGATGGTTATAGATTCAAAATAGTTTTCAAAAGTGTACAAAAGATACTATTTTTTTCTAGTAAAGGTAAAGGTTCCCCCGCACATGCGTGCTAGTTGTTTCCAACTCTAGGGGCCGGTGCTCATCTCCGTTTCAAAGCCGAAGAGCCAGCGCTTGTCCGAGGACATCTCCGTGGTCATGTGGCCGACATGACTAGACGCCAAAGGCGCACGGAACACTGTTACCTTCCCACCGTAGTGGTCCCTATTTTTCTACTTGCCTTTTTACGTGCTTTCGAACTGCTAGGTTGGCAGAAGCTGGCACGAGTAACAGGTGCTCACTCTGTTACGCGGCACTCAGGATTCGACCCGCCAAACTGCCGACCTTCTGATCGACAAACTCAGCGTCCTAACCCATTGAGCCACTGCGTCCCTTTTTTTTTTAGACATATTACATTGAGAAAAATGTTTCTCATTTCTTTCCTGTTACCTTTATTGATTTCATTGCAGAGATGTTAACATAGGAAATAGATTACTTTGTTATCTAATTTTACCTTCCAAAAGACAGAAGCAGATGAAAAATGTAAGGTTCTTTCCTGTTGGCTTTTTTGTATTAGCTGTTTTAGATTCTAAAAGTTTAGCTCCTAAAGAAGTAACCTTGTAAATAATTTTAATGTCCTCCTCTATTGTAGGGTAGGCAACCTTGGCTCTTTTATGACTCAAGGACTTCAACTCCCCGAATTCCTGAGCCAACATGGCTCAGCTTGGAAACCTCTCTCTTTCCCCTCAGCGTAGCTGGCTCAGTTTTTCTGGGAGTTGAAATCCACGAGTCATAAAAAAGAGCCAAGATTTCCTACTCCTAAAGCCAATAGAGGGAGCTTTTTTTTTTCTTCAAAAAAAAAAAGGTGCCGGAATGCTGTTCTGAGCGTTCTATGAGAAAAAAAAGCCCTGGTTTAGATAAGTTATAGTTCTAAAGATTCCCAATTTCATGTTCAGAGTTTATGGATTCAAATTGAGCAATGTTTGTTTACACTAACTCCTTTGATATGTTCTAGCACTCTATTTTTGGCTCAATAACTTCTAGAATTAGATTTCTAGATACAGTTTGTAAAATGTATTAATCAGAGGATATGGATTACATTTTCTGCAAATATGGCAAGCACATGGCTCAGAAGTTAGGAAATTTTGACTACAAACTAGTTAGAAATATTGAAAGTACTTATATCAGGGACCTTGCGAGGTTTCCACTTCAGCTTTATCTAGAGTAGCATTTCTTTATTTTGAAGATTTATTATGTGGCATATATTTCTCCATGGTAACTTTTAATATTATTTTAGTTTAAGGAACTATAAAACATTGGATATGTATGTAGATGTGTGTGTGTGTATGTATACATACATACCCATATATACAGTATCTGTGTCTGTAAAAGAGAGCCATATGGTTGTTGATTAAAGTGTATAAGAACATTATGTAAGAATTTGTATAGAACCATACTGAGAAGCTAAATGTTAACTGAACATAAATATCAGAAATGTGATTTAAACAGATGGCTCTGACAAGAAGAAAGTCAGTTAAGCATTAGGTAGAAAATCAAGAAGAATGCCAGGGCACTTTCAATAGCGTACTGAAATTATAATCAGAATTACCAGTTCAAATACCTACAGAGATTGTAAATGTAAGGAAAATTTATGTTTTATTAACTAAAAATGTATGTGACTCTCAGAAAGCATAGTTGTGAAAGCTCACATTATTATTTCATCATATTGGATTACTAAAAAAAACCCCTGATAAACGGAAATGCATATTTCTCTTCCAACATATTAGAAGGAAGAGAGTTTTTCAGCTTATCTGATAGATAAGATTTATATTTATATTTTGTGGTAAATTACAGGGAAAATCACATGTGTGTGCAAACCAGTTTTAGGTTAGGGTTAGGTCACCATCAGTTCAGGCACAAAAATTATTATCACCAATGGATTCTTAAGACATCTGTATGCTTAGGAGGGTGTTGACTTTTCGAGTGTATCCTAAATGCTTTACCATTTTTCCTGGCAAAAGTCATGTGAAAACCCCATGGGCAAACCAACTTAGGGTTAGGGATATATGTCTGCATGAATTAGGAGTTCTCCAATGTATTTGTAGAGCATTGGTATGTTTAGCAGGGCACTGACTTTTCAAAACAAAACAACCACCATATCTAAATTAACTAATAGAATAAATGGGAAAATCCCATTGGTGTACAAACTCATTTAGGATTAGAGTTAGATTTCCATGAGTTCAGGCAGGGAAATTGTCTTTGCCAATGGATTCTTAACACATTGGGGGATGCTAACTCTTCAAGCCTGCCCTATCTAGGTTTCCTGGGAAAATACCTGGGAAAATCATATTGGGGGCAAACCCACTGGGAATTAGGATTAGATCATCATGAATTTGGAGAACAAAATGGAAGTTGCCAACACATTCATAGCCAATTGGTATATTTAGGAGAGAGGTGACTTTTTGAATCTTGCCTTATCTGGATTTTCTGGTAAAATACATGGAGATATCCTATTGTGGCACAAACCCACTTAGGGTTAGGGTTAGGTCTGGATAGGAAGATCCCATTTGTATGCTTAGGAGAGTGCTGACTTATTGAGCCTGCCCTATCTGCATTTCCTAGTAAAATTAATGCGAAAATCCCATTTGGCAGCAAACTCACTTAAGGTTAGGTCTGCATGATTTTAGAGAGCAAATAGAAGTTTCTAACATATTCATAGAGCATTGGTATGCTTAGGAGGGTACTGATTTTTTGAGCCCACCCCATCTACATTTTCTGATAAAATATATGAGAAAAACCCATGGGGGGAACCCCCTTAGGGTTAGATCTGCATGAATTTGGAGAACAAAATGGAGGTTGCCAACATATTCATACACTTTGGTATGTTTCAGAGGCTGCAGACTTTTTGTGTCCACCCTATTTTCATTTCTTTGTAAAATATATGGGAAAATCCTGTTAGTGTGCAAAAATCCCATTGCTGTCCACTTAGGGTTAGGTCACCATGAGTTCAGGCAGGTAAATTATCAGTCCCAACATACTGGTATGTTTAGGAGAGCTTAACATACTGGTATGTTTAGGAGAGCTCTGTCTTTTCGAGTCCGCCCTATCTACTTTGCCTGGTAAAATACATAGGAAAATCCCATTGGGCGGCAAATCAATTTAGGGTTAGGATTAGGTCTGCATAAATGTTGAGAGCAAATACAAGTCATCAATGCATCAGTATCCTATCTAAATAAATCAGAAAATCCCATTGGGAGACAAATCTACTTAGAGTTTTTCTGAGGCCAGCATTTTCAGAGAAGTCAGTGAAGTTCACTAACATATTCATAATGGATCGGTATGCTTAGGAGGGTGGTTACTTATTGAATCTGCCCTATTTGTATTTCCTGGTAAAATACATTGGAAAATCCCATTGGGAGGCAAACCCACTTAGGTTAGGGTTAGGTCCCCATGAATTCAGAGAGCAAAATGGAGATTGCTATCAGATTCATAGTGCATCAGTATGCTTAACAGTTTCCTTTTCTTGATAAAATAAATAGAACAATCCCTTTATAGGGGAAATCCACTGTATTCACAATTTCTTTATGAAGTTGCCCATTAAAATAAATATCACCAGTACATTCATATAGTGTTAAAGTGTAAATCTAGTTAGTGAGGGTTCTGATTAGTGTTAGGGTTGGGTCTACAAGATTTTGTAGTGGAAAATAGTATTGCCATTAGAATTGTATCAGTATGCTTAGGAGGTCTCTCATGTTTTGAGACCGCCTTATTTGCATTTCCTAGTATGGAAAAATCCCATTAAGGAGCAATTGCAATTAGGGTTGGGGTTAGGGTTGTGATTTGGGTTAGGGTTTGCCAACAGATTTGTAGAGGATTGGTATGTTTAGG
Source organism: Daboia siamensis (assembly GCA_024449315.1). Lineage (NCBI taxonomy): Eukaryota > Metazoa > Chordata > Lepidosauria > Squamata > Viperidae > Daboia > Daboia siamensis. The sequence continues at coordinate 696,062 of JAKJMR010000768.1, read as the reverse complement.
AGGCCTATCCTGTTTAAAGACTGCCTTATCTGTGTTTCCTGGTAAAATACATTGAAACTTCCCTTAGAGTGGAAATTAACTTACAGTTAGGTTTTCCTTTTCAAGAATTTGTATTGGAAAATAAATATTTCCAAATAGAGTCATAGAGTATTGATATGCTTAGGAGGCCTCTCATGTTTCAGGACTATCTTATCTGCATTTCTTGGTAAAACACTTGGAAAAATCCCATTAGGGTGGAATTTCAATTAAGGCTAGGGTTAGGTCTCCATGAATTTGCCCAGTAAAATAGATATCACCAATACATTTTTGTACAGTATTAAAATAAATTCAGTTTTCTTACTATAATGCAAAATTCTATTTAGAGACCAAATCTTGACTAACAAAAGTATAAAATATAAATGTTTAGGAGATGATGAGCAACAGAAATCATAGAAACATAATACAGACTGACAAGAGAAGACAATATAGATTGTAGGATATTTTATATGCTACATCTAGATTATTATATTCTGATTCATTTTCAAACATGCATAGTCCTATAACTTTGAATTTTTATTTGAATTATATTTTACCCTTTCATGTCTGTAAAATGCCAGGAGTTGCTCCAGAGATTTGTGTGTGTGTGTGTGTGTGTGTGTAAGAGAGAGAGAGAGAGATCACCCATATATGTACATACACACATACACATACACATACATGTATATCACACAAGCAGAGTTTGGCTTGGGAGCAGGCCAAGGCCTGCGGAGACCCGGCAGGATGGTTAGAAATTGGGGGGTGGGGTACTGAGCATCTCTGTTGTCAGATCCAATTTCAAAGTTATGGCTATTGCAGTGGCCCTTCCATCATTGACCCTTACGACTGACAGCAGAGATGCTTAGTGTCCCCCCCTCCATATCTATTCTTAACCATCTTGCCAGATCTCCAAAGGCCTTGGCCTGCTCACAAGCCAGCCACTCAACTAGGCAAGGGAGCATAGAGAAGTGACCAGATTACAGAGGGCAGTTACAGTCAAGGCCTATTTCCCATCTTATCTGCCAAGGGCCTCCCAAGGCTTTCCCCTGCACTTTGGGGTTTTCCAAGCTCCATACTGCTCCCAGGCTGGCTATTCAGCCAAGCAAGGGAGTCTGTGCTGGCTTGAGAGCAGGCCTAGGGAACTCCCAAGGGAAGGAAGCAGAGTGCCAGATGCCTTGGGAATGGGGGAGGCCTTAGGAGGCACAGGGGAGATGAACCTGGGCCTGCACTAAGCCTTTAAGGGCCTTCCCCACCCCTGAGGCACCCCATTCTTCACTTGCAAACCTTCACATTCCTTTAACAATTGTATTTGGGAGAACAGGGATGGGGGGGGGGCATTGAGATGTGTAAATGTAATGTACAAGCTCCATTTTGGTGGAAAGAATCACCTGCGTTTTGGTGTAAGGTTTTATGAATTATTTTAGATCTAATTCAGTGACTAGTTATGTACCTGGGCCCTGGGTTTACTTCTTACTATAACAAGCTTTTCCCAATAATACATTGAAAACTATTTTTGTAAAGAATAAACAAAGTGGTAGATTTTTAGCAAAGTGGCATCTGCTGACAGAAAACTGCAGCTGTGCTGTAAAAATGATAATCGGACTTCCTTGTTCTTTGCATTTCTCACAATTGTTAAAACTTCAGTACATACAGTTGATGGAAATAGGCTTTTGTTAAAAGAAAATTATATATATGTATATGTGTGTACATTTTTTGGCTTGCTAACAGAGAATAAAGGGAGACCGATATGATCATTTCAAACTTATTTGTTCTCATCAGTCAGCCATACCCTTCTGAGATTCGAACCTGGGCCGACTGCGTCTTAAGCAGTTGTTTTAACCCCTAGGCCACAGGCTCTCTCTTTCTCTTTGTTAGCTGAGAAACAAGGGAGATGTGTTAAATGTTTGTTAAACATTCAGAATACACTCTCTCAGCTTTTTTAAACTGCCAGAGGTCTAAGGTTGGCAGCTGAGACCAGCCCATTAACTCAAAACACATCCCCACCCAATCAGAACACAGCCCCCATTCAAAACACACTCCCACCCAATCAGAACACAGCTAACCCCTCACCCAATCAGAGCACACCTCCACCCACAGAACACACCCCCTCTGGCAGTTTAAAAAAGAAGAAAAAACAGCCACTACCACACACTTCTCCCAGAAGAACGAAGCTGAAGCCACCAGCCTGAGGATGACCGATGAGATTTCGTCGAAACGTTGCCCTGATACTCCAATTCTATGTGGGAAAAAACCGGAATGACCAAAGATCTACATACAAACACCCGCGAAAACCTCAGAAAACATATGTATGTATGTATGTATGTATGTATGTATGTATGTATGTATGTATATGTATATGTAAGAAAAAGTATACACATATTTTTTTAACTGGTGTCAGAATTTAACTACTTTGATCTATTAAAAGACTTTTTAGATGGGTCTAGTCTAGTAGAAACTGATTACATACACACACACACACACACACACACACACACACACACATTACAAAATACCTACATACAGCACATGTATTTTGAATATGGGAACAAGTATACCGTAGTTTCCGGCATATAAGATGACTTTTTAACCCATGAAAATCTTCTCAAAAGTCAGGGGTCGTCTTATACGCTGGGTGCTGAAACTTTAGGGACAGGGCTGGCTGGAAAACCTGGAGCAGATCTTTCATTTAGTCTGCGCAGGGAAAGCGGGACCAATTGGAGTAGAAGCTGCAGTCTGTGATTTTTTACAGGCTGGGGTCTGGGCGTCTTTCCTTCTAAAGTTGAAGAGCAGCTGTAGTATATCCCAACTTGAAAGGCAGGTGGGGAAGGCAGCAGTCAGAGCAGCTGCTTAGCTCTAAGGACACATTTGACTCAGGAACTGGGCAGGCTGGCTGGAAAATCTGGAGCAGATCTCCCATTTGGTCTTTTTTTTTTAAATCCCATTTATATCCTGCCCTTCTCCGAAGATTCAGGGCGGCTTACAATTTAAAGCATAAATCAATGTGCTTAGCAATAGCCTTCATTCTATGTATATGCCTGCTTATTAGAGCTTTCACACACACACCCCACAAGCAGCATTATTACAAAGTCAGCTTATTGCTCCCAACAATCTGAGTCCTCATTTTACCTACCTCGGAAGGATGGAAGGCTGACTCAACCTTGAGCCTGGTGGGATGTGAACCTGCACTAATTGCAGGCAGCTGGTGTTACTTAAGGCTCTGCGCAGGGAAAGCTTTAGAGTGAATTAGGAAAAGTGAAAAGTGAATTAGGAAAATAGGAAACGGTTGCTGGAATTGAGTATGTGTAGTTTAACGAAGAGAAGGGTGAGGGGTGACATGATAGTGATCCAATATCTCAGGGGCTGCCACAAAGAAGAGGGAGCCAAGCTATTCTCCAAAGCACCTGAAAGCAGGACAAGAAGCAACGGATGGAAACTAGTCAAGGAGAGAAGCAACCTAGAACTAAGGAGAAACTTCCTGACAGTTAGAACAATTAACCAGTGGAACAACCTGCCTCCAGAAGTGGTGAATGCTCCAACACTGGAAGTTTTTAAGAAGAGACTGGACAGCCATTTGTCTGAAATGGTATAGGGTTTCCTGCCTTAGCAGGGGGTTGGACTAGATGACCTCCAAGGTCCCTTCCAACTACTACTACTTCTTCTTCTTCTTCTTCTTCTTCTTCTTATTATTATTATTATTATTATTATTATTATTATTATTATTATTATTATTAAGTTTAATCCACTTGCACTGTTTTATGTTTACATGTTTGATGACAAACAGCCTTATGTTTATAAATGACAGTTTTCCTACTAAGGACCTGCATGTCATAAGCTTTTGAATTAAAATTACCATATTAAAACCAAATCTGATGTTTTTTAATTTTTATTTGGTGCGCGTTGGAAGAGGGGTAGTCTTATATGGCGAGTATAGCCCAAACCCTATAATTTAACAGGAAATGTAGGGGGTCGTCTTATAGGCCCAGTTGTCTTATACGCTGGAAAATACGGTATATGAGTCTTCAAACATGATCCCACAGAATAGTGGTGAAATTAGTATACTTTAAATATTTTACTTATACATGAACTCAAGTATTTCCAGCTCTTGCATCCTTTAATGCAGGGTAAGAAAGACTATTTTATCAAAAAATTTTCAAATACTTTCCATAATTTAAAATATAGAAATAAATCCATCATATCACTAATGGGGAAGCAAGTGGCTCATGCTAATTGTTGATGGTTAATTCTAAGCCATAATTTTGCAATTCTTGTTATTTAACCTGGTTTTAGAGTGGATAGACCTAAAACACATGATGTCTTCAAGTCTGACCAGGGGGGAAAAACCAAAAGCACATGCCTAGATTTATTGATTCCAAATACAGAAAAAAGTATACTAGAGAACATTTTTCAAAACATGAATTCTCTTTTTTTTATCCACAAACTTTAATCAACAAATTTGTATCAATGTTACCTGTGGTAACCCTGAAACCTCTTGATCTTTATTGTGGACAGGTATATAGGTAAAAGTCTAAAATGAACACTCCAGACTAATTGTAAGAGAAAAAAGGAAACCACAGCAATTGACAATTTGAGTTATGTTGTGACATAGGAGTTACAGATGAAATTTGGTTGCCATATTTCTGATTAGAGATGAAAGAAGACGGGCCAGTCTTCAAAGGCAGCTCATACATAGACGGTGACTGTGTACTGTATGAAGCATGACTAACAGAAGCTGTGTCTGTCTTCTTTCGATAAGATTGTAACTTATGTATCAGTTGAAGCAGTTGAAAATCATTTGAGAAAAGCGAGGATCAAGGAGTATCCCAAGGGATATTCTGAATACTTCCCAATCCAGGAAAGGACATATTTAGATCTTCAATGTCTTTGAATAATGAAACCCTGCAACTGGTGTGGATGTAACATTGTGTTGTTGTCCCTCATCCATATCCAACTGCCTCCAAATTAGCTGGAGAGCGCATTTTCCAAGTGTTGCAAGTGACAATATCAAGTAGATTTTAAAGCTATCTTCAATTGCTAAGCTAACATCCAGAGGAGCTTTGTAATTTGCAGTGGCATTCCAATGTGATCTCAAGAACAGTGTTAGTTCAAGTAGACTAAGAAGAATGACGTGATACAAAAATTAGAAAGGTATGGTTTAGCAGACGCTTCTCTATTTTTTAATCCTGAACTATTGTTAATGTTTTTACAACATGTTATTTCTATTGTATTAACCTAAGAAAAAAATCCAAAATATCATCAGTCAAAAGAACAAAAATTGTATAGCATGGCATTTCAAAGGACAGCATGGGTTCTGAGTGGTTAATTAGATGTAATAGCTGCCTTTTGAAAAAAGAGACAAGTTGTTTTAATCAAAAAGGTCATGGATTTCAGATAAGATTATTGTTTTCAATGTTAGCTTGACTTAACCCCAATCTCTGGGAGTTAGTTTCCAAAATACATTGCTAACAGAAAATAATTTGTTTGAAGATGTAAGTTGATGTGTTTTTTATGAATCTGTAACTCCAATAAATAAAAAAGTATATTATGCATAGGATTCCAGTTTAAATAATAGAAACAGCTATGCATTGATTAATCCTCTAAATTCAAGCAAATGCTAAATGTGTAATACAGAAAAGAGTTGACACAGTCCCACAAATCAATGGTATATGGATAAAAGTTTCATTTGTCCTGGAATGTCATGTACAAGCTATATACATTTCTGATTTGAACTAAATGAGAGGGGAGACATATTGCAAAATTGTTCAGCAATTCATAAGATTCTCAAGAATAAATTATGCTTGACATTCCTGTGAATTTTGTTGGCAGTGACTCTGGACCACATGCAAGGTTAAAAATAACAATTCCAAACCTTGATATTGAAGGTCACCAACAACAATCCTAGTTTATAAGAAAATTAACTGGCAGATCTTACCTCATCTCCTAATCCAAATGCTTGGGGGAACGTCCAGGTGCATAATGCCTTATCAAAGACTCTTAAGGTCCAGGACCATCCAGATCTCCAGGAAGATGAACATTCCCTGGAGAACTAATGAAAATGAAAAGCTTTATGTTTTTATTCAACCCCCCCCCCCCCTTTCCATTGTGCCCTTGTATGTAAATGGTGAGTCTAGTTTTCTGGTTCTTATTCTCAATCGACGTGGTCTTTGGAAGAATGAAAGAGATGGTAGGTAGTAGAGGACAGGAGATGCTATTTGGTTTGCCTTCAATGCCAACTTGTCATCCTTCTTGTCCCACATGTAGCTCACTCATCACTTGCTCTTTTAGCTCAAATGACACAGATTGAAGTGGTCTTTGAATTGAGAAAAGGAGGAATAAGAAGTACCAATTGCTGGCTTATATTGAGAAATGCATGGGTGATGAGTGAAGGCTGTAAGGCAATGGGCTTTCCTCTGTTAGGTAGCTATTCCTTTGTCTTGCTTAAGTTTTCAAAAGTATGGTTTATATCAGAGGTCCTCAACCTTTTGGGCACCAGGGACTGGTTCCATGGAGAGAGTTTTTTCTGTGGATGGGAGGGTGCGTGGTTTTGTGTGTTGCCTGCATCTTGCGGGTGGGGCTTTGCTTGTTTGTGCGGACTGATTGCTGGCATGCCGTGGTACTGGTCCACGGCCCAGGGGTTGGGACCCCTGGTTTATATGAATCAACATGTGAATATGTTTTTAAAGTTTTCTGTTATTTAAAAAAAAGACTTCTGCTTTTGTACTTCCTTTTTGAAAAATATCAGAATTTATTTAGCATTTCTGTTCAGGATTTTTTTAAAAATACAATTGCAAGATAGATACACTTACCTTTTTGCTGTTCATATTACAGAACAGATCTCTCCATTGTGGTACAATCTCTGAGTTGTCAATGATTTCTGATCCAAAAAAGTCCTATGGGAGAAATTACCTTCTGATTCTTTCATTGGGATTTAATTGAACTATGAGAAGAACTGCATGTTGCTGGAAAAAATGATTGTACAATGAAATGCAGGCCAACATTCTTCTTTTAAGACAGCGTGTCTGGAATACCATGAACTGCTCCCAGTTCAGAGGATATTCTTCTGGAGCAGGGGTGTTAAACTGCTGGCCCGCGGGCTGGATACGTCACATGGAAGCCACGCCCCTCCCATTGCCAGAAAAGGCAAAACAGTCCTGATACGTCGTGCAACATCATGTGACATCGCGAGTTTGACATGTTTGTTCTGGCGAATCAGTGGACCAATCAAGAAACAGCTGGATCAGTGGACCCTGGAATTAAAGTGATACGTTTTGCATGTACCTAGAGTTTGGTCTCCTATGGTCAGAATTGTTACTGGTATGGTTAGTTTAGAGGACCACTTGATAGGGTGGTTAAGGCCACAGACTAGAAACAGAGAGGTGAGGAGTTCTAGCACTACCTTAGGCACAAAGCCAGCTGGATGACCTTGGGCCAGTCATTCTGTCTCAGTCCTGGGAAGTAGGAAAGGGCAAAACATTTCTAAAAATGTTGCAGGCAGTTTCAGAAATCAACACTGCCTTGAAGGCAGGGGAAAAAAAGGCTAGCTTGGTTCACAGGATGGCCCTGTTTTCCAATTTACTTTCATACTTAAGTCAGTTCATTCACTGCAAGAACCTGTATACTGTAAAGTGTACCTTTTCCCACAGCAATCTTCCTTTATGGATAGTTTAGCTTTATTTGCATTGTTCTTGTCAATAGTTTGTTCTGTAAGACATGCTGAATACTAAAGCCAACAGGTATGAACAAAATCACATGATTTATCATGTGACCTACTATTTCAGCTGGAAGAAATAGCGAGTCACAAGGCAGCCAACATCAGCTTGTTCTTGCTTGCATGTCGACTGCTGGGAGAAAGACGAGCACTTGGACAAGATTTCTGCTTCAAAACACATTGAATACCGAATTTGACGAGTTTTGAAGCAGTTGAGTGCTGAAGTATGACTGTACTTTATTTTTAAAATAATTTTGTACAACATTATAAAGTCTTTGGCAATGAAAGACCTAATAGAAAATCTTTAAATTCAATAAATAATTACTATATCCTCCTAAGATTGGTAATGAGATTGACGTCTTGCTTGATTGCTATGATATAAATATCGTAAAGTACTATAAATTCTGGCAAATTGTTCCCCTGTGTTTGAAAATAAGAATAGCAATGTAATAAAGTTTGCCAGTATATGTTCCTTTGGTTCTATAATGTAGATAATATAGTTATTCTAACTCATTCCCAGGACTATCTGTGAATTCACATAGAATTGGCAGATTTATTTACATTCTTTTTCTCCTCTTATCATTTTCCCCTCTTTTTTGGAAGGATATTGAATATAAATTATTTTTGGCTTTAAGAACGCCACAGAATAAAATCTAGAGCATAGATAGTTGTACTCATGATGAATGCACATCTGATTACAAAATGAGTCATCTAATTAAAAAAGGGAATATTTGTTTATTTGAAAAAAAATATCACCCCTTTGTGTCAGTGTTTCCTTCCTTACTGAAAATATGCGTATAACAAATAGACAAATCTGTAAATATTATGCATGTTTATTAAATGGTATTTGTAATTTTTGGAATGTGTAGAACAATTATTAACATTCTGGATAGAAGAATGGCAGTCCTTTCTTCAAAAATTGGAAACATTTCACAGAATGATTCTAGTTTTGAGAATTACTTCACATTTCTATAATGTAGAGAAAGTAACATGGCACACTTTACATCAATCATTCTGCTACTCAAACATGACTTACACCCCGTTTCAAAGGTATGAATGTACATCCATCCATAAACATCAAATTATTTCTTTTTGGGAGGGGTAAACAATGTTATTTAGATCCACCAAATGAATAAGTAGTGACATAAATCAAACAAATTAAAGATATGGGATTTTAAAAAGGGAACTTAACTAAAACTAGTTCATACTGTACCAATATCGTTCCCTACCTCTTATCTTTCTCTCCTTGCAAACACTTTCATTTTTTTTATTTCCCCCATTATTCATTTTATAAATAACTCAAGACAGTTAACATACCTAATACTCCTTCCTGCGATTTCCCCCACAACTACAATATGTCAGCATGGCTTAGGCTTGCATTTTTCATACAGCTTCAGATCATCCATGTAAACGTAGGTGGAGTAGCCTGGAAGATGTTTTTGATATTTGATAGTCTTCGCCTGTGTTATTCAGTATTTTTGATAGAAGAATCAGTGCAGTGATAAACAATAGTGATGATTATGAGTCTCCTTGAAAGATTCCTCCTCTCTTGATATTAACCTCTCTCAATTATCACCATTGACCAACAACTGTGTCATTCATTGTGCCACCAATCTTTGCACAAAAACTACTGATGTTTCTACTGACTCCTGTTATTTCTAGGCCCCTGATTATCTAGTCATGTGGCAGGAAGGTCAAATGCCTTCTTGTAATTGATCCATGCTACATTCAAGTGGGCCTTCCTACTCTACAAGTTTTCCAGAATCATCTTGTCAATTAAAAGCTGATCTTTTCTTCCTCTGCTGTTTGGATGCTTTCCTTTTTACTCAGGTGGAAAGAGCTTATTTTTAACTACATGTGGTTGCACTGCATCAGCTACTGACCTGTATTTATGGCTTTTTGCAGTGTGCCAGTCATGTGACCAAAATACACAATAGTTTTGGCAGAAATCAGTGTTTACTTTCAGTTACTTAGCAGCGCCCTTCCAAGGATCTATATTCCTTTTTCTCACTTTCTTACCTGTCCCCAAGGAGTCAACTTATTTTATAGATACCTGCACAGTATTATCCTATGGTGCTTTAGAACATGAGCATACCTATCCATTTCTCTGCCACCAAATTAGTATCAAAATACTGCTTCCACAGAAGTAAAACGCTTCAGTTCCAACGAGGAAGAGTTCATAAATTCATAGAATTCATTAGCCTCTAAGGCATCTAAAATTAATTGGCTATCTCACTGGAAATGCGGATTATCTCTTCCTTTAAATAGCTGAAGCCTTCTTTAGAATGATCCAATTATCCAAGATATGCAGATAAGTCCTACACATGAAAGAAAGCATATGGCCATCCCTGTGGGAGTTCTCCATGGCCCTTTGTGTACAACCTCATCTTATCTTGCAGTATGACATGTGCCAATTTAAGGAAAATGCCATCTGTATATTACATAGCAGAACATAATTCTTTGATCTGGATGTATTCTTTTTATTATGTAAATGGTGGCAGAGGTACAGTTCTATTTTTATTCTGGGTAAGTAGCATTTATTACCTCCCCACCAGTCTCATCTGCTTCTGCCTGAGAGGTGAAATTTCTGTAAAAGTGCAGGTATACAAAGAAAAGGATAAGAGTGCCCTATAAGCATTTTTTTTTCTATTCCATATAATACAGTTGCCAAGACAGCTAGCCACAGCAGCCAATAATGGATTTAATATGGTAACCCACTGGGTTTGAATACTGGGAAAAAACTGCTTAATATTTCAGGAAACTAAATTTTTAGTTTTCCACTATGAGATTCTCTACAGCCTGGATTAATTCCTTGAGGATTTTGTGTTGTTTTAAAGAAAAAGAGAAGGCTATTTTAAAGGTAACTCCATAAGTACTTAAAACCTAAAAAGATTGAAAGAATTAAGGGGGATAAAAATTAATGATTTTTTTCTTTGTTCTTTGAAAGCAAAATTGAGGGAAATTTTAAAACCAGCCTGTCTGATATTCTCAATGATATATATGTATTTGTGTATGTGTAATATCTATGTATACATGCATACCCACCATGTTAATATAACTTTGGGATAAGTAAACATTACGCAAAGTGTCAAAAAGAACTAAGAAAGTGTAAGCCAAATAAATGCATGAAGTAAGATAAAGAAACATATACCAATACTATTTACTTTACAAACCAAATCATCCTGTGCTTCATCTATGTTATTTAAATTAGTTAGTTATTGAAAATGAGGCAACTCCACCGAACCATGATTTTATCAATTTTCTCCTTCGTTCTTTGTTACTATGTTTATTTTGAGTTTTGATTCCCATTTATTTTTTCTGTAAAATAAATTATTTTAATGTATTTCTTTCACAGTGTTTGCTTTTCTGTTCCACTGCATTCATTCAGTTCATTTTCATTCATTCATTCATTCATTCATTCATTCATTCATTCATTCATTCAATCATTCATTCCTGTCCCGTTTTTTGTTCTATTACAAACATTTTGTAACTGCCATTACCAGTACATTCAATTTATTCTAATGCATCAACTTTCACTTTCTTGGCCAAAACATGTTTTTTTAATACATAGCCAGTTTTATCTCTTTCGGCAAGCATTGATTCCTCTTAATAAAGTACATACTATCTACTCTCCATTCTCCCAGTATTTGCACAACTTAAAATTTTCTATCCAGCTACCCATCATTAGTGAAGGAATATGATAGAACACGAATTTTCATAATTTTCTCATTTATCCATAATTTATAGTAATTCCATCCATTTACTATTAAACAGATTTATTTTGATTTTTAATGTAATAATAACAATCCATAATTGTTATCTCATACAATCCATTCTGGCATGATTTGCTGCAAATCATTCAACTTTCTACTTAAAAATGTCTTCATGAAATAGCACTTGTACATTTGTGACCTCAATAATAATCCAAAATCATAAGAATTCCTTACTCATTTATTTATAGGCACATTATTCAAAGATACTTTAAGCAACCAAGATGATAACAGAAATCTTGTTATCAATATTGAGCCATTTTAATGTAATTTATTCTCATGCACACTTTATAACTATTTAAACAATTTATATTTAATAAATTACAATTAATATTTAATAATATATGTAAGACCAGTGGTGGGATTCAGCCAGTTTGCACCACTTTGGCAGAACTGGTAGCTAATTTTTTGTTGTCCAAGCCCAGAATGAATTTCCAGAAGTGGCATCCACACAGAGAACCAGTTGTTCACATATTTGAATCCCACCACTGTGTAAGACCTGTCTCACAAGACAACTCTGGGTGGTGAACGAAGATTAAAACCAACAGTTACAAATGACAAATGATGACTTCTGAAGTATACAATACATATCACTCAACAGTATTGTTCACCTAATGGCCTGGCCTACATTCTGGGAAAATAGATGGGTCTTCAGAATCATACAAAAGGCTAGCAGGATCAGGGCCTTTGGTTTGATGATGTTCCATAAGGCCAGTGTTGCCACTGAGAAGGCATGACTCCTGAGTCCAACAAGACATCACTGTTTAATGGAGGGAACCTATAGCATGTCCTCTCTTGTAGATCTAGCGGGGCAAACAGAAGCAATGGGGAAAAGGGTGTCTCACATGTAGCTTGGTGTTATGCTGTGTAAGGCTTTATAAGGAATAATCATCACCTTGAATTATCCCTGGAAGATTATTGCGAGCCAGGGCTATTTAAGGAGTAATAGTGTTATATGAGAGTAGTGAGAAATTCCAAAAACTGCCTGTACCAGTTATAACTTCACATGCTCTTCAAAGGCATCCCCAAGTAAAGTGGGCTATAATAATCTAAGTGGTAAATAACTAATAGATGACCAAGGAATCCAGAAGTCAGCCCAATTGGTGGGACAAAACAAACCTAGGCAATGACCCGCTTTAGCAATTGCTCTTATCTGGTCTTTGAGCAAGAGCCATGAGTCTAGGACACAGGTCTGCAACCCGTGGCTCCGGAGCCGCATGCGGCTCTTTCAGCTGTCTCCTGCGGCTCCCAGTCTTCTGCTATGTGTAGTCCAAAAAAAAGTGGGACTAAAAAAGTTCAACCAATCAATTCAAATATGCAGGGTAGGTGCATATCTCGCCTTGGCTCCACTCTTCAGTCAAACCCACAAGCACACACATTTTTTGCAGCTCCCAGTTTTTCCTTGTGTGAAGGAATTGGTTCCGAGTGGCTCTTTCACTGTTTCAGGTTGCTGTCCCCTGGTCTAGGAGGACCTCCAAATTGTGTATCAACTATGACAGGGAAAGTGCACCCTTCTGAACCGAGAGTGGAACTTAAATCTCACAGGCATTCAGTTTTGCCAGGATTGAGCAAACAGACTCTAAGAGGTCCAGGCATTGGGAAATAAGAGAAATGGTATTTTAACAAAAGCTTGTTTGAGGGAGGCTTTATTAGCCCACATCATATCTACTAGGTCAACCTGCATTTTTACCAAGGTATATTTCTTTTCAAAAGGGTAACTACTTAGTCTTATATATTTTTTAATTATTTCTCTGGCATATTCTCTGTGCAGTGTATTGATTTATGACTGTTATGTGCTCCTGGCTACTTTCCTTCATGACCAGAGGCCAGCTCACCTGACCAATATAACCAGCCAAGACACACTGAAGGCCTTTTGTTTCATTTATTGCAGACATGTCAAACACAAGGCCCGGGGGCCGGATCCAGCCCACGAAGTGGTTTCATGTGGCCTGCGAAGCCATCCTGGAAACAGTGAGGGAACGGCCCCCACTGCCTTGGCCCTGGCCCAGAGACCCTCCTCCTGCCAGAGACCCTCAGATCTGTCCCACTCCTGCCCAGGCCCCCATAGGCACCCTTGATGCGAATGATGTAGAGCTGGCCACGCCCACCCAGTAGACCATATGCACTCTAGCCACGCCCACCCAGTAGGCCACGCCCGCCCAGGCCATACCCACCCGGCCCCCTGAGGGCAACCACAATGCTGATGCGGCCCACAATGAAATTGAGTTTGATACCCCTGGTATCAAATAAGCAATAAGCAGGGAGAAAAGCTATCAAAGCTTGGTTCTCTCCAAAGTTTCAACCCAAAATATTCCCTTCTTTATATAGCCCTGTCCTGGTCTCACATCCGTCCTCTTTCCCCATTGGCTGAGGTACTATGAGGGTGCACTCTTTCTGACCACCACCTACATATTTCCTGCTACATACTAAATCATACATCACATGTACATTAAAATTAAGATATAATTTATGCAAGGTGTATCAGTTAACATTAATCAACTAATTGCACATGCTCAGTTGCCTGAGTTCTGCCCCCCCCCCTTTATGTCTTCTTAGAAAAATAGGTTCTTTCCTGTTTTGCTAGTTATCTTCTCTTGCAGATCCTTTTCCTATTCTGAAGACCCAGATAACAATTTTGCCTATGTGTTTCTCTTATATCCTTCCTTTTCTGTTTCCCAGCCTTTATATACTGCTCAAAAAAATAAAGGGAACACAAGATAAGACATCCTACTATTAAATACAGTACATTGTGTTGTTTAAGTGTTCCTTTTATTTTTTTGAGCAATATAGTTGCTTCTCCACTCAGTAAATTTCCATTGCAGCAAATTCTATTTTAAATTTCTCTTTCAATATTAAATTTTTGAAGACCTTTCCTTCTATCAATGACTGTAAACATAGTTTTAAGCATCAGGAATCTATTCATAGAAGAGTTCTAATTATAGTTTCCGTAGAACTGAAAGTTTCTGATTTTAATGTTTATGAACTTGTTTTGTTTCGAGATTGGACCTGAAGGAGGTAGGGTCAGAAGGCTTTGGGTTTTCAAGAAATTAACAGAGATCTTGAGGTCACAAATCCCTTCATCTTGTGAGTTCTTTTCCATTTTTCATAGCATCATCAAAGATAGGAATATCTCTGTTTCACTATTAACCATGTGAGACTAATTCTATAGCTACCAGCAGCTATAGAGAAAGAAACCAGTCCTCACTTCTTAGCTTCTGGCAGTAGGAAGCAATAGCTTGATGTATTATGTCTAAAAGCATGCCTAGGTTGTTGCTCTTTCTGCAAAGTAAGTCATCTTATAAAATCAGTATCTATTTAACTCATATGTATGCGTATCTAGTTTTAAAATCCTTCTCCCTCTTTAGTGTTAACCTTGGGTATTAATCCCTCAGTTGGCAGAACACTGCTGGCTTTGATCTTCGCCACCTGATCTATCTGTGCCAAATAGTTCTGTCCTTCACTTTGATTATCATGATATCCATCCTATTTATTCAGAAAGAAACTTCAGTAAATTTATCTCAGCCAAGAACATAATATTTTTGTGGTAGCAAACACTGCCGACATGAATTGTGGTTTATGGGTATCTTTTCTTCCTTCCCTCCCCAGACTCTTTCATCTCAACTCTCACTATTCTAGCCAACACACCAAACCCTTTTCACTTTCTCTCCCTAATGTGAAAGTTTCTGAAAAAGAGTTATTGCTCCAACTCTTTCGTTTTCCAGTGCTTACTTATCAGAGTACAAACCCAAGGTGTATGTCTGGAAGTTCACAAGATAGAATGGCAGACAGTGTTTTTATTATCTCATTCTGTTACAAGAAGTTCAAATCAACAACAACAACAACAATAATAACAGCCAACCTGAAGTGTTGTTACATGGGTATTCACTTAGGCAATGTAATTTTGCATTAGTTGAAATTTTTGAACATTTTCCAGCAAACATTAAATCTATTTATAATGCAACATTTTCTAATCCAGGGAGATAAATCATAAAGTTGCTAAGTTGCTAAAGTGGTTGAGAAGCCCTGGTGACATGATGAATAATTACATTCAAAATGTTTGTATATCAGGGTCCTACAAAAACTTGCTATATATATAGGGAAATTGTACAGTATGTGGAACAAAAATTGCAAGGGGGTACATTAAAGATAACCTTGACAGAGGTATATAATAGTTAAAAAGTATTAGCTAATTGCATACACCAGATTTAGACTGAACTGCATGTCTAGGGGTGACATGATAATTTCCCAGTATCTAAGGGTTGCCATAAAGAAGCAGAGGTCAACCTGTTTTCCAAAGCACCTGAAGGCAAGACAAAAAGCAAAGGATGGAAACTAATCAAGGAGTGAAGCAATCTAGAACTAAGGAGAAATTATCGTGACAGAAAAATTAACAAGTGGACGGCTTGCCTTCAGAATTTGTGGGTGCTTCATCACTGGAAGTTTTTAAGAAGAGATTGGACAACTATTTGTCTGAAATGGTATAGAGTTTCCTGCTTGAGCAGGTGGTTGGACTAGAAGACCTCCATGGTCCCTTCCAACTCTGTTATTCTGTTTTATTATCTGCATTTACTTCTATAATTATCTACTGAACAGTTAGTAAATGGGCATTTGAAGCCCTAGATGACTGCTTCAAAGTGGGTTGAAGTAATCAGATAATATAGTTCTATTTGAAACTCCAGGGGCTGCTGAAAGTAAAGGATTATCCTTGCCACCTACAGTACAGTATTTTGTTCCAGTACAGTTCTCAAACAAAAAGAAAAGGTAAAAAAAAGCCACCTGTTGTATTAATTCGTATTTTCAACTGTTATGCAGCATTACTTTTTCTAGAAATGCCTGTCTTACAGTTAATTTGTTGCTGGCCTTTGGTTTATTAATTAAATTATTGATACAATAGAGGCCTCTCACTGAAGAACAGGAAACCATGTTTTGCCAATTTCCCCTTCCCATTGTAGTCTGTATACCAGGGGTCTTCAAACTTGGGCCTTTTAATCTGGCTGAGGAATTCTGGGAGTTGAAGTCCACAAATCATAAAAAGGCCAAGTTTGAAGACCCCTGCTGTATACTGTCTCCCAAACTTTTTTGCAGGATGCCCTTACTATCTTAGAACAATTTTCTAGAGAAAACAGAGGAAATGGGGAAATGTAACAATAATGCCTCCTTGTTCTCTTGCAAGTCTTTGCTCAATCCACAGCGCTATATAGCTACAAAGACAGTATTGGGCGCAAGCATTAGTATTTCCTCCTTGAAATGTTCTTTTACTCCTGCCTTTATGCTTTTGTAATTGAAGCCACAGAGGTACTCTGTAATTTTTCAGCACTTCTTTGTTCATCAATATTTTATAATAGTTAACAAACATCCCTCTTTGCCACGCATCTGGGAATGCTTTCGTCAGATAGGATGCCTTGCAAGCTGTAGAGTCAGAACAAATCTTCATCAATTTTGTAAGTAAAGAAACATTCTTTTTCTTCAAAGCTTTGTGAAACTAGCCAGGAAACTTCTTAGGGATTGCTCTCTGAAGGCTCTTTTAGTCTGGCTTTGTCCTCTAACCACAAGCCCTTTTTTGATTTAAAATTTTAAAGGTATTCATTCTTACAAAATATCTTAAAATTGCAACAACTTTTTATGGCCTTGTAGTTTGCAAAAAAAAAAGTCTTACCAAGTTTTTTTTTTCTTATACCAGGCTGGGAACTTTTTTTTTAATCTAATGGTTAAAGCTCTAGACTAGAAATGGAGAAATATGAGTTTAGTGCAGCCTTAGTGGGTGATTTGGAATTGGTCATTTTCTCTTAGCATTCTGAATACATATGGTTTCATATGCATGCATATGGCTTCACTTTTGTCAATTTGAAGGCATTCCAGACTCTTCCAATTTCAAGCCAGATATATTGTGTCACAGTTGGAAGCTTCCCCTTTTCTTCAGTTCTCTGAAATAGTCCCACTTCCTCCTCTGCCAGTTCTCAATCCTCAGAGGAGAGATCAAATTGCTCTTTATCAGAGATGTAGTTTATGCATTATCTTGATTAATTTTAATGATATTTTTCAACTTGTTTAAACAGTAGACCTAGACAATCTACTTAGAAGTAAAATCAACCATTAGCTAGTCGTTTGCCCATCATAATTATGCTAAGTATGTAGGTCAGACATGTCAAACACAAGGCCCGGGGGCCGGATCCGGCCGGCGAAGTGGTTTCATGTGGCCCGCGAAGCCATCCTGGAAACAGTGAGGGAATGGCCCCCTCTGCCTTGGCCCTGGCCCAGAGACCCTCCTTCTGCCAGAGATCCTCAGATCTGTCTCACTCCTGCCCAGGCCCCCATAGGCACCCTTGATGTGAACGATGTAGAGCTGGCCACGCCCACCCGTAGGCCACACGCACTCTAGCCACACCCACCCAGTAGGCCACGCCCACCCTGGCCATAACCACCCGGCCCCCTGAGGTCAACCGCAATGCTGATGCGGCCCTCAATGAAATTGAGTTTGACACCCCTGATGTAGGTGGATTGAGAATCTAGGTTTTTATTTCAGAGAGGGTATGGTACTATGATTCTTAACAACAAAAACAACTCTAAATCATTAACACAATTACTGTTCATTCAGAAGAGCAATTATGTTGAGCTAAAGTGGGAGGATCTAATATTTGGACAGAAAAACGTGCATTGTTTGTTTGAATGCATATGTTTGCAAGATATCTGGACTACTTTCAATGATAGGGATTGTGGGAACTGTTCTATGGTGATTGTCTTCCTTTCATAGAGGCCAGTTCCATTCAAGATTGGTGCTCTGGGAGAGATTGTTCTCTTGGCTCCTCCCTTGTGGGTACCTGCCTTCTATTCACTCTTCCAACCTTTTCAGTATCTAAATTTATATATTTATATTAAACATATAAAAATTCCTTTCTCAATCTTATGGGTGTTCTGTGTCTTCCTCAATCTCAGATCCCCTATCAGAGGCCTGCAAGTTTAAGGATTCTTCCCAGGATTCCTAGCTGTTCTTAGCACTGCACTCTTCTGGACAGAGAGTTCTGATGTTGTTCCTGGGATCATTTGGAGCCGTTCTTCCAGTTTAGAATTTACATCCCTGAGTGCTCCTTCCACTACTGGGACCACTTCGTCCATTATTTTCCAATCTGCCTATTTCATTGTCAAGTGATTCTGGGCAGCTTATAACAATATAAAAGTGTGGTTCAAAACAATAAGAACATTAAAAATGTAATGTATTGGGCTTTGTTTTGCTTTGGAATATCACATGGGTTTAATTGCTGGAAGATTGCTTAAGCAGGGAAGCTGGCTAACGTCTCCCAGCTCCTCAGATAACCCGTCTCCAGTGCTGCCATTGGCTGCCTCTAGGGCGGCAGTAGGTTACTTTAAACCTATTGGCTGCCGCCTAGAGGCCAGAGTATAAATTGCTGCATTTGCAGCCCTGTTTCTCAGTTCAGTTCCTGCAACCAAATAATGATCTTTGCTGAACTCACTAGCCTCGTCTCGTCAATCAAGCAACGAACCCAGTATCTAACAAAAAACATTCAACTTTAAGAATTAAAACATTAAAATAAACCAAAAAGTAGATAAAAATGAAGGAATGCATAAACAGGATGGGTGTAGGATCTTCTCTTAATGAAATTGCCAGATGCATTAATCTGCTGATTTGTAGTTTAAGATTACAAGGGGAAGAATGTACCAACTCAATCCTACTAAGACTGAGTGGTGGTGGGGTATTCAATAGAAGGCTTTTGAAACAGTCATCATGCCTTGATCATCTCATGGCTTGATTACAGCAATATGCCCTGGATTATCCTTGAAAACCATCCAGAAGCTTCAGTTGGTCCATAATGAAGCTAAGCAGATAGTGGTGGGTGTTCCTCAGCATGCCATGTAACAACTCTCTTTTGTGCACTGCTCTATCAAACTGAAACTTCAGCATTATAGAATGTCAAGAGTCATTGCAAGGAAGCCAGTATCTCAATGAACAACTGGAAAATTTCCCAATGTCATCACTGTTTGCTCACATAAGGAGAAAATAATTATATTCATTTCAAGAAGTATAAACCTAAGTCTTGAATGTCCTGTTTCCTTCTAGCTATTGTGACTCTTGAAGAAAGTCCTTGCTTTGACTTTCTACTCACCGCTGCTATCATTCAATATTCTATTCCCTGCAGGACATCAGTGCCACCAATCACAGCCTTGGGAAGGTGACTCAGCAGCTATTCCAGCTAAAGTATAAAACCTGCAAACCCTTCCTTGCTTTTACCCACATGATGTTCTTTTGATATCATTAGTGAGCTGCAAATAATCTACAGTATACTTATATCCTGGAGGTACTTTTGTAAGCAATAAAAGGACTGAAGAAATATGGAGTGTCTCAAATACTTTAAAAAGGTTTCTACTCTGGAACTTCTAGAGGATTTTTAATCTTTCCAGTTGGATTAGAACATCAATGCTTTTCAAATTTAGGAAGATTGTTAAGATTGAAATATTTACATATGTTGGAGCCTAGGAACAGGTTTCTCTCACAAAGAGTGGAAATCTGTGAAGCATATTACTGCATTTTCTGCTACTGGGATATCTGAAAAATCACATGTGAAATTTCAACTTGATTTTAGCAAGATTTTGAGACATACTTTGTACTGGCTTCAAGAGATACCAGTGTGATGGACTTAGAAATATGATTGACTTCTACAACCTTATACAACCAAGCCCTTGGCCTCCACCTTTTTGAAAATACAAAGAGATTTAAAAGGAGTTGAAAGAAATAGATAAAGTTGCAGGCCAGTGATTTGAAATGTAAAACCCATTAGGATGCTGCTAGATGGGAAGGAAGCAATATCTGTAATTTATCACAATAATTTATGTGCTAGATACTGTTTTAATACACATAGGTTTTATTTTGCAAGTTCAGAAAAATATAGTTATGAGATCAGTGTTAAATAAAATGGAAAGGCTTGTAACAAGTAAGCTGAGATAAATGAAAATGTACACATGTTCCTGAAAATTCCAGGTTTTTTTTAAGCTTTATTCAGAAGTCTAGGTGCTATTCTAAGCCATTTCTTTGGTGTCCCAGGAATGTCTCCCTATTTTCACTTCAGAACTAATGGCAGTATACAGATTGAATAGAATGGAGCTGGAAGGGACCTTGGAGGTCTTCTAGTCCAGCCCCCTGCTCAAGCAGGAGAACCTATGCCATCTCAGACAAGTGACTGTCCAGTCTCTTCTTAAAAACCTCCAATGATGGAACACACACAATTTCTGAAGGCAAGCTGTTCCACTGGTTAATTGTCCTCACTGTTCAGAACTTTCTCCTTAATTCCAGTTTGCTTCTATCTTTGATTAGTTTCCAACCATTGTTTCTTATCCTGTCCTTTGGTTCTTTGGAGAATAATTTGACCTCCCTCTTCTTTGTGGCAGACCCTCAAATACTGGTATGCTTCTATCATGTTGCCCCTGTTTCTTCTTTTCTTTAGACTAGCCAAACCCAAGTCCTGCAGCCATTCTTCGTATGTTTTAGTCTCCAGCCCCTTGGTCATCTTAGTTGATCTTCTCTGAACTTTTACCAAAACCCAGTAAGGGTCAGGAATAGAACCAGCTAGAGCAGACATGTCAAACACAAGGCCCGGGGGCCAGATCCGGCCCGCGAAGTGGTTTCATGCGGCCCGCAAAGCCATCCTGGAAACAGTGAGGGAACGGCCCCCACTGCCTTGGCCCTGGCCCAGAGACCCTCCTCCTGACAAAGACCCTCAGATCTATCCCACTCCTGCCCAGGCTCCCATAGGCACCCTTGAGGCCAACGATGTAGAGCTGGCCACATCCACCCAGTAGGCCATATGCACTCTAGCCATGCCCACCCAGTAGGCCACGCCCACCCAGGCTACACCCACCCGGCCCCCTGAGGGCAACCGCATTGCTGATGCGGCCCTCAATGAAATTGAGTTTGACACCCCTGAGGTAGAGTAATGTACTTTGCTGTTTGCATTTGCTTAATAACTGACATGTCTAATGGTGATATTTGTTTGGGTACATTTTGGTTTCAGTATGCCCATGCCAAGAAATGAAAATAAGGATCCCTTCAATCAATGAGCGTTAACGTTTATCATAACACTGAACATTTCAACAGCATCTCAGAGCCAATCTACCAATTACACTGTTCATATATACAGCTGACCAATAAGTGCCATTTGAACGCTGTTTCTTTTATTTAATTCCTCCAAGAATAAAAATGGCTTCAGTCATGTCAGACCTAAACAATAAATACAAGGGGAGGGGTAGAATTTAGGGTTTCCCCTCCATTGAATAATTTGACCTGCAAAATTAGACATAAGTAATTATCGAATGCAGTATAAGTCCTTGAATGATGTCAACAGCTAGTTTGTATTTTCTAATTAGATATGAAAAACAAAATAATAGCAAGAAATTTTCTTTAAAGCAAAGGAAAAGAACTTTCATGATTTGAGAAAGATAAAGGCAGGCTCACAATGACAGATCATGACATTATTTCCACCAGTTGGATATATTGGGGACAGAGTTTAGAACAGTCCTTTGTAGTTAAACAAATTCAGTTTATTTTGCATGCAACAGGATATTTTATTATATGATTTAATGCAACAAATTGGGTGGCTTGCTATGTAGGAATAAAGGGATAAATCAGATCCCTTCGTAGACTGGAATGTATTGAGATGCATCACTTTTATCTAAAACTTCTACGCTTCTGTGATATCTATAATTTCCAAAACATTTTCTGTTGGAATCTTTTACTCAGGGTATATATAGTATATGTTCAACTGAGAAATCCAGTAAGTGATAGGTGTCAAATATACAGTAGTTAGCTGTACTTGTACAAATTTAGCTGTATTTCTATAGTCACTTTGATACATATTTTGCTTAGCTTTGTTTCTGTTGCTTTGCATGAACAGTGAGAGCTTCTGCACTGGAGACATATTCTTTGTGTGTCCAATCACACTTGGCAAATAAGGAATACTCCCTTCCCTTCCCTTCCCTTCCCTTCCCTTCCCTTCCCTTCCCTTCCCTTCCCTTCCCAACTTTCTTTACTTGCATCTTAAGCCTATTCCCACCCTCCCAATTTTGTACAGTAATTTCTGCAATTAAAACTTCTTTTCCTTTCTCTATGCTTCTGTCTGAAGGTATTGTGCAAATGGTATTTATCATCAGGAGTCTATCTGCTTCCTTGAGCAAATCTCAACTAAAGTATTGTAGGATCATATTTGCCTCCATTGTCCATGGAAACCTTTTTTTAAAAAAAATATTTTTCCCATGACCATTGTTTTATTTAAGTTACTACTGTTTGACTTTAATTCACAAATTATTAAATATTAAATCCCACTCTGTTATGTTGGTGCAGGCTAGAGCACTTGGCCACCTATATGTAGGATAGAGCCTGTGAGGTTAAATCTGAAGTATGTAAGTTATCTAATTATCTAAATCATCTCATACCTAATTTAATTAGGTACTTTGTGTTTTTAATATGCCCCAGGAGTATTATAACTCATTAAATTAAGTTGACTTAATAGCAAACTGTTTATAGCAAACTGTTTCATTTTTGACTGATTGGAACTTAACATTTAAAAAACATACAAATAGTATGTTGAATGATAAGATACCATTATGTTTTGAGATATTAAGGGAAAGAACTGCCACTTTGTGGAGGTGATTCTTTTATCCTTTGTTGCCATAGTTCTTCGACTGAAAGGCATCTGAAGTGATTTACTTAATTTAACAAAACTGACATCGCATCACACTTGGCACATTAAGAGAGAGGACAGAGAGCTGTTTGGTGATACTTTAGTCATTAATGACAAATGACATTTTCCCCAAAAAGGAACAGATCTCTGAATTATTAAACATCTGGATCAGCAACTCAGTTGGGAATTTTCTTGGGTCATGAAATTTGGCAGGTTGTCAGGGAAACAGGAATAATGCAATTCCATGCTTATGTTGATTGTAAAAACACACTTCAGTTTTCTTTTTTCCCTTTTTTTATAACAATGTCAGAAAGGTGAGCTTGGTTAATGGAACAAAAATTAATTTAATTTAGTTTTGATTTTCTATAGACACTTGCTAGGAAATAATAATTTATAATAGCTTGTTTGAATTTATTTTAGTACTTTAATTTACCATGCATAAAATTTAATTTGGGAGGAAAAAAAACAGCCATTTCACTTCTTCAAATACTGTTTTGTTTAGGCTTATTTCTGCCTTAATTTGGAATTTTAAAAAACAATTTAAAATAATATTCTTATACTTTTTATTGGCAAAGATTGGAAGAAATATGAAACTAAAGAATATGTTCCAGATGAGGTATAGTTATTGAAATACAGGTAGTCCTTATGACTGGTTATTTAATAACTGTTTGAAATTACAATGGACTTCAAAAAAAGCTACTTATTAACCATTCTTGAAGTTATGACTGCTGTCCTCTCATAGTCATGTAATCACATTTCAGGAGCTTAGTAACCAATGTTATTTACAACCAGTTGCAGCCCAAAGATCCTTTTTCAAGAGGCAACTGGACTTTCTTGTTTTTCTTTGAAGAAGTTTCGCTTCTCATCGGATGCGAAGTGAAACATCTTCAAAAAAACCCAAGAAAGTCTAGTTGCCTCTTGAAATAGGATCTTTGGGATAACCATAACCTGGTTGGCTGAGAAACTCCATAGACATTTAGCTATGCGCTTTGGGATGAAGACCCTTCGAATGGTGTGGGAGTATGAACGGATTTCCAAAAATTGCAGACTAGAAGAACCATTTGCGCTTGAGTTTGAGATGCAGACAACAGAGACTCATCATCAACAGCCTGTGCCTATGTTCAACAGTGAAGGGACACAGTACAAAATATCCTGCAGAAAGTACAACTCTACAACACAATCCTTTCAGCAGTTCCAAGAAAGCTCCATACCCATTTGTACTACTCAGGTGACCCTGAGGACACAGATAAACCTCCAAGTGGCCTGAATGACTCTCTAAAAGAATGCAAATGACCAGCTGTCTGCAAGGAGTATAAATCCTTCCATTCCCCACCATCCAGTCAGCTGGATAAGAAGTGAAATGTCTTCAAAGAAAAACAAGAAAATCCAGTTGCCTCTTAAAAAAAAAACTTTTGGGACAATCATGATCTGGATGACTGAGAATTTCCATAGACAAACCAGTTGTAGCATTCTGTGATCACATGACCCTGATTTCTGACTTTTTTTCTGGCTTTTTTGCTGGACTGGATTGGCTTAATGAACATGTGATTGACTTAACAACTGTGTGGTTCACTTAACTACCACAGTAGCTTTATGACAGTCATAAAGACAGTTGTAAAATAAAAACCCGTTGTGGTACCTTGACCTTACAACCACAGTGACTAATTATCATAACTAAAAGCCTGTCTGTAAAATTTGTTGAATTTTGCTTCTTTCCTAACTTGAATGATATCTATTTCTAATATTTGTAATAAATTAAATGGTGTTCTGTGAACATTTTTCAACATGTAAAATCCAAGATGTTCTCAGATATTTTGTAGTATCAATGTACCATTAAAATTAAAAACATAATATCCTTCAAAGAAGGAATAGAATTCTAGATTAATTAAAAAAATAATTACCTGGCAAAAAAAGTGCAGCCTTTCTTTTCCCCTTCTTTCAAACCCCTGTTCAAAACCTGTCTCTTCTTGAAGATGTTTAATCTTTGCTTTTGAATACAATGAACTCATAGCCAGAGATCGTAGATGGCCTCTTTGAGCCCTCTTTCAAACCAGGGAGAAGGATTTCTTACCAACACAACATACATACATACTTTAAATCCAAGAACACACAAGGCAGGAACTTGTCCACCTCATGGATAAAATATTCAGACACAAACTGAGCAATGTGTTATGTGGAATATAATGCAGTGAGATATGCAGATCTGTACATTGGAGAAACAAAACAACCACTTCTCAAACACATGGCACAACATAGGAGAACGAACTCATCAGGACAAGATTCAGCACTCAATCTGCATTTGAAAGACAAAGGCCACACCTTTGAAGAGAGCAAAGTCCACTTTCTGGACAGAGAGCACCACTGATTTGAAAGGGGTCAAAGAGACCATCTATGTCAAAATTGAACAGTCCTCTCTCAACACAAAGGGAGGGATATGACTTCACCTATCTCCTGTTTACAACACAGTCCTTTCCAAGGTTTCACACCCATTTGCACTTTTTAGGTGGCCCTGAGGGCACAGATAAACCTCCAAGTGAACCTCAATGATTCTCAGAGAGAGTACCAACAACAGGATGCCTGCAAGGAATATAAATCCTTCCATTCTCCACTATTCAGCCATAACTGAAGAAGCTTCTTGAATGAGCAGTGAAATGTATTTAAGGAAAAACGAAATTGCCTTTTGAAAAAGCAACTTTGGGACTGTTGCTAGATTGTTTTTCTGTCCGATTCCACAGTGGGGTGGTAGTACTGTAACCCTGTTAACTATAAAATGAGGCTAAAGATTCTTTGGTGGCAATCTTCAAAATTTTCATACCATTAAATGGTACAGCTCCAAGGTCTTCTTTCATCATGCTGTTAGTAATTGCTTGTCAACCTGTAAATATGTCAACAAATACAGACAATGAATTATTTGATGTGATTTTCTTTTCTTTGGCTGGCCATGGCTGTATTAACAGAACTGATATGGAGAAAGACATTGGCACAGAATAATAACCTTTTTGAATTATATTTTTGATGAAAATGTCAAGTTTTCATAACCATTGAACACCTTTAGGAATAACTTCCCAAGGAAGATTTTGATTGATGTTTCTAGTAAAAATAGTGCACAGTGTGACATACCTCAAGATCACATTGGGAGCAATAAGGACTGTCATGTCAGAATGTAGTTATTTTATTGAGGTAAAACATTAATTTTTACAGAATTTATCACACAAGTTGCAAATATTATATTGGTTACTACTCAAGTATATCCAAGTTGTGAAATAGTGATTGAAGTTCAGGTAATGTTTAGATGAAAATTGTGATTACATTTTTTTGAAGACTTTTTCCCCAAGGAAAAATTCCACTAAGCCAGCCTTGTTTGTCCTATTCTCTAATATATTCATTTGGGATGTTTTCCCAAATATTGATACATTTGAATTTATTTTTGAACTGAAAACCACATAATAAAGACCATGGATTCTTAAATAAAAATCAATCCTCATATTGTAAGTAAATTATTTTTGAGGCTTTAGACAGTGTCCTAAATGAAATAAAGAGTGAAGGAAGTCTCTAGCAAGTAAAAATATGAAGGAAGAGGTAGCAGGACATCAGCCCGTGCTATATAATCCTTTTACCCCTACTTCACCCAAAACAGACAACACAAACCTGGGAGTGGTGGCAGAGGCCTGAACCTCAGATCTGGCTAAATTTGAACTAAAGAGAATGAGTTTTTCTTGTTCACAAAAAAAGAGAGATGCAAACAATAAATCCACTCTACAGGAGGCTAAAAATTTGCCCACCTGTGGTCTCTCATATTATCAGATGCACAGGTTCCAAACAGTGGCCTACAGCAGAGGCCACCAACTTTTGGGCACCAGAGATTGGTGCCATGGATAAAGGTTTTTCTGTGGACCAGAGGAGGTGTGGTTTTGTGTACTGCCTGCATCCTGTGGATGGGGCTTCTCTTGTTGGTGCGGCCCAGTTGCTGGCCGGCCCACGGACTGGGGGTTAGGGACCCTGACCTACATTGTTACATTATAAACTTTAACAAATTTACCTAGTGTTTTTTCAGCCCATCTTCCACCTCACAAAAATTGACCAAATGCAATCCAATTCTGTAGGCCATAAGCTACCTACTGAGTATATCAGCGATGGAACACATTTCACCATATTAAATGCTTTCTAACTTTTATTCCTTTTAAAGACTGCTGATTAATAGTTTTTATTGAAAGGAAGATACACAAAAATGTAAGTAGTCTGTTTTCAGATGGGACACCTCTATGTAGGCAATCATCAAAATTTTGTCCATTTTGTTTCACATCTTCTATGCAAGGGACTCGGCAGCCTGCATTTTAATTAAATTCCTAACTCTAGGACAGGTAATCATCATCTACACCCAAGTGTGAAGATTGAGCAGATCCAGCACTCCACCTAGAATTTCCAGTAAAACCATAGAGTAGATCCTAATGTTTCAAATATGCTATCTATGTACATGTGCTAATAAAACAGACATTATAGCTGTCAATATCTGCCTGAGAAAAGAAGAAGAGTTTGTAATCTCCAATAGGTTCTTATTAACTTTTTCAACAGCTCAACTTCGAAGCAGAGCTGCACTAACTGACCGTGATATGCAGGTGAATCAAATCCTGTATCAAGCAAGCTACAGCACATAGAACAACCTTGCTCCATGGGCAACACAATGTTGTTAAGTAGACATTTGTTAGATGAATTTTGCCCCATTTTAGGACCTTTCTTGCCTCAATTATTAAATGAATCATTGCAGTTGATAAGTTAGTAATCCGGTTGTTAAGTGAACCTGGCTTCCCCATTGACTTTGATTGTCAGAAGGTCACAAAAGATGATCATATGATCTTGGGACACAGCAACGGTCATAAATATGAACCAGTTGCCAAGCATCTGAATTTTGATCGCATGGTCATGGGGATGCTGGAAAGGTCATAAGTCATTTTTAAGTGCTGTTGTAACTTTGAACAGTCACTAAATGAACTGTTGTAAGTCAAGGACTATTGCAGTGAAGCTTTCCATGTTGGCTGTGGGAATAAAGTTATGAGCCTGATCATCGCCATTCTGTCATTATATTAAAGACTGCTTTAAGGACTTTTCATTCTGCCGGCATGGCAAAGACCTTCCAAAGTGGTGACATCATTTTAAGGAGATAGGAACCTATAGCATAAACAGGATGTATTGTGTGTAACCATATATGGTAAATGTTTTGTACAACCAATGAACTTTTGCCCTTTGTATTCCCTGGAAGACCCTCAATAAAAGGGGGCTTCGGACTCCGGTCTGGAGTTCTCATCCCGAGACAACCCTGTGTCTTTGTATTTCATGAGAACCATGGTGCGAAGGGTGGCATCACGCCACAAGTGGTGACCCCGACGTGATCGCTGAAAGGATCTCTGTGACTGCCGCAGTTCCCAATGGTAGCCGTGATTATCCGGTACCTTGGGTCGGTGGGAACGAGACTCCATTAAAACCGCACCATGACATGACCGCTCCAGAGGCTGCCTTCAGTCATCGCAGTTCCTAGTTGTGACCGTGAGTGTCCGGCACATTAGGTCGGTGACGGTGGGCAGCTGAAAGAGCGCGAGTGTTACGACACGATCAAGGGACAGTTTTGTACTTGGTGTGTCCGTCTTCTGCTATACTTTCGCCAGGACTTGGACAAGAGCTCTCATCAGTTTGCTGCAGGTCGGCTCTGATTCTACGTAAGTATGGGCAGCGATCTCTCTACTGTTCAGGCAGAACACGTCAGGGAAATAAGAGAGATAACTAGACGAAATTACTTTTATTTTAAACCAGATGGCAAGGGCTGCCAGATAACAGGAAAGGAAATTGGAAAATTGTTAAAATATGTATGGGAGAATGTACCATCTTACCCAGCAGGAGGAAGTGTGAAGTTAAAAACTTGGCGGAAACTGGGAGAAACTTTACATTCTAACCCCAGAGCTCCGTCGGAATTTTTAACAACATGGAGGGGCGTGGTGGAGGCCATTGAAACTCAAGAAAAGCCATTGACATCAGCTTTGGCTGGAGAAAGAGCACCTCCATATTCAGAGGTTCATCTTTATCCACCATCGGCTCCGGCTGAACTTTGTCTCAGTAATCATGGGAAAATTTTGTCGTCTCCATCTGGAGGCATATATCCAGCTCTAGATAATCTGTCGTCTTCAAAAACACACAATTTTGTAGATGGTCAAAGAACAGCTCGATGCAGGACATATAGAATTGACTACCAGTCCCTATAATAGTCCTGTTTTTGTTATTAAAAAGAAATCTGGCAAATGGCGTTTTATTCATGATTTAAGAAACATTAATGCAATTATAGTTCCCATGGGGCCTATTCAGTGTGGGCTCCCTAATCCAAATCTGATTCCTCAAAAATGGGATTTGATGATTATTGATTTGAAAGATGCTTTTTTTACCATCCCTTTACATTCAAAGGACAAACAACTTTTTGCCTTCACTGTGCCTGACTTAAACAATAGTAAACCCGATGTCAGATATCAGTGGAAAGTTTTACCCCAGGGGATGTTAAATAGTCCAACAATGTGTCAAATGTACATTGGTTGGGCTCTTCAGCCTTTGAGGGATAAACACCCTGATTGGAAAATTTATCATTATATGGATGACATTTTGTTTGCCAAAATTGGACCTGAAGGGATAATGCAACAGTTTTTGCCAGAAATTGTGGCTCAACTCAAAGTTTTTGGTCTTTTGATTAGTCCGGAGAAGATTCAAACACAACTTCCGGTCAATTATTTGGGTCATAAATTAGGCCTGGCTTCAGTACAACCACAGGTGGTCCTTTTTGACCTTCCAAAAACACACAATTTTGTAGAACTTCAAAAATGGTTGGGCAACATCAATTGGGTCAGACCTTATTTGGGGCTCACAACAAAGGAATTGGCACCTTTGTTCGCGGCATTAAAGGACGGGAAACAACCTACTGACCCTATTCATTTGACAGATGAACAATATGCAGTGGTACAAATGATAGAGACTCGTCTGAATCAGGTCTGGACAGATCGCTGTTTGGATAATGTACCCTTGGAATTAATTTTGCTGTCTGATAGATTACCCACAGGGATTATTGTCCAACAACAGGACAAAAGGACCTTTATTTTGGAATGGATTCACTTGAATCACACGCCCTCACATTCTGTTAGTACTCCATCTCAAGTTTATTTTGATTTGATCTCCAAAGGTCGACTCCGCTGTGTCAAATTGGCTGGAGTACAACCTGTTAAAATTTATGTGCCTTTTTCACTTTTGATTTGGGAATCCTTATTGTCACAGAGTGAAGCTTTGCAGATTGCATTGGCCGATTGGCATGGACAATTTTCTTGTCATCCACCATCCGATCCACGTTTGGCTCTTTTTAAAAAATGTTTCCTTGAAATTTCAAACTGCTCGCTCATCCACCCCTTTGGACGCAGTGACTATTTTTGCGGATGGAGGAAAACAATATGGTGCCTGTGTTTGGCAGGAAGCTGGCACCTGGGTTACTCGGGTAACCCCCCCTCAGCCTTCGGCTCAGAGGGCTGAGTTAGCTGCTACTATTTTGGCCTTTCAACTCCATACACAATCTTTTAACCTCATAGTTGATAGTCTGTATGTTTACGGACTCATAGAGTCTCTTCCCTGGGCCTATTTGTCCCCGGGAACAGATTCTCACTTACTAGGGTTGTTTTTGACCCTCCAGAGCTTGTTGGAAGCTCGCAAAGCCCCCTATTTTGTGGGGCATATGCGTAGTCATCAGCCTTTTCCGGGCCTCTTAACAGAGGGCAATGAAAGGGCTGATGCTGCCACTCAGATAGCTATGGCTGACATAACACCTTGGGACAGCCACAGCTATTTTCATCAAAATGCAAAAGCCTTGATGAAACAATTTGGTCTTTCTACAGGGGAGGCTTCTGCCATAATTCAGCAGTGCCCCTCTTGCAGCAAAATTGCCTCCTCCATGCCCATGGGAGTTAATCCCCGGGGCACGGAGAGAAATTCTCTTTGGCAAATGGATGTTACTCATTTTTTGCCCTTTGCGCCTTGGAAGTATCTTCATGTGACCATTGACACCTTTTCGGGTTTTATACTGGCCTCAGCTCAAAGGGGAGAAACAACCAAACATGTCATTAATCATTGTATTCGGACCTTTTCGGTTCTGGGTAAACCTCGAGAATTGAAAACTGACAATGGCCCGGCTTACATTAGTCAAGCTTTTGCTACCTTTTGTAACACCTGGGGCATTATCCACAAATTTGGCCTGCCCTATAATTCCCAAGGACAATCTATTTGTGAACGTGCCAATGGCACCCTTAAAAGAATGTTGGAAAAAATTGATAAAAAAGAAAGGGGAAATTGCCCTGGTTTGCCTGGAATTCAAAACACTTTAAACTTAGCTCTTTATACGTTAAATTTTTTAAATTTGACTGGCTCACCTGCTGCCACGGCCGCAGAACGTTTGTTTTCTTTTTCCCTCCCTTCTCCAGATCAACAACCTTTGGTGTGGGCGCGTTTGTTACCAGATCCGACTTGGCACGGACCCTATAAATTGATAACTTGGGGTCGAGGATATGCTGCCATTCAAAAGGATGATAGGACTGTTTGGATTCCTGGTCGTTGTGTGCGGCCCTACCATATTAAGAACTCAGACAATAAAGAAGAACAACGAGGTGGTGGATCCTGATTCAGGGATCTGGCAAAGCAATCTTATGGTTCAGGACATTCGACATTTTGCAACCTTGTTAAATCGTACGGATTGTTGGATATGTGCCCACATTCCTGGACAAAGTAAGAGAGGGCTTTTATTACATGTGGTGCCTTTTAATCGTTCAACTTGGGACAATGAGGACTTTGCAAGTGATAATCCCCCTCGATTTAATTATACAGTGGCTTTAGCCAGTAGAATTTGGGAACCAGCTTGGCTTTGTTTTCGTTCTAGTAAAGCAGGGAAGAAAGTGGGTACGTATTTAAATTGTAACCGAACGGAGGAGTGGGACAACCGGAACAAATGTAAAATAATAAAAGGAAAGTTAACATCTAAAATTAGTAATGATGAGACAACATATGTCTCTAATGAAAATATGACACTTGAAATTTATGCAGCTTGCAGCCTTTTTCAATATCTTATGCAACATAGCATGACCCTCTTGCCCGGTTTTTGGTTTGTTTGTGGTCGGACAGCGTATCCCTATGTTCCTCCCAATTGGAGTGGAGTATGTACTTTGGGTTTTGTGGTTCCAGCCCTATATGTTTTTAAAGAACTGCCAAAGGTTCGGATAAGAAATAAGAGATCCGAGACTGTGGAATCACCTTTAACACTTGGAGGCCAATGGTATGTGCAGGCGGCC
Organism: Daboia siamensis; assembly: GCA_024449315.1. Lineage (NCBI taxonomy): Eukaryota > Metazoa > Chordata > Lepidosauria > Squamata > Viperidae > Daboia > Daboia siamensis. Next base: position 663,532 of record JAKJMR010000768.1, on the reverse strand, counting down.
AGAGCAATGATTCCACCTTTAGGGGTAGCAATGAATTATAGAGATTTGCATATTTTAAATAATTGGACAGTAGCCATGTTTAATGAAACCTTGAAATCAGTTAAATTGATAAATCAGGAATTGTCCGAAGTAAGAGAAGTAGCTCTGCAAAATAGATATGCTTTGGATACAGTGTTAGCAGCAAAGGGTGGTGTTTGTGCTCTTATTCATTCTCACTGTTGTATGTACATTCACGATAACTCTCCTAATATCACAAAAACAGTACAGGCTATGGAAGACATGATAGCGCGTAACCCACTGCGTGGGGATGGATCGGGGGCCTTGGACATATGGGGAGCCATGTGGTCTTGGCTGCCTGACGGATCCTGGATACGTTCAGTGGTATCTACCATCATTATAATCATTGTCATGTTAGTAATGTTGTGCTGTTGTATTCAATGTATTCCTTCTCTCATATCAATGTTTGGCCAAATGTGGAAACAACCTACAGTTGCTATGGCCTTCCGATCACCAGATGAAGAGAAGTGGATGCCTTCAAAACAGATAAAAAAGGAGGAGATGTGGGAATAAAGTTATGAGCCTGATCATCGCCATTCTGTCATTATATTAAAGACTGCTTTAAGGACTTTTCATTCTGCCGGCATGGCAAAGACCTTCCAAAGTGGTGACATCATTTTAAGGAGATAGGAACCTATAGCATAAACAGGATGTATTGTGTGTAACCATATATGGTAAATGTTTTGTACAACCAATGAACTTTTGCCCTTTGTATTCCCTGGAAGACCCTCAATAAAAGGGGGCTTCGGACTCCGGTCTGGAGTTCTCATCCCGAGACAACCCTGTGTCTTTGTATTTCATGAGAACCATGGTGCGAAGGGTGGCATCACGCCACAGTTGGCTATCTTCAATACTAACATCTCCTGGAGATAGGACTATCACATGGTCATTTATGTTCCTCTTTATTAAATACTACAGACTTAACTTGAAATTAAATAAAATCATTCATCAAGAGAGTGTTGCCAAAAAAAAAGATTGCTAATTGAGATTAGGGGTCTTCTGAATGAGTTTCCACCCTCAGGGATAGTTCTGGTATACTCTACTGTAGAATATCCTGGCTGCACTGTAAAGAACATGATAAAAAGGTAAAGGTTCCCCCGCACATGCGTGCTAGTCGTTTCCAACTCTAGGGGCCAGTGCTCATCTCCGTTTCAAAGCCGAAGAGCCAGCGCTTGTCCGAGGACGTCTCCGTGATCATGTGGCAAGCATGACTAGACGCCAAAGGCGCACGGAACGCTGTTACCTTCCCACCGTAGTGGTCCCTATTTTTCTACTTGCATTTTTACATGCTTTCGAACTGCTAGGTTGGCAGAAGCTGGGACAAGTAACAGGCGCTCACTCTGCTACGCGGCACTCGGGATTTGACCCACCAAACTGCCGACCTTCTGATCGACAAGTTCAGCGTCCTAACCCACAGAGCCACCTCGTCCCTAAGGAACATGATACATTGGTCTTATTATGAAGGTCATTTTTTGCAATGAAGAGAGGGCATCCACCAGTCTAATTTAAAAAGGAATAAAAATGCCACATACTAGGTCGTCATCATTGGCAGTTCCCTCCTTTCCGTCCAGGACATAGCATATAAGCGTTTCCTGAGCAGTGTCCACAAGATTATCTGGGACACTACACATCCTCTTCGTGACTTTCGTTTTCCTTGTTACCTTCTAGGAGGAGGCTTTGTGGTACCCAAAGCAGAACATCCAGATTCAGTCACAGTTTTGTGCCATACAGTATTAACTTTGTGAACTCTCAAGCTTCCTCCTTCCGTTATGTATTCAAGATGGACAGTGATTAATATTTATATGTTACTTATATGTAAGAGTGTAGGTCTATACATATGTTGTATATAGTATGTTTAAACGTGTGTTATGTACTGTATGTGTACACTTTGAGAGCAAGCAACTAAATTTCATTTTTAATGTGTGCTATTGTGCCCACAGTAAAAAATGACAATAAAGGTTTGTCTGTCTGTCTGTCTGTCTGTCTGTCTGTCTGTCTGTCTATCTGTCTGTCTGTCTGTCTGTCTATCTATCTATCTATCTATCTATCTATCTATCTATCTATCTATCTATCTATCTATCTATCTATCTATCTATCTATCTATCTGCAACAAATTATAAATAGTGTCATATATTGATTTTATTTTTATTTTTCTCATGTGTCTTTCTTTAAGTTCTCCTTCCGGTTGGTCATTCTGAAAGTGAGAAAATAACCTCTGGTCACAGGAAGGAGCATCAGAAGCTTCTAGTCTTGCCTCTTGAATGAATGGGAGAGATATACCCTTTATGAAATACCCTGCCTCTGCTGTAAGAAATGGATTTTCATAGTGCTGTTCTCTGATGAGCAATAAGAATGAGGACCCAGATTCTTGGGGGCAATTAAACTGACTTTGTAATAATGCCGCTTGGGGCCCTCCGAAAGCCCTAATAAGCAGGCATATACATAGAATGAAGGCTACTGCTAAGCTTGTAAGCCACCCTGAGTCTTCAGAGAAGGGCGGGATATAAATGGAATAAAAAATAAAAAATAAATCTGTGCTACCTAAAAGTTTGCTAGAAAGTAATTTGCATATCATTATTTAAGTCCAGTAGATACACACTTAGTTTAAATGTTATATATGTGTGTGTGTTTGTATAATTATGAAATATGATTTGATCATATAGTAGATCCACATTAAAAGTTTTAATCAATCTGCACGATCCTTTTCAATTACATTCTAGAGTGTTAAATTACATAACCTTTCTCATTTGTGTGTTGTTTTTAATCTGCTTCACATTTCTTGCAATTCCATCAATAAAAACTAAGTTGTTACTGAATCCTTGGCAATTAATAGATCAAGAATTCTGTGTAACTGATCAGGAGTCCCATGATGAATGATGGTGGTCTGATAAAAGTCTCTAATATGAAAACTAAATAATTCTCAACAGATATTGCTCATCTTTTTCTATGGCAACTGAAGATTTATTGAAATTGAAAATCTAGTAAGAGCTTTTATTTTATTTTTTTGTATGGGTCATTCAGGCCAAAAACTGTGGTAAATAAATTTTGTTCATTTTTTTTATATTTATATATCCTGTTTTATTTAAGTAGCCATATGAATATTAATAATTCCAAAGCAAAGCCAGGAGTGCTGTTCTTAAATCCCCATCCCATTTGATTCTCCAGTACACACCTACCATAATGTTTATTAACGTAATCAAGCTCTTTTTCCATTCCATTTTTAACCACTATGTAGTGCAACCAGAGCCATATTTATAGATGAATTGTAAGATATAATATCTGTATCTGTTTATACTATTATTATAGTAGTAATGCAATTAGAAGTGAAAAAGCAAATGAACTACTAATATAGCTCATTAAAGCAGTCCTCCAGATTTTTAAATATTATTACTGAAACAAAGTAGAATAGTTTTGATAGAATGTTTTTGAAATCCTCTTTATTATATATAGCATTGTTATTTATATTGATGTTTTTAAACTCCGTTTGCCACCCAAAGATACTCTGCAAGATCAGCAGCCATACAAATTAATTTTTAAAAAGTCTTGAATTTTATTAAATAATGTGCAGATTTGTCTTAAATTTAATCCATGTTAACTAGGTAAATATATCTCTAATATCGTCAAAGACAAGATCTTCCTTACATTATTTATTTATATTTAATTCTATAAAAAAAACCATGATAGGACATTCTTTATCATTCATAAGTCTCCCTACAAGATCAGATAAGGAAAGATCTATTCCCACAATGGAATTTCTTATGCTGCAAAAGATTGTTTCCAGCTCCAAAAGATTTTTGTGTCTCATGGGGTATGTGGTGAATGGAAAGACAGTAAAGAGGGGAATTTGTTTTACTGCTTTATGTTGCACTCATCATTAGAGGACTCTTTCGGGTACATCCATTTTTCAAAAGTTTTAATGAGTATTAAGAATGCGTCTTTATGTTTTTTACTCTGCATTTGGAATATATGCAAAGACATCAACTATGGCACCAAAGAAGTTTGCTTGCAAAATCCCACATTGGCAAATCCATTTTTATATAGAACGAAACAGATGAGAGTCACTGTGGTCTAGTAATTAAAGGCACCAACCTAGATATCAGGAGACTGTGAGTTCTAGTCCTTCCTTAGATACTAAAGCAGCTGGATGACCTTGGACCAGGCATTCGCTTAGCCCTAAAAAGAAGGCAATGGGAAGCCACTTCTGGAAATCTTGCCAAGAAAACTGCTGGGACTAGTCCAGGCATTTTCCAGGAGTCAACACTGACTTCAAGGCAAAGAAAAGAAAAGAAAAGAAAAGAAAAGAAAAGAAAAGAAAAGAAAAGAAAGGATTATATCAGTTTAAGGTTCCATATGGGTCCCTTTCTCAAAATCTAGGCAAAATTCTAAGAAGTATATCTACTTCACTATGTTTGCCCATAGGTTTGGAGGATAATTAAAAAAAATAATAGACTAGCAATGTTTGGTATGAATCCCATTCCTCCTTTTCTTCTTTTAGAATCCAGTATCAGAGACACAATCAATACTCTGAAAATCTTGATGTATATATAAGCAAACCCATTTGGTGTCATAGCTGTTATATTTGCAAGTAAAGTAATTTTAAATATTGCCATACTATAATTTTTGAGCCTTCATGAGAAATTTTTGGTGGTTGTTTGAAGTTGGGTATGCTTTTAGCTATCTACTAACAGGAATTTACTTTGCAGGAATTTAATCCTTGTTTCCGTTGTTTTGTAATTATTATTTTAAAAAGTTCCTTGTTCTGACTTTTACAATGTGAACTTTCAAGTTCATTAAACAGCGGAGATAATTAGTGAATCCTTTTTCCTCCCCAAATTGTAAATTACTTTACTTTCATAAGAGCCTTCCAATATACCTGGATGCTGAATTGATACTGGTAGTCCTCGGGTTTTGATGGCAGTTGGGACCAGAATTTCAAATGTTAAGCAATTGTTTGTAAATCATAATGCCATATGACTACACCATTTAGTAATGGTTATCCAGGCAGTCCTGGTTGCCATCATTAACTGAATCCAGCCATTCATAGCTGAGGACCTGCCCTGATCAAAGCCACTCCTGGCTTTGTTCTTCCCAGCTTCAGGCCTTGGTTAGATAAGGAACTGCCTCCTCTTCAACTTCCCCCACTCATTACCCCCTTTCATCTCTGCCCTTTTGGTTGCCTTGTACTTCTCTGCCCTACTGGTCTTGTCACTCTGTGCTCACTGACCTTACTGCCTCCAGCTGACCTTTGCCATCTTCTGCCTGTCACTGCTGGTAGGACACAGCTTCCCTGGTCCTTTGTGAGATAGTACTGATTTCACCAAGCCTTCACCAAGCTGCTGACTTCATCAAGCTGAACACTGGGCCCCATCTTAAGAAAATGAAATTCAATGTAGACAAAAGCAAGGTTTTACACTTAGGCAAGAAAAACCAAATCTACAGGTACAGATTGGGTGAAACCTGGCTCAATAGTAGTTAACTGTGAGAGGGATCTTGGAATCTGGTGGACAATCATTTAAATATGAGTCAGCAGTTGGAGGCAACAACAAAAAAAGCCAGCACAATCCTGGGTTGCATTAAAGGATATAATCAAGGTCACGTGAAGTATTAGTACCGCTTTATAAAACCTTAATAAGACCACACTTGAATGTTGCATCCATTTATTTTTTGTTTTTGTTTTTTTAATTAATTTTCCAATATTACAATAGTATCTTTAAAAAGCAATGTGGTGTCTGGGTTACAAAAGTTCCATTTCAAACAAATACCTATTATTACAAATCTTCAAATTGTTGTAACCAATATTTCCTCTCTCTTGTTTCCTTTAATACATATTGTCTCTTATCTAAATTAACATACTTCTCATTGCTATCCATCAGTCATTTAATAGTTCTCTTATATTTGTCAATACTTATGTATATTTTATATTTTAACATTTCATCTTTAAGACATCTAACACCTTATATATTTTTCCAGCTTTAATTTTACATTGATATTAAAATTAAACATTTAAAATTTCTCATTTTCATATTTCTGGATGACCTTTCCTTTTACACAATTTTCTCCAATACCTAGTAATGTAAATACACTTCTTATTTATCTCATTTCCATATCAACAAGTTAGTAATACAATATAAGAATGGTAGTCATTAGGATACCAATTGCAAGGAGGAGAAAGAGGAGGAGGACAATATAATATTTGTATTTCTCATTTATAGTTTCCACATATTGAAAATTAACCAAGATTTCTCCTGTTTCAACATTTAATACATCCTTTCATGTCACTACATCCAAGTATATTAGTTACATTGTATCATTCTTAACATATATACATCTTAATCCATTTAATTTAAACAGCTTAATATTTCAATGTTAGTATTCATACATCTGTTTTTTTTAATTAGTATTTATATCTACTCATCAAAACAATTGTAATCCAAGTACAATCCTATCTATTTTGGTATTATCTATTTCAGGCCTCTTAAGTATGTCCATATTTCTTCAATCTTATTCTTGCTTTCTTCCTTTGCCATGTCATTTTTCGCTTCTTTGCTTCAGGGTCATCAAAGAATTCTTGTGTTGTTGTATCATATTAATTTTGTTCCATCTGTTTCTCATTTTGGTCTTCAAAAGTCTGTGCTTGTTGAATAGTTAATTCTTCTGCCAATGTATTTGATTGTTCAATTTCTTCTGTTAAGTTCTGTACCGATAAATTATTAGTTGTAGTCACAGTTTGTTTCTTCGAGACGCTTTCTAATTCTTTTCCAAAAGCTCTTATTTCATCGCCGGCTTTAGAAAGGAACTGATAAGTTTGGTAGGATAATTACCTAATAGCATTGATTTGTTTTTGTATTTCTTCCATGGTGGGGTTTCACATCTGGTGTTCAAGGTTAATCTTATCTTGTTTTTCTTAAATATTTTCTTTTTTTTTTTTAAAGAGAAAGATTGCAATTTCAGGTTTAGCCACTGGGTGTCCCCCAAGTACTTTGAAAGTTCTTTTCTTTTAGGCCGTTTTTTTCCCAATGTTTTTTTTAAAAAACACCCCTGAGCTTGCTCGCCGCTTATTTGAAGGGAGGGTTGAATTCCCCCCTCCCTCTCCACAGGGGGGAAGGTACTTAGCAGCTTATTTAGGTGAAAAGTAGAAGATTAAGGTATAAGAGAGGAATCTTATCCCCGTCTCTTCCACACTGCTTTAATGTTGCCTGGTAGTATTTATTTATTATTTATTTATTAATTTTATTTGTATACCGCCCTTCTCTCGAAGGACTCAGGGCAGTGAACAGGGCAATACATGTTAAAAGACAAAATAGTAAGTGTGACTAATGCAACACAGTAGTAAGTGTGACTAATGCTGTCTGCAACCTAGTAATTGGCCATATTACTATGGCCGGTCTTTTGTCTGCCGGTTCAAAGGGAATGCAGGCATTGACGGGGGGTTGCATCTCCCCCGTGTTTCTGCAAAAGCCCCTTCTTGCTGGTCACCTTCCAGGGCAACTCTTCGGCCCTTTTAGGACCCCCCAGCGATGCGAAACTGGACATGGAAGACGAGAGGCATCCTCCAGACGTCTGTATCGGCTGGCTCGGCAAACCAGAAGTCTGCCTCCAGTTTTGGTCACCATATTATAAAAAGATATTGAGATTCTGGAAAGAATGCAGAAAAGAACAACGAAGGTGATAGGGGGCTGGAAACTAAAACATATGAAGAATGATTGCAGGAATTGGGTATGTCTAGACTAATGAAAAGAAGGACTAGGGGTGACATGATACCACTGTTCTAATATATGGGGGGCTGTCACAAAGAAGAAAAGGTCAACCTATTTTCCAAAGCACCAGAAGGCAAGGCAAGAAACAACGGATAGAAACTAATCAAGGAAAGAAACTAGAACTAAGGAGAAATTTCTAACAGTCAGAACAATTATCTTGCCTTCAGAAGTTGTGGGTGCTCCATCACTGGAGGCTTTTAAGAAGAGACTGGAGAGCCACTTGTCTGGAATGGTATAAGGTCTCTTGCTTAGACCTCCAAAGTCCCAACTCCGTTATTCTGTTATTCTTCCCAAGACCATGTCCATCCCTTGTCCAAACTGAGTTCAGAAAAGTCCAGTGAAAGAAGAGATACAGCAAAGCAAAGCAAAGCACATTGTGGGAAGGTGCCAGTATTTTACATGTTGCCCATGAATACAAAAAGGGGAAAAAATGAAGAGAGAGGAGGAGGGAAAGAGGAAGATAGGAGGGTTTCTTTTATAGACCAAGATCTATAAGGAAAAATAACAGCTGATAACTAGTAATAGTAGTAGAACAATAATTATTAAAGTATGCTAACAATAGAATATAATATAACATAGCATAACAGTAGAAGTAATGATATAGACTATCAATAAAGGAGAATATTTGTAGCTCAGGGTTGAATTGAGGGATGCACTGATGATGTACCTAGTCTGGGTAATGAAAAAACGTCTGCAAGAAAACAACCATCCTCAGAGAGCACCAAAGACCCCTCAGTATAGAGTATAATGTAGTAGAATATAGTGTAAAGACTACTTCACAGTGTTAATTGTAATACAAATACAGCATAGTTTTAAGACCAGACATAGAAAAAACTCACATATATATGATTGGTATCTTAGGGTTTTTTTCACAATAAAATCTCTTTCCAACCCTTAGAGGGAGATATAAAAATCCAGTTGGCTAGAGTTCAGTGCTTTTGATTGATATTTTGAGCTTGAGTCAATCCAACTGGATACAGATTAAAAAGAACCTGTGATTCTGGCAAATGTTCAAATTTTGATCACACGATCGTGAGGGCATTGCACCAGGTGTAACTTCAGGGAACAGGTGTAACTAACATTTGTTCAGTGCCCCCATAGTTTCAGTCACTGAACAAATGGTGGTACATTGATGACTACCTGTGATGTTTATCTCTTTCAAACAATATGCCTGCAAATTTAATGTCTGTTTCTTTACCAATAATAACAAAGCGACATGTACTTTTTAAAAACCAAAACCAAAACCCACAACCAAATGGAAAAGAAATAGCTCAATCACATCTGTACTTTCTGAAAACAACTTTTTCCAGTTTCTGGGAAAAAATTAATATGCTGAGAAATAACACAAAGATGATTGTGTATGCTTTCCTCCTTCCTTTCTTAAATGTAAAGATTACCTGGCTCCAATTGACTTCAGATGCGAGGACAATGAAATTCTGTAAAAGAAACGGACAATATACATTCAGAGAATATACAGGACACAACAAAATCCTGTAATGAGATCACCCACCGCCCTACAGCACCTGGGAGAATAATTAGGTTTTTAGTGTGTTTCGGAAGCTTTTCTGCTTTGGAGCAGAAATATTCCAGGGGGCAGGTAATGTGATAGAGAGAACACATCTCTGCAGGCCTAGATAGATGACATAGTTTAATTGAAGGGACTCAAAGTTCTCCCACTTAGCTGGACCTTACTGGAGAGAGGCATTCCCTCATATTTATTTGTGCTATTACTAGGAATTCAAACTGTGATTTAGTCAGCAGGGCGCTTTTCAGTTAAATACATACACATTAAAACAAGCTATTTTGTAAAGTACTAAGTGGGATCCCAAACTACACATCGTGTTTAATATCCATCATTTCTATATCTCTCATTTATTCCTTGAAAAAATATCCAATGTTTGTAGGCTTAAATAAATGTATTTACAAACATTCCAGCTAAGATTCTTTTTTCTCTATTATTGTAGCCTGCTCTTTTTATATACCACGCTTCATCTGTTTATCTTATTCCATCCCACCTTCATAAGTGCCATACTAGATAAGCATGAGTTGATATTTTTGATAACTAAAGGGAGCATTCAGGATGTCTCTACTTCATCACATAATTGCGTTAAATATCAACAATACTTAAATCAGCATTTCATTCTAGGAAAATATTTGGAATTTGGGGACTAGCAGCTACTGTACAAAAGGCTTACACTGTACAATATGTTTATTCATGTCTGGTTTTGCCTGCACAATCATAGCAAGAATCATGTTTTAAAGCTTTAAAAACCAGGAATGGTAACCTAGTAACCTTTGTTTAGTTGAAGGGTTTAACAATGAGGTTAAGTGATTCTTTCATGGCAAGAGTGATGGTTCAGCTGATTTCACTGAACTGCATTTTACCCACATTTTTAAACAAACCCCCCCATTGATAGGTGGTTTTCACAACTAAACCTTATTCTGTGGAGTACCCTACTCTGTTGGTAGAGTATACCTATGGTAATAGTAAAGGTATAGTATTTAAATAATGTTTGTGTATATATGTATATGTGTATACACACACACACACACACAAGTAAGTATACACACACCTTTCTGTTATGCATGGTGGTAGTGAATCAAGATGATTAAATCTGGATTTATTTCCCCTATTTAAAAAGAGACAGGAAAAGGCTTAATTACTGTCTTGTTTTTAAACTGGTTAGAAATTTAGAACATTTTCCCAGATGCTTTTTCTCACTTAGCTGAACTGTTTTGAAGATAAAGGGATGCTGGATGACGGTTTGCAGACATGTAAATCTCTCTCCTTAGTGATACCTAGCCAATATCTTAGGTTGTCATCTAGTTTCTAGAAAAACTGGTTCAGGTGACTATAAGCATTTTTAGTTTTTTGTCCATCAAATTATTCACTTGATAATGGCTCTTCCAAGGAGTGCCTTTAGATCCTAAGACCAGGCTTTGCCAAATTCATGTTTTTCTTTTTTAGAAAAGATGTGAGGATTTTTTAAAATGTTTCCCTGATGTTGTCTTTCAGGAGGAACAGTAGCAAACCATGTACTTAACTAGGAAAAGTATGTTGTAAAAATTGTGTTCATTAAGAGGTGCATAAAATGGAATCACTTTTTATGCATTTATTTTAAAAATGGTTTACAGACTTCATCAAAACCAGATCAAAACCATTTTGAAAAATGAGGCTAAATTGAGAGTTGTCCAGTCCTACTTCTGAGGCAGGTCTAGCAATATGCTTGTCAATATATGGTCTTGTTCATGAAGGGGCAAGTGTGTTGATTCTCTCAGACATTTTCAAAAATACTTATTTTAGCATTATTCTGGATGAATTTCTGGATTGGGTTCTGGAAGTATTGCTTTGTTTTTAAGTTGGGAAATTATTCTTGCTTTTTACTTGTGTCATGCTGTTTCATAACTTAAATTTATTTAGTATAATTTTGCAGAATATACTATAGATTTTTATATTTATCACCTTAAAATAGTAACTATTCCATCAGTTTTCAGCAGTTGCAAGTTGGAGGTAGTTTGGAAAGCAACAATTTGTGGGTATAGATTGACGTAAATAACTTGAAATTGATCTTGATTTCAGCACAATTATTGAATGAACAAATAGTGTTAGAAAGATGGTTCTCCTTTAATCGTGTCAGGCCATATTTGTCTAATAACCTACTTGTCAACAGAGGAAAACCTACCTACAGACCTGGTCAAAATATGCAGTGATAGTGATAATGATTGAATTCAATGAAAATAAATGTGAATACTAAATAATATAAGATAAAATACATTTTAGTCTATTTTCAATAACTTGTACCTTATATTCTTAGCCTTAGACAACACACCTTAGACAACATCTAATAGGAGGAAAGTAAAATGTACATCCTTTGACACTGCTGATCTCTCCGTAAAAATTGTTTAAAAGTTGAAAATAGGAGGAAGGAGATTACATCTGCTACCTTTATTATTTATAAAAATAATAAAGATGACATGAAAAAATATTTTTAAAAGTAATATGATTCATTGATTATTCTCTCACACAACACACACACACACACACACACACACACATTGACGAAGAGGGATACTACCATTTTTTTTGTTCAATAGAGCCAAGGGTAAAAGATTGAACTGCACTAAAGCTATTCTTCAGCTTACAGTGTGAGCTTAAATATATAACTCAGTGATAATAAACCTATCCACACTTCAGTCTTTCTGAAGTTCAATATCCAATATCCATTCTTTAGTAGCCCTTTACAGCCCCAGTAAATCAGGACTTGAGAAGTGAATTGACAGTTATTCATATACCCTTCAATTGCTTTTTACAGGATAAAAAAAAACTACTCCAGAGGGTTAGAAATGGCAGAGATCCATTGAAAACAAGAGCAACTGCAAGGGAAAAGGTGACAAATGATGAAATGTGTTATGATCTAACTTATATAAGTGACACGACATATGTATTTATATCAGACATTATGATACCACTAACACAAATTGCATAATTGTGTCACTTATGTCATGATATCCATATGGTCTTTTTGCTGTCATTATGGCTTATCATGGATGCCAGTGATTATTAGAATTATCCCATAATTTAAATTATAGAGCTGGTTTTAAGCCACAGTGCATGACAACCTTGATTCAGTACTCAAAAGAGGTATTTGAAATGCAACATGATCTCCTTATAATGGCTCTCAGGAACTTGGCAGTTGCAGGTATGTGTAATCCCTATAAGGTGAGTCCTCAATGACTTCAGATCCATTTTTGGACTCCATTTGGAATACTGCAATTGCTGAAAGTCCTAATTGTCACCTGAATGACTGTTTCTTGCTATATATACACCTCAGTAGACCCTAAAACCATCTTCTGAGGCCCTTTCTGAGGTGCTGTTTTCTGTTCAGGTAACTTAATTTTTCAAAATAATCTTTATTCAGTAGCTGTAGCCTGGTTGTGTAATTCACTGTCCTGTTGTGTTTTGGTGCTAGAGTCTTTTTTATTCATTGAAATAATCATACACATCACGTGCCACATTTTCCATTGCAGGTGCTCATTCACTTACTACTATATCTTTCCTCACTTTTAAATTCTAGGCAGCTTACTTTATGATAAAATAGAGTTTAGAAAAATAAAAATTTAGCAATTTTCAGAACTAAAACATGTCCTAGTCCCAATAATAACACTCATAACATCAGGACTCTCACTTTCCCAAGTTTTCTGGTTCTAGAAACACATCTTAGGCTTTCTGTCTACCATGTTGCTAGTGTTGTTAAAAATCTGTTTGCTTTATATTCATTCTGTATTCTTCAGTAGGTTTAATGTATTTCAAGCTTAACAGTTATATTATGATTTTTTAAAATTTGTTTTAATTTTTTTAATTTATTTTTATCTACACAGCAGACTGTGCAACCACAAATATCACAAAGTATTCTGCCCTTTGAAAAAATAGTATTATATTTCTGTTTGCTAGAATGTAATAAAATTGAAATAGTAGATTTAAAAACCTTGCTTGAGGTCAACAGTTTTGAATTTCTCAGTCAGCTAAGATCAGTTCATGTCAGTTTTGACTTAAATGACTACTCCCTGCAATTTTCTTGGTAACATTATTCAGAAGTGATTTCTTCTTCCCAGAAGTTTAAAAAAGTGATTAGCCCAAGATCACATAGTGGATTTGTGACCAGGGTTGATGGAAAAGAATCACAAACATGGAATCTGGTTGTGATAGAATTCAACCACAATGGATGAATTTAGAATTTTCTCCAAGCCCCAAGAAGGTCTGAATCTGATATAAATGTCCCAGGTTTCCAGCTCTGGTCTAAACTTATTATCAAAAAATGGGTGTTGCCACTTATTCCTGTCAGATGTGAGAAAGAGATAACCCACAAGCCCATATTTTTCTTAGCATGGAGAGCCTTTGATAGGAGAATTCTGCATTTATGAAATGTTTGATCACTGTGGAACAAAAGTCCAGAGATTTTCTCCAGAAAAAAATAAAATAAAATTGAAGCTTCATCCAAAAAATATTAGAATTTCTAATGGAACAATTCTATAAGAGGAGTTTTGCCACATATCTTATTTACCAGAAATAGGACATTCTGATATCCTAAAACATGCTAGGAACTCTGTAAGAGAAATCTGGCATATCCTTCATTGATGTTTCCTGTGGTTGAAGAACTCTTTTAGTTATCTGAACTGAATCTTGCTTACATAAAGCTGCACTTTTTTACCTTTCTTGCTACAAAACAAGGTGAAAATTTTAAATGTAATTCCCCATATGAGCAATCTATTTTTCAGACCGCTTACTGTGTCATCAAAAAGTGATTTAGTTGCACAGTCAAAATTATTCAATACTACCTAAATGATGAATCAAAGAGCATAAGCAATGGAATTAATGTGCTGAGGTACAACAGGAGGTTGTCTTTATTTAAGAGTTATATTTATGTGGGAAAGAATCATAAGTAAACCAAATAGGTCATTATATGGAATAATCACATCATAAATTGAATATAATCTGCATTTTATAGGACAGACCTTGGGTCTCTTCTCAGAATCCATCTTATTTGGAAAAGTTTATGGTTTTATTACTTCCTAACGTAAGAAGTGATACATTTTTAATGTTAGAAAGCTTCAGAGATGAATAGATTTTCATCAGAATATAGTGCCAAGGTTGTTTAGGAATCTCCAAAGAAATTTCTTCACTGGTCCTGAACACTAACTCTTGATCACATGTATGCAAATAAACTTGAAGGAAGGAATCTTTGCTTTCTTCCAAATAATTCACCTTTAGTGGAAAGTATTAAGGGAAGCTACTGAAGAGGTGCACAAAATTAAATGTAAAATTTCCTGCCATATTTTACCTACCAAGCACGAGCAATTTATCTTCACAAAACAGTCTGTAGAAGTAGTAGAGGAATCTAGCAGAGAAGCTAGATTTCATTGGCAGGTAGACAAATAGTCTTATAAAACACAGCTACCCTAAAGGACAAGAATAAAGACATTAAAAAATAGCATTAAAAGGGGAAATACTGCAGCTTAATTTGGGATAGTAAATCTCTTGAGATTGCTATTATTCTGTAGGCTCAGTTATGAACTTTTATCCATATCTGGGACACATTTGTCCTTTTTTTCTATCCCATAGTGCTGCTTTATGGTGTCCTTTGCTGTTTTATCTTCCAGAGCTCCTCAATAATCAAAGAACTTCCTTGGGTCAGCAAACAGGAAGAGGATGCTCAAGAACAAATCTGTCAAGAGCTTCTGTCATCTTAGATGACTTAGGTCAAAAAGGCTCACCACAGAACTACCCACCAGACGTTCAGGAGATCTCCTGTCGGGTACCTGGGAAAAATTTGATAAAATAGCTCTATTTTCCCTCTTATAGAGAGTCACAGCCAGAGAGAACTCCAAGGAGATCAGACAATGACCTGATCATGACAAAGGATTTATGGAAATGTCCTCTAGCTTCAAATATATCTGGACCTCTCTCCCCCCACACTTATATGATCAGATTCCAGATTATTTTGGACAAGCCATGATTGCCATCTAGTTAATGGATGCATTATCTTTTGGACTACATCCTTACTCAGGAAAGATAAGTTGAAGTCTCATAGCATAAACATCTTGGACACTCCAAGATCATGCTCAAGCAGCTTGGGGCAGGGAGAATCATCTAAATTGGAAAGTTGTCAGAATAGAGCATTTTGTGTAACCTCTTCATTCAGCTGTTCTTTCAGCTGCAACCCAGGGTAGGGTAGGGAGTAGAGATTAACATCCAGGAAGCCCTGAAGAAACACTACTCTAGAGAATATTGAAGTGAAGCATTATATACAAGGTTAATCCATAAGGAACATTAGGGGTGCAACAATCCCATGAAGATCATTTTTTTAATATAAGCAATAATGTTCTGTGGAAACGAGTCCATCATCAGGTGGTCATTTGCAGTAATCTGTGGCTCTGTCTACTTTTTATATAAATTGAGCAGAAATTTTTCTTAGTCTTCCAGATACTGCTTGACTTTAACAATTCCATGTAATTTTCATTTCTCAACAATACTTCCCACAATGGTAGACTGCTAGCCAGAAGTGTTTTAAAGGCTCCCCCCCCCCCTCATAGCCATTCATTGCTTTGTACTAATGAATTATCTTCATTTTCAAATGTTCAGACAGCTTCTAAGAAGAGCTAATGGTTAAAAGGAGGGAGTATAGCAGTCACAGCCTTAGAAGTAAAATCGGTCAAAATATCTGCTTATTTATGGAATTGATTTCCCCTAGGTAATTTTTGGTTTAACAAGTCAATCCCTTTTTTGGGTCCTTATTAACATATGTGGTAATCTTTCGGGATTGAAGAAAACACTCTGTTGTGCAGTTCATATTGGGGCACAGAAGTGGCTCTTCAGTCCCAGTGTGGAAGCATGAGTCTAGCACAGTGGGAACACTGGAAGTCCATTGTTGTAATAACTGTGGCTGTTATTCTATGATACCATTTATGGTTTTATATTAGCTTTTGGTTGCAGCCGTCTTCAAAGACAGTGGAGGCTTCATAGCACAGGGCTCAGCAGTGGGTTTGATCAGCAGCTACAGCTTCTACCTTTGGCTGGTATCAAAGTAGTGTAGAGCTGCAGTCCCCAACCTTTCCATCTCAGCGACCCAGCTTGACACATATATGTGTGTGTGAGAGAGTGACAGATGTGTGCACATGCACCATTCCATTTGTGCTTGTGCTCTCATATGAAGCTCCACTCACACAAGCAGCAGGCACTTGCATTCACACAAGAAGCTCCTCTCATGTGAGTGGAGGCTGCTTGAGTGGAGGGTGCTTATGCTCACACATGAAGCTCCATTTGTGCAAATAGAGCTTTGCACAAGAGTGCAAGCACCCTCCACTTGTGCATGAAGCTCCCTTCGCACAAGTGGAGGACACACATGCCTGCTGCTCGCACAAATAGAGTGATACATGCTTACACCTGCCATTCACACACACACACACACACACACACACACACACACACACACACACAC
>JAKJMR010000768.1:621770-635010 GCA_024449315.1 Daboia siamensis | reverse complement strand
CGGAAAATCTTGAAAATCCTTTCAAAAGTTGGGGGGTCGTCTTATACGCCCCGTCGTCTTATACGCCGGAAAATACGGTAGGCATACATTTGGCATCACAGCCAAAGAATAAACTGCAGTTATGTTCGGTGCAGAACGATCACACATTTATCAGATCATCCAAAGCACTTCCCATACTATTTTAAAAAAAATTATACAAAACAAATTAACTAAAAAAGGGATGAATAAAACTGTATTTTTTTTAATTTGGGGGTTTGTAAAATGAAACCCAACAATATAGTGATATACTGTAGAATGTAATAAGCAGGCCACTTTGTAAAAGGATGAACTCATCTATAAAGTTTATAAGAGGATAACGTAAAGTGGTATTAACAGAATCCATTCAATGAAGGCATAGTAATTTTATCAATGTGTCATAGAAGTGACCTAATAAGTTGAAGTTGATTAATTGCAATTATAGATAACCAACCAGGAGAGCCCGTTTGGTCAAGAAAGCAGGGGACTGTAAATTATAATCCTGCTTTAGGCATGAAAGCTGGGTGACTTTGGGCCCCATCAATCTTTCTCTCAGGGTTATTGTGGTATTTTGTGCAAAATATCATGGGAAGGAACTGTACCTTTTGGAGAATAAGAAGCATTTGTACAGAACTTTAAAATAATGTCTATGGAAAGGAATAATGTTGAGTGAAAAGGATTCATTATAATTGGACTTCCAAAGACCATTACTTGACCCTTCAGATTATTCATCAAAATCTAGGAACTATCCCATTTCTTTATCTCTAGGTAACTTATCTCTAACATGGCCTCTGGTTGATGCTTATGCAAGGATTTTTTTTTTTTAAATTCCTTCCAGCATTTAAAGGATTGGTTTAGATTGAATTCTGAGTTATTGTGAATAACACCTGTAAGAAGATAATATCTAAAAACATTGAGGTCTGCGCTGGCTGACAAATAATTCTACTGAAATTGCAATGATTGTTCAAATATTACTGTAAATGTCAACCTCCTTCCTCTTGACATTCCTCAGACTGACCTTTGTTGGCTGTGCTTAAGAGAAAATACAAATACCATGAAATTTAAAGTTGGTATGTAATACTGCCTTTTTGTAGTCAATGAACAGAATAAAAAAGTATATGTTTGTATTTACAGAAATTTCCTGGTATATTATAATGTATCTGCATACAAACAAACAGGTACAGGTTTTATAGTCCCTTCAGTTTAAGCTCAAAGTATAAAATATTAAAAACACACAATAAAGTTGAGATGATTCTCTTTATGAAATGTAAGTTTTAAAACTATCCACTTGGGCCACTAGTGCACTGTTTAAAGATTTCATTTCTATTTCAATAAAGATGACCATTGCTATCAAATATATCAAGCAGGCACCTTAATTTCCACAAATATTTTGTTTCCATCCTTGTGTAGTGAAAATATAACTTTTTAAAGCTTAAAATATTATTTTCCCCACACAACTCTTGAAAGTTTAATGGTTGCTTGTTTGTCCAACCATTCTTGCTCTGGCCCAAGCCCATGGTGAGATCCCTGATCAAAACCTGTGAGTTATGTTTTGTGGGTGTCTTTTAATAGCCTAAATCAGTCAATGTCAATTCATTCTAGATTTGGTAATAAGAAAGCCTATTGTTAGAGGAAACATTCAGGACAATAATCAGACAGCAGATGGTACAACAGCCTGCTGTCCTTTACAAAACCGTTAGCCAACTCTTGATGAAAAGTGACATAGTGAGATCAATGTATCTTATTCATTGTAAGACCTTTTTTGTAAAAAAATAAATAAAAATGGAATGCTTTTTAACCAAAAATACAAGAGACTATAAACATTAATCCAAAAACCAAAACAAACTTTGCTCCTCATTAAGATATTAATATTTCTACATCTGTTAAAGTTAAAAGATATCAAGGGAGCAGGAATAATTTTTGGATACAAATTAATGGATTCAGAGTAAACTAAGAATTATATATTTTTACTTTTTTTAAATAAAGCAAATTGCATCCGCAATTAAGAAAACAAATTCTGCTATTTTCTGACATCTAGAACTAGGTCCTCTCCCTTTTTCCAGAGTGATCAAACTGCATATCAAGAATTTCTGCATAAAAACAGATACAAAGCACTTAGGTTAATCCTTCAAAGAGGTGTTGACTTCCTAGGATACTACTTTCCATTTATACAACAATTCTGATTTTACCAATCAATTCAGAGGTGCTGACTTAGCAATCAAAGCTCTTATTCTATTATTTTGTTACGTTTATCAAAACTATGTAGAGACTGCAAAAAAGACAAATGTCCCAAGCTTAAATTTCAAACTTATATAGGGATTGATAGAGGCCAGCCTGAGATATGCTATATCCTGAATTCTTCTCATTTCAAATAGTCCTTACTGGACTGGAAGGACTTCACTAGGCAATTAAGCAGATATATGTTCCTCCACTACACATTTTTGGGTTGAGGAAGGTTGATGCTATCTAATTTAGTACTGTTTAGCATCACAGTAGTTGTCTATGTAGCTTGTTAAGGGCCCCCAAGGTCCTCTAAGAATTTCTTCTAAACATTTATATTTTTTCTTTCCTGTTAAATACAGTGAAAAATATTTCAACTTCGAATAGTTAATGCAAATATAGCATAAGCAGTGATTTATTTATTTTGGCCTACCAGCTTTGGTGTCTGTTCTTGGCCTCAAGTGACATAAGCATCCTTGCTCCCCATTATGAAACTTAACTTTACAAAAGCTTGTACTCTAAGAGCCCTGTTTTACATAAGAATGAAAACTTTTGCCATGGTTTAGCCTTAGAAAAGCTTCACATTCAAACTATTTTAGAAATACTTGTTTTGATACAAGTATTTCTTTCTAAGGCAAGTGAAGGCACTGCCCGGGGACACTTCTCTGAATTCTCTCTACAAGTTTTAAAAAGACACACTTGTCTCAAAGCAAATTAAACCCTAACTTCTGGAGGCATTTTATACATGCAGTAGTAGTATTAAGATCCAGGATCTTATTCCCCAGGGAACTTCTTCCTGTGTCAATCGGTTATTTCTCCCTTTGGTCTCTTAGGAGTTTCTTTCCTGTTTTGCTGCCCTAAGGATCATGACTCAAGCAGACTCGCGGCTGATCAGCACTTGTGGCAGGAAAAGCAGGAAGTGTCATTTTTTTTCCACCAAAGATAGTTGCTAGAAACTTGAAAGTCTTGTTGCTATCAATTTGTAAGAGAACTAAGATTGCTGATGCAATTAAAAGAAATACATTCTAAACTGGGGAAACAAAGATGAGAAGTGGGGTGTGGGGAAGCATGCCTAGTATGGTTAGGTAAATATATGTATTTGTTGTTACTCTCTTCCACGCTTTGAAGTGAAAAGAATATGACAGGAAGATTTTTTTTTTTACTTTATTTTCACCCTGCCTTTCTACTCAGAATACTTGGTCCAGCAAATAAATAAAAAATCCCAAATAGTAGGACAAAGGTTATATCCCCTGCTTTGATGATGTGGCAGTCAAATGAAGATTAATGTTAGAACAATCCTTTATTTTCTGGTTCTCAGTGATCTGCAGTAAGCATTTGTTGAAATGAGACATTTCTGATATCCCAAATACATTCTAAAAAGCTTCAGACGGTTATCTTGATTACAGTATGAAGGGCTGTTGTGAAAAGAAATAATCACAATTATTTATTTTAATCTATTTTTCATATTTATTAACTGTCCATTTCCCTCAGATACATGCTTATTTATACTTGCTTATTTCTGCTTATGTTAACTATAGTGTGAAAAGGAAAATAGAGCTGGCCCCACTTCCTCTCTTTGTCCTTTCCCCCACCCCCAAGTAACATACGTTTGGAAAAGCATATTGGTGAAAGGAAATTTCACTAATTTCACAAAAAAACCCACTAGTTATGTAACAGTAAGAGGTAAATATATAAAAGAGAATAAATCCCTTAAGATGTAGGTAAAGTTCCCAGACGTCATCCATGATGCCACAGAGAGCTTTAATAGGCAAATTAGAAAATAAATTTTATGTATATGAAGTGTATTCCTTTTTTTTTTTTTTTTTTTTTTTACAAAAAATCACTACAGAGAGCAGCATTTTGGCAGTGTGATCCCTGACTACAAAGTGGAAGCAGTATACTCCGTCCCATATTTGGGGTAGCCCTGATAGTCTGGTCTCACCTGACTATAATGTTTTCTCTGTTGTGGTACTAAAGTAAAGAGCACATGAATATTTCTGTTCAATGAGAAAAACCAAATGAATGGTTAATGTACAATAACTGAACAACAGAGAAATATTGGAAACAATAAAACCTATGAAAGCCAAACTTTGCAAATGGTTTTAAAAATATAATCCTTTTAAATCTATACTTTCTAGAAATATATAACTCAATTCTAATGTTCAGAGGCCTATTTCAATGAACATCTCCAATAGAATAAAACTACATAATTATCTCCACAGATTTGTGTGAACTCGTACTCAAAATATAGGGAGCTTCCGAATGAATGACATCTCACAACAATGGTCAACTTGAATATCTTTTAGACTTCAAACAATTCCACATTAAAAATGTTGGTTGTAACAGCTGCAAATTGCAGGCTAAGTTCAAATGTTATTGACCCAAAGACACATTTACATGAGAAAGGCATGTAATATTTGGGATTTTCAAAATCACAATTAGTGACTACTATTTGTTTTGTTTCATTGAAGAACATTAACATTTTACATGTTGAGGGTCTTCTAGGACTAAAGGAAGCTTTAATACAGTGAAGCTTTAATACAGATTCAATACAGTGAGCACTCTGAACTGTGTGGCTTCATTGCCCTCCGAAGAACACAATGAGTCCACACATACATACTGTACATATTGTTAATTTTCTCCTTCCCCCTCATAGTTTTACTCTGTTTGAGTACTGGAGATAATAATGTGACTTTAATATCGCCTTAGAAAATGTGACTCTTTTGTACGTATGTTACACATCAGGAGGGTTGATATAAACCCTTATTTGTATCTATCCCGAAAGAAGTAGGGTTATTATACCTAGGTTTCAAAATTCCAGGACTACTAGATGGCAGCAAGAAATCCCACATAGATTTACATGAAGCTTATCTGCTTGTTTTAGGACTTCAAATAAAAGTCTGCTCTTATCACTCCTCAGTTAAAGGTGGGTGCGGACACTGGACAGTCCCCATTTATAGTCATTTCATCGACACACTGGAAATATCATAATCTCATGTCCTAAGCAAGCATGTAAAACGTATCAGCAAATTACATGGTCATAGGGAGTCCAGAAATATTGAAGTCAATGAAGAGACCCAGTGCAATTCACCAAGTCAATCAGGAATAAAGTAATGAGATATACGTAAATAGTTCAAAGGATTAAGAGTAGGGTTATGTTTAATTCTTCTCTCTATTCTTTTCCATGCTCTTCTCATTATAATGCAGAAATCTATTTGAGCAAGAGTTCAGTTTAAACCACTGGTACCTATATTTAAATTGTTCCCTTTCCTCTCCAAGTATCAGTCTGTCCTCATTTCTTCCCACAGTCCTGTTTGTTCCTTACATTACTTGGTGCAGAAAAATCTTTCTGTTCCTTGTTTCAGGTCATGGTATTTGGGTTCAAGCCTTAAAACTCTAGAAATCCCTTTTAAAGTCATCACTTTTTGATCAGTGTGTTAGTGAAGGGCCTGAGGAGCCCACCTTGTTCTCATTAATCTTGGCAATTCCTAGCTTGAAACTTGCTTTGTTTCAATTGTAAACATATATGTGCTCCATCATATCACTGGATATTGTTTCAAATATGAATGGTTATTTGACTTGTCTGAATTTTTAATATTTGTTTACTGGTTTGGCTGTTAAGTTATAAACCAATTCTATTGGACTGATTTTTGTAATTTCTATGTTTTTCTAATCTAATATATACCGCACATTGGTAACAGTACATATGTTTTTGTTCTGGAAAAAAAAGTGCTTCAAAGAACATGGGAATGTGAACTTATCTGTCTCTTGTCTACAGCAGTAAATGGCAATAGGTGCCATCTTTGCACTCCCACACACACTGAACAATTTTTTAATCAAACCCAGGACATAACTTGATCAAGTGTGGGAAATATTAGGAAATTATGGCTTCCCGGTGTTTCTTAAACTTGCTTACTTACTTAGAATGAGCTAACAGATTTGGAACTCAAGTTTTATTCCATGAGACTTAATGTGCATCTACAAGAGACATTTTTATTTCTTACAGCCATAAGAAACATAGTCAATCCATATTAGGGCCAATCCTAAGATGGGGGACTTATTATCTTGAGGGGGAATTCTAGAGATTCTCATTATAGATACCCCAGCTGTGGAAGTTAGCTTCATCAGGCAGCACTGATTAACATGTATAGTTTCCTAATCAATGTTCATATCTAGTAATTAGGATAATATATTTGCATATTTTCACACGGAGAATTGTACTTTGATTTCTGACTGACTTGACATTTTGACTCAGAAATTTCTTTAGTATGGAATAGTGTTCAGTTTGTAGCTCCAATGGATATGCTCAGGGCTTTTTTTCTCATAGAACACTCAGAACGGAATTCCGGCACCTTTTTTGGTTGGAACCTTGTAGGGTAGGCAAGGCAGGTTGTATGACATGTGTGAGTTCCAGCACCTTTTACTTTTACAAAAAAAGCACTGGATATGCTAAATTTGAGGGTCACAAATGCTGTCATTTAGCATATTCTGCATCTGCTTTTTTTGCAGATTTTTTTTTCCATAGCTGCATTTATATTTAAATGTTCCCTCTATTTAAAGGAATTGATTAGTGATATAGTTCTCTAAGGAATTTTTTTTTTCTCTTTGTTTGGAAAACAATAAGAAATGAACATCCCTCTTATACTAAGTATCTCAGTATCCAGTTCACTGGTTCCCTTGGGCAGAGTTGCAAATGCTGTTATAAGAGATGATTTACTGGCTGAAAAATCAGTTACCAGTATTGGCATTCCACGTGTTAGCATGCATTAACATGTAGATATGGTGAATTTCAGGCATCTACAATTGCTTAGATGCAATTGCTCTATTTATTTATTTCATGTATTTGTTTATCAAATTTGTCTGGTTGCCCATCTCACATAATAGTGACTCTGGACAGCATTCAACCCTTAATTAAGAAACAGTAAATGTGTGTGTGTGTGTGTGTGTGTGTGTGTGTGTACATATAGCATCCATTATTTTTAAAAAACTATAATAAGCACAATAAGAACAAGACACAATAATCTTAACTGCAGTAAGGGAGTCATCACAAAGTCTCCCTGGTTCCCTTTCATGGGATATTTTATGTGCCCATTGGCAAGGTCATTTAAAAAGAATCAGCATCACTTAAAGCTGTGTAACAAAAGAAAATAAAATCCTGAATGCAGCAAGCATTTATCTAATGAAGTAAATAAGCGTGTTTGCATGAATAAGTTATTGCTCTGTCTCCTTGTTAATCTGCTTGACAGCAGGAAACTAAGGTGATGTATTAGTGCTTTAGTTCTCCTTCTGTTCTAATGTCATGTTACTAATCTCCTTTGTATCAGATGAGGAATATTTGACAAAGTCTTTTTTGATAACTTCATTTCTCTTATGGGCTGTAGTAAATTTGTATGAGAGGCCGCCATTACTTAATTGAACATAAGTACTTAGAAAAATGATGTATAGCCGCAGGTGAATGTATTTAATTTTTTAAAAAAACAAACAAACAAAAGCTTATGTTTAGGGAAATAACCAAGCCAATCATGAATAACATTCAGATTCCCTGTGGTAATTGGCTTGGATTTAGGCAAGAGTTCCTTGGCCATTAGGTATTTTGCAAAC
The DNA here is from genome assembly GCA_024449315.1 of Daboia siamensis. NCBI lineage: Eukaryota > Metazoa > Chordata > Lepidosauria > Squamata > Viperidae > Daboia > Daboia siamensis. The sequence goes on along the minus strand of JAKJMR010000768.1, from coordinate 627,174 downwards.
AATAACCTTACTTTCTCATAGAAAGCCTGTGAAACCATACTCTAGTAAATGCCAATTACTGTAAAAGTGTTTAAATAATGCAAAGAATTAGATCCTAAAGTGTCTGGAAGAGATGGTTGAATTAGCTCTGGATGGAACTGTCTGGTCTCTTGAAAGGATCAATATGGGGATGTTAACTTTTTCACAGGCACAGATGCAAAGTTATACAATATTCTGCATTGTGTACTTCCATGTTCTGATAAAGTCTGTAATGAAACATTGCTTTGCTAGTCATGGGATACCTTGACATTCTCATAGCTCAAGGCTCAGGGTGAGCAACTACAATAATTTGCCAAGTTGACATGACATTTGAAACAATTTCACTGTCTCCTTCGGTTACTTTTATTATCTTTAAAGACATAAATGATTTGTGTATATGGCCAAAGGACTTCTCTTGTGTCAGAATACTCAAAACCTGGCAGTTCTCCTAGGCTTTGAGGTTGCTTGGGTGGGAATCCCTTGTTTGTGATGTTTTATATTTTGATGTGTTGTCAGGATTCTCATCTTGTAATTATTTATTTTATTTATTTTATTTTTATTTATTTTATTAGACTTATATACCGCCCTTCTCCTGTAGGACTCAGGGCGGTTCACAAGGTTTTTTTAAAAACAATGCAACAAATTACAAAAATTAAAAACAATTAAAATGATTACACTAACCTTGAAAACTAAAACCCCAATTACAATTAAAATACAATTAAAACCCCAGTTAATACTCTCAGTCCAGGCCAGAAAGCTCGAAGAGCCAGGTGTTCAGGTCCTGGCGGAATGAACAAAGGTCAGGGGCAGTCCTAAGCTCTACAGGTAGCTGATTCCAAAGGGCCGGCGCACCCACAGAGATGGCCCTCCCCCTGGGTATTGTCCGCCGGCAATCTTTTACCGGTGGTACCCTGAGAAGACCCTCCCTGTGGGAGTGCACAGGACAAAGAGAGCTTGATGCCGGCAGCAGGTGTCCCCTCAGATATCCTGGACCCAAGCCATTTAGGGCTTTATAGGTCATCACCAGCACCTTGAATCTTACCCGGAGAGCAACCGGAAGCCAATGCAGCTCGCGAAGTAGAGGTGTTACATAGGAGTATCAGGAAACCCCCATCACAACCTGCGCGGCTGCATTCTGCACCAGCTGAAGCCTCCGAGTGGTCCTCAAGGGCAGTCCCATGTAGAGAGCGTTACAGTAGTCCAATTGGGAGATCACGAGCACATGAGTGCACAGGGCATCTTGGTCCAGGTAGGGCCGTAACTGGCGTATCAAGCGAACCTGGGAAAAGGCCCTCCTGGTCACGGCTCCTATATGATCTTCAAAACTGAGCCGCGAATCCAGGAGGACGCCCAAGTTGCGAGCCCTATCGACGGGGGGTAGCAATTTAGTATGGTCTAATTTATTGTATTTCATCATTTTTTTTTTGCTGTCCTTTACTCTGTGAGCTGCCTAGAATAGATTAGGGTCAGGTGGCATCAAAACTGAATAAATGAATGAAAACTTTATAGTGAAATATCTGAGTCTGAAACTTTTTGTGTATGCAAATGGTGAAAGGGAAGAGCTTTTTTAATGGAATATCTTTGCTACCATACTCCTAGTTCTTAGGCACTTATGGAAATCCAAATTCTGCCATTTGTTTACCTTATATAGTATAGCATAGTGTAGTGAAATATAATGCAGTTTTATACCCCATCTTCCATAAAGGTGGTCAAAGAAGTATACCTAGAGCTCTCTCCTCCCTAGTTTTTCCCAAAACAATAATCTTGAGGTAGATTAGTCTGAGACAGAGAGAGAGTGTGATGCTCTTCAGCCCCCCTTGTTGTCATTTTCCAAAATTCTGTAAACGTTAAAATAAAAATTACAGTGAAGAATGGATTGATGTTACATACGTTATCCTACTACCATTTTCATTAAAAGGTATTTAACATTCCCACTTACCAATTACAGTTCTGTAATGATTTACAATATGTGATTTCATAAAATTGGCTAGTAATGCAGTCGTAATCATGTAGGAAAAATATTGCATTGTGAATATTAGAAACTGTCCCAATGATATGCAGAATATATTCATTTTACAACCAAATGATGAAACCTCAGGAGAATATACAGCATATTAGCAGCAACTTTTCTCCCAAACATTTACAGAAGTACACTGATATTTCACATACAGTAGATGTCAGGGAACATTCTGGATGGCTATTAAACCTTCACTTTGAATGATTATTAATTTTGTTGTCTTAAAAATATTTTATTTTGTATTTAATGCAAGGGGGCCATAGGTACAACACTGAAAATTATTTAATAGAGTTTGAAAAACATGGTACTAGGCAGTACACATATTAAATATTTTCTAATTTCAGAAACAATGAAACCAACCATCTTTCATTGCAAAAAAAAGAAAACATCCACTCCATAATCATAATATTTATCTTTTCAAAATTATGGAAATTAAAATGGCAACTTCAGTGCCTTATGTTCTTTCACATTTTTAATATTTTAAGGTTTTTTTCACATCTCAGTGTGCAATATTTTCAAACTCCTTGATGAATTTTTTGTTTGCATACTATCAATATTCAAACCTAAACCCAAGTAGTACAAGAGAAATACACTGGAACTTTTAGCACTTTGTAAAGCTGTACCTGTGTAAGCTATTTCCATATTCATTTAGCACTGTGTAAGCTATTTCCATATTCATTAACAAAGTCAGTTTGCAAGTTCTAACAGAATTGCAATCAAAACGTGGCTTGGGAGGAATGCAAGTTTGAATTGGGTTAACGTTGAGAGGTATGTGATATTTTGCAAGCCCTATTTATTGACAAGCTGAAAGCCACATCATTGCTGGGCAATCATTCAGGTGTGAATGGCAGGAACCTAAAGAGGGCTTTTTAATAGGGATCATCTGTAGATGGTCTTGAGGGAGATGGCCTTGAAGCAAATATTCAGAAAACATTAGGTATACAAAGATGACCTGGGAAAGGAGATAGTATTAAGGAGAGATTCAGGCGTTATAAGAGGTGAGATATAAAAGAGAGGGGAAGAGAAGCTCAGTCAGGATTACAAGATTCTATTTTACAATTTATCTCAATTAAATTGTCGCAGAGCTATTTTTTCCTGTGGAATATGGTCTATCTTGAAAGGCTGATAATCACATATGCCTTGCAAATCTCTGCCTTCAGGGTTTGGTTCTGTTTCTCTCCCCCATTTTCAAGTGGTATTTTGTTGCCTTTCAAACACGTTTGTGGTGATAACTAAAGCCAACCCTTAACTGGAAAATGAAGTGCTGTAACTAGTTGCTATTGCTGGGAATTGGAAGACTAGGGTGGGGACTCATAATTACTGAAAAGGAAGAAGAATCCCCTAACTCCAGGAGTTAGGTGTCTTTCTGAATAGAGAAGGTGCTGTTTTTTTATTTTTTAAAAAAGAGAATTGGTTAGAGATGCAGATGACTACAGATATTCCTATTTTTACCTGGGGATAGCCTTGAAGATTAGCTGTGGCCCACCCAACTTGGAAAGGCTGGCACTTAGCTCTGCTGCTGGAGGATGGGACCCTTTCTGTTCTATTTTGTAGGTTTCTTTCCCTTGTCTTTCATTCCTTGTCCAATTCTAGTTCACCTCTGTCGAGCTTTGTTCATTGCTTTTCCTCTCTTTTTTCCACTGTAGCTTCCCTGTCCCTTTCCCCTTCCCCTTCCTCTACCCTCTCTTTTTCTCGGTCTGAAATAGGGAAAGGTGTTTGTGTGTGTGTGTTTGTGTTGTTAGACGTTGAAAAGGTATTGGATTCCCCCCCAATACTTTTATATTTTTCCCAACCTGCTATTGTTTTTCTTTTCGGGTGGAAGGGCGGCTTCTAAATTTAGAATCGTTTTCCTTTGAAGAAAAACATGATAGGAACTTATGACAGATGAATAATATACTTTAAAACTTCCAATGAGTTAAGTCAGCTTTTCAACCTAGCACTCCCAAAATGGGTTGGATAATAGTTGCTATCATCTTTAGCCAATGTGATTGATGATGGCACAATCTGAAAACTAGTTCATTGTTCAGACTGCAATTCTATACATGGTTGTCAGAAATAAGTCCTGCTAAATTTAATAGAAGACACTCTGTAAAAAATGGTGTTTAAGATTGCAGCTCTGACTTCAGAAAATAAAAGATGATGATGAATACACATTGTGTCTTGAAATCTGAATCCAAATAACTCAGGATTAAATATAATATTTTTATGTTACATTATTTCTTTTATGCCTTCAAGTTACTATTGATTCCTGGCAATTGCCTGGATATGTTCTTGCAGTTCTCATGACAATTGATTTGGAAGTGGTTTGCCCTTGCCTGCTTTCTAGGGCTGAGAGAGGGTGACTGGCCCAAGGTCACTCTGCTAGCTTTGTGCCTAAGGCAGGACTAGAAAAACAGCCCCCGGGTTTCCAGACTGGGACATTATTGTGCATCCCTTAAAATACACAAAGCATGCTAAAAAAATGAAATCCATTTTAAATTAAAACTGATTGCTGCCTTCTTACCAAACTGGTATCAACTTTTAACATAACATTCATCTTACAATATTTCCTTTAGGTCCTCAAACCAAAGGGATGGTGTCTTCTATGCAATTTGAATACATTTAGGGATTCTGAAAACATTAGGAAACATTTAGTTCCATTTTAACGGATGGACAAGTTTCATCTGTACATTTTAGTGGAGGAAGAATGTGGCAGAGAAACCTGGCATAAAAGAGTGAAATCCTCACTTGCTCATTGTTGTTTCCCCAAGCTGCTGCTTCACTCATCTAAAGATAGAGGTATCTGTGCTGATTGACACTCCTGTAGTATGGAAGATGCTATCAAAATCTGTAAGCTAATTTACCTAATCCTGGCACCTGGCATTTTAAAATTCCTCTGAGAAGATTGCAACCTGTTGTCACTCAGCTGGCGTATATATTTCCCTCTCTCTCTGTTTTTCTCAAATGCATACCATAATGGCTTAGGTTTTTTTTTAAAAAAATTAATACATATTTAAATAATTATATCCTATTACTGCTAAGCTTGTAAGCTGCCCTGAGTCTTCGGAGAAGGGCGGGATATAAATGAGATTAAAATAAAATAAATAAAAATAAAATATTAAAGTATGTACAATTTTTGGCAACAAATACATCAGGATTTCTAGAAAAAAACCTTTCATTGCATAAATTGAGAATTATTTTCAGGTACAGTATCACTAATACTACTTATAGTACTAGCATATTGATCTATGAAACAATTAGATTATACCCAGTAACACCCTGCCTGAGCAGGGGGTTGGACTAGATGACCTCCAAGGTCCCTTCCAACTTCTTCTTCTTTTTCTTCTTCTTCTTCTTCTTCTTCTTCTTCTTCTTCTTCTTCTTCTTCTT
>JAKJMR010000768.1:557661-621760 GCA_024449315.1 Daboia siamensis | reverse complement strand
ATTATTATTATTATTATTATTATTATTATTATTATTATTATTATTATGTTCTGAGTGACAGTTTACCAAATGCCCCCTTTTTGTTGAGTTTTGTTCTCTCCCCCTCCCCATTATATACAGTATTTGACTTCTGGGAGAGTGGAGGGTACTACCAATTATTTTGTGATAGAGTGATTCCTGTGGAATCATAGAAATCCTCTCATATTTTAAAATAATGCTCAAAGGTATAGGGTCACATAGCCATCATGTAATTGCTGCTAGAGACTCTCCATTTGAAAATATATGCTGCCCAGAGCCACTGTATTAGTGAGATGGGCGACATAAAAATTTAATGAATAAATAAAAATAAATAAAACCACTGTGCAGTATGATGGAATTTAATCTGGATTCTCGGGAGGAAGGAGCTCCATTCCAGAAACACCAGAGACAGCAAAGTTTAGATAGTTTGGTTCGGAGGAAGAGGATCTTAAATGTGAGGAACAATACTGGAAACTACTTAGAAGAAACTCGTGTCTTTCTTGGTTTCTGGAGTCTGACATGCAGGAATATTATAGAGGCATGGACAGGTTAGAATTAGAATAGAGTTGGAAGGGACCTTGGAGGTCTTCTAGTCCAACCCCCTGCTCAAGCAGGAGACCCTATACCATTTCAGACAAATGGTGGTCTAGTCTCTTCTTAAAAACCTCCAGTGATGAAGTACCCATTACTCCCAAAGGCAAGCAGTTCCACTGGTTAATTGTTCTCACTGTTAGGAAGTTTATCCTTAATTGCAGGTTGTTTCTCTCCTTGATTAGTTTCCGTCCATTATTTCTTGTCCTGCCCTCTGTTGCTTTGGTAAATAAGTTGACTCCCTCTTCTTTGTGGCAGCCCCCTCAAAGAAGAGGGGGGTCAGCTTATTTTCCAAAGCACCAAAGGTGTGTCTGATGGCAGCCTGCATCCCAATGCATGAAGAATATACATATACAATTCCTGTTAAAATGATTTTTGGGCTTTAGCTTTGTGATAAAGGTTCAGTCTAGATTTCCAAATCAAAATTTAAAGCCTCAACAACAATAAAGATTCAGTCTGCTATATTGCACTTCTGTGGTACAACGGAATTATTGAAAAAGAAAAAAAGAAAAAGAAATGCTTTGTTTAAAGGCTATTCACATTATTGTGTGTCTTATCCTGGTTTTAATCTAAATCATGATTTTGGTGATACAGCTACATGAAAATTGTTTATTATTCATCCTTTACACACCTCCAAGCTGACTAAAATTTCTAACATTATAGCAACAGACATTTTTAACTACAGCAATTTCTGGAAGAAACAATCTTTTTGCTTGAAAGCTCAAATGGAAAGGGCACACCCTTGAGATTGGAAAAGGCATATGAGCCATAATTTTATAAAAATGGGCAATTGTACTGTGAAAGGAAACTATGACTGTCACTAAAGTAGAACAGATAATGGCATTTAGCTGCTGAATAAATGCTTGGTCCAGAAGTTGAAGCAGGAGATACATCAGATAAACAATAGCGATCTTTGACAGCATTGTATCTGTGTGATTTTATTTATTACAATGAAGTATTTGGCATAAAAGCATTAACTTCATTATATATTTGTGAGCACAGTCAGAATATATATACATTGAGGAATTTAACTTTAAATTATCAATCATCATGAGGAATTTGGGAGTGAGGTAGATAAATCTACTGGAGTAACACTTTAACAAAATTAATTATTTTACTAAAATAATAATAATAATAATAATAATAATAATAATAATAATAATAATAATAATAATAATAATAATAATAATAATAATAATAATTTTATTTATATACCGCCCTTCTCCCAAAGGACTCAGGGCAGTGTACAGGGCAAATATATAGCAATACAAAAATACAAAAGTTAAAAAAGAATTAAACATATGCCCAACTAAAAACAATAAATACAAATATTAAAATAACCACCCATCCCTCATCAGGCCAGGCCGGATTGTACAAATAAGAATGTCTTCAGATCGCGACAGAAGGAGCGAAGGTCGGGCGCCATCTGGAGCTCAGCCGGCAACTGATTCCATAGCTCCGGGGCGCCCACAGAGAAGGATCTCCCCCTGCGGGCCACCAATCGACATTCTCTGATCGGTGGCACCCTGAGGAGACCCTCTCTGTGGGAATGCACAGGGCGGAGGGAAGTTGATGCCGGCAGCAGGTGATCCCTAAGGTACTCCGGACCCATGACATGTAGGGCCTTAAACACCATTACCAGTACCTTGAATCTCACCCGGAAGACAACTGGTAACCAATGCAGCTCACGGAGCAGAGGTGTTATATGGGAGTATCGGGAGACTCCCAACACAACTCTCGCGGCTGCATTCTGTACCAGCTGGAGCCTCCGAGTGGTCTTCAAGGGCAGCCCCATGTAGAGAGCATTGCAGTAGTCAAGGTGAGAGGTCACGAGCGCATGAGTGACCGTACACAAGGCATCCCGGTCTAGATAGGGCCGCAACTGGCACACCAGGCGAACCTGGGCGAAGGCCCCCCCTAGTCACAGCCACTATGTGATCTTCCAAAGTAAGCCGTGAATCTAGGAGGACTCCCAAGTTGCAGGCCCTATCTACGGGGGGTAATAATTCACCCCCCTTAGAAAGAGATGGAATGTTCTGAATATCCCGGGATGCCGGTATGCACAGCCACTCAGTCTTGTTGGGGTTGAGTTGAAGTCTGTTACTCCCCATCCAGACCCGGACCGCCTCCAGGCAACGGGACATCACGTCGAGGGCATCACTGGGGTGGTTTGGGGTAGAAAGAAAAAGCTGGGTATCATCAGCATACTCCAAAACCACGAATGATCTCACCCAGCGGTTTCATATAGATGTTGAACAGGAGAGGCGAGAGGACCGACCCCTGAGGAACTCCACAAACGAGACACCTCGAGGTCGACCTCTGTCCCCTGCCAACACTGACTGCGAACGTCCCAGGAGATAGGAGGAGAACCACCGCAAAACTGTGCCTCCCACTCCCAATCCCCTGATACGCCACAGCAGGATACCATGGTCGATGGTATCGAACGCCGCTGAGAGGTCTAATAGGACTAGGACAGAGGAATGTCCCCTGTCCCGAGCCCTCCAGAGATCATTCACCAGAGCGACCAATGCCGTCTCCGTGCTGTACCCGGGCCTGAAACCCGATTGGTATGGGTCTAGATAATCCGCTTCATCCAGGGCCAGAGGGAGCTGATGTGCCACCACACTCTCAACAACCTTCGCAAGAAAGCGAAGGTTGGAGACCGGGCGAAAGTTATTCAACACAGCTGGGTCCAAGGCAGGCTTCTTGAGGAGAAGTCTCACCACCGCCTCTTTCAAGACGGCAGGGAAACTACCCTCACTCAGAGAAGCAGATATAACCGCCTGGAGCCAGCCTCGTGTCCCTTCCCGAGCCGCATAAACCAGCCAGGAAGGGCACAGGTCCAATAAACATGTGGTGGAACTCAGCCTCCTCATGATCCTGTCCACTTCCTCCGGAGTAACAGAATCAAAATATGCATAATCTTGGAAATTGCAGCAGAAATTATTGGAAAATTATAAGCTGTCAGGTTTATTAGAACAACTTAGTTTTAATTCAGCTAGCTTGCATAATATCACAGTTTTCTGTGACACTGACTCAATTTATAATGTGTGCATTTAGTTTTCTACAAATGTAGATTTTTACACGTGATGTCTTTTGTTGCAGAAGTATTGATACCGGGTGATCCTGTTAATGTAAAATGATAACTCCTTTAATGTGCAACTAGACTAAACTATTATTTCAGAAGCTAGTTGCTTCTCTTGTGTTTTTTGTGCTGAATTTTCTTTTTTGCCTTTCCTACCCTTGTCTATTTATAACAAATTGTCCTGTCAAGTTTTCAGTATACTGTTAACAGCAACCCATAGAGATGTTGTGTATAGAACACCACCACGTTTTTAATTTTGTCCTAGTTATGAAGGGTAATCAGAAGACAAAATAAAATTGTATTTTCCCTGTTCCTATTTTCACAATTAAAAACCCTGTAGAAATTCAGGGAAAATGCTATTAAAAATGACTGTTCAAATTAAATGTGTAGGTTATACGATGTACTGATATTTAGAATCTCCTGAAAAATGTACTCATGAACATGTCCTTGTCTTCCACAAGCCACCAACATCCATCATTCTGCCTAATGTCCAGAAACAAATCCTTTGTGTCTTATTTTCCTTCTGAAATGAAATATATATTTGTCTTGCCTACTGCACAGAGACATGGTCAGGATTTATTAGCGAATACCTCTGAACATTTTTTTTAAAAAAAATGGTTTTAAAATGGGAATGGATTTATTCACATACCTGTTCCTAACGAAGTAGGAGATGGACAGCAGGGTATATGGAAAGCTTTACTGATATTTTAACTAAAATTTGTCTGTGATGGCATGAGGACATGTTGTCTCTGTTTTGACTTGCATTTATATATCCATGCAGTTATACTATTGGGCTCCTGGTTAAAAATCTGTGTTCATGGGAATCAAAGATTTATAGTGCTGATTGGAACCAGGTTAAGAAAAGGACAGCATTGTTCGCTCTTCCTTAGCTGGATCAGCAAGTACAATTCACTTCATTTCTGACCCACCATAACCCCGATACTCCAGCCAGAGGCTTCTCTTGAGCAGTGTATATAGGCAATTATATTACAAGAGAGGAGTCTAGCCAGAAAAATCATGTATTAGCCTCTCATACATGACACCAAAAACCTCTTTGACACTGAGGGCAAAGTGAAATCATTACTCATGTTCTTGGAATTATATGAAATACTTTTCCTTGCTCTTATTAATAATTCCTCTGAAATAAGATGCAATTTCAACCCTATATGCATATCTTTATTTTGTGTTTTCCTCTGAATTTCAGTGCAGTGGAAGTTATCTGTGATATTATATAAATGTGTGTGTGATATATACACATACCCTACATATGTAGGTTTCTCCACAGATTATGTTGAAGCTTGGGAACTAGGTTTATAATTTCCAAAAGACTGACTTTGTACAATCATTGTCTAGAGCTTTGACCTTAAGGAAGGGACACTGTGACACTCACCAACATAAAAAATCAGAGTTGGAGCAATTTTCTTTTGTTATCTTCTTTGTGACTGTTCATCTGCCCTTCTACCTCTTGAAAAATGCTTTCAAATGCCAGTCATGACAGAGCAAGTCGAGTAATGCACCCACTTAGCTCTTAAAAGTCAGGAGGATCATGAGGCAACTTTGAGACTTGAGCAAAGCACTTCCTTAAAGATTCACTCAGCTCTAGTATCTAAAAATGATATTAAGTAACTACTATGCCTTCATTCATAGTATTATTAACTGAGCAGTCCAGGTGCAATTTGCAATTCTCAGACAAGTATGACAGTGAAAATACATACTGTATATTTTTGCTTCTTTGTATATTTTGTTTCTCCCAGCAGGCATTGTCCATAGGCTTCCAACTCTTTCAAAAAAAGCTTAAAACTCTTAAAACAGGTCAATGCCTTTGGTTTTCCTTCTTGCTTCTAATTCAACATTTACATTTCATAATATGACCACATTCTTGGACAAGGCTGCAAGTTGAACAAGTCCATTCAACTGAGTAAGCTTTACGTTTAAGAATTAAACGTATTACTACATACATACATACATACATACATACATACATACATACATACATACATATTTCAGTAAATCTGACTCCAGATGAACATTGGGCAGTTCATAGTAGCCAAATAAATACAAATGTAAGCTAAAATATTAATAAAGGAAATAAATAGAATGGCAGATCTGGACCATAAACTTCAAACCATATAGCCATATAACAAATGTATCTAACCAAGGTTTCCATATTTCCTGTTCTCCCTACTGGGAGAACATTTAAATTTGTGAAATCTTCCAGAACACCATCTGGTTAGAAGCTGTCTGGATCCCGGGGATCCAGGATCCTTTATTACAGAGGGCAAGTACTACAACAGAGAAGACATGTTTCTTGGTTTCCCAAAAATGACATTGTTTAATTAAAGGGACACAAAGTGCAACCATTATGTTGCCTTCTTATGTGGTAAAGTTACAGTATTGTTTAAAAAAAAACACCACTGAGGCCGAAGCACCCATTTATGATTCCCCCCTTCTCTCTCACATACACACACACACACACACACTCTGTGTCTCTCTCTCACACACATTGGCCATTACAGTCAGTTAGTACACTTTGTCCTGTGCCTGACAATTTTTTCCCCTTTGCTCACTGGTGAGATTGGAGAGAAAGGGATGACAAGAGAATAAACAAGCACAAAATACATATTAAAAGCAATGCTCTGGCACCAGCTATTTGCCTAGCACACTGGGGCCTAAGAGCTGTGAGCATGTTGGGCAAACTGCTGGTAGTAGAACATTCTTTCAATGTGCATTCCTCACTGAATGCCTGTTTACTCTTTTGTCATCTCCTCTCCAGTGAATGTAAATACAAATATTATTCTTTTCTATTCCTTCTAACCAGAGTGAGTATTTCAAAGGGAAGGGGAATGCGGGGGGGGGGGGGAACTGAAGTAAAACCTTAAGCAAAGTCATAGTCAAATTATTTTCTACTTTGCAATAGCATCACATAACAACCAAGTTGCTGGTCTGAATTGTGACTATAAAAGATTACCTATATAAGTAATTCCTGACACTGTCAAGGGTTGGGATGTGTTGCAGTGCCTCCATGTCTTCCATTTCTTTTTCTGATTTTCCCATATTAAATAGGAAGACATGAACAGAGTTTGTTGAAATTTGCTGATCACTCTTAAAAGTGTTCAGAAACAGAACTTCTAAGTGCAGGGAGTATCTTTGGTCAAATGGATGTAGAAACCATCTTCAGACATTCAGTCACAACAAGCTGGATGAATAGCCAAGGCATGTATGCCCTTTATAGAAATTATAATTGCTCCTCAGGCATAAACAAGAATTATGAGCCATTAATGGAAGTTAGACTGGAAAGTCATTTTGAAAGGAGAAAATTGCATCTGGTTCTGCTTGGATCCAGTCATCTGGAATTGAGCTCAGTTTGATGGCTTTTTTATCTTTTAATATTGATTAGATTTTGTTCAGCTAAAATTAGTCATGTTGTATATTTCTTTCAAAAGCTAATGACCCTGATGAGAGTTTCTCTCAAACTAGATTTTACCACAATACACTAAAGAAGTTCTTAAGCAACCATCTCCATAATTCTCTTTGTACATCGTAGCCTCTGTATATGGCACTACCTAGTGTGATAAACAGTTGGCAGGGAAGGAATATGAGCCAACACAGTTACATGTATACTTAAATAATGCTTACAATTGGGATGGGGGATTAGAGGATTAAGGACATATAAGGAGGTTTAGTATAATTAGCTTTGGTGAGAAAGTTGCTTTTCATATGCATACGCTACTTCTGAGATTTAATGTTTGCCACCCTCTGAAAACATGATTATTTCTAAATGTATATATAGTAGAGAAAACAGAACTTAAAGGTTGTAAATTGCATTAAAAACTCAGGGAAGCCACAATATAAACTCTAGTTCTCTGTGTATGTTTTGCCTTTAATGTTGCTCTTAATGCAACAATAAGAAAACTCCACTGGTAAGCAATGTTGAATTCAGTGGGTCTTACTCCTGGCAAAGTAGAAATAGATGTGCGGTCGGATTGCAAACACAGAATTTCTTTCAGGATCATTTGCTTCAACCCAGCACACACAGCATTTGAAAGAAGGCAAACAGACCCCACTAAAATGTTGCCTTCTACTTTAATGCATTAATTGGTATTGCACCTTCTTGACCTGATAGCAACCCAGAATGCTTTGCCTCAGGCAGCCAAATTATACTGTCAGGTTTTCAGCAGTGCGATGCTTATGAGGCTAGCAAATGAGCTGGGTAGCAAGGCACTGAATTACAATATACTAAATTAATATTGTCCATGTTAGTTAGTGTGGCATTCATATGCCCTTAATAAAGCAGAGCTAATAGCATCATTAAACTCCTTGTTGTACAATATTCCTCTCCTGTATACTTGTTCAGGGTTAAAACAATCCATCCATTTCTTAAAAAAAAACCTGTAACTGGAGGAATGATTACCATCTAATGCTTTTAACAGGGAAATCTAAAATGTTTCAAAGAAAATCAGATATAAAACCGAAACATTTTAAAATTAGAAGTCAGAGATGAATTCATTCAACTGTCCCATAACAATTGAAAAATCACTTCTCTGAATCTTTTTTTTTTACTATTTTTCTTTTTTTTTCTTCATTTGAACTTTTTGCTTTCTCTTTGCTTTCTTTTTCCCTTTTTCTCCCTTCCTTTATAATATAGTCCTGGACTTACAATCACAATTGAGCCCAAAACCTCTGTTGCTAAGTGAAACCATTGTTAAGTGAGTTTCCCCCTGTTTTACGACCTGTCTTGTCACAGTTGTTAAGTGAATCACTTTGGTTGTTAAGTTAGCAACATGGTTGTTAAGTGAATCTGGCTTCCCCGTTGACTTTGCTTGTCAGAAGTTTGCAAAAGGGGACCACATGACCCCAAGACACTGCAACCAACCATCATAAACTTGAGTCAGTTGCAAAGTGTCTGGATTTTGATCATGTCACCAGGGCGATGCTCCAATGGAATGAATATCTGGGAACTTTGGAGTGAAACATTTCTCCTTACTGTTTTGTTATCAATCCAAGCAAAAGTGTTTGCATTCCATAGATAAGCATATACAGATGATTTAGAATGGTCCTTGATGTGGTCCACACTGAACCTTGAGATGACATGACAGTTTTGGTACTTTGAGGAGCAGGTCTTCACTTGCAACATTTGGTCTGACTGTAGCAATAGTTCGGATGGTTTATACTGTCCTAAATTGTGAGAGTATCTTACAAAAACTGGAAAAAAAATCAGATCTGTTGTTTTTTATTATTGAGAAAATAGAAGATAGATATTGTATAAGATTGAAAAAAAATGGTTTCAATACTTAATAATTGTTGAGCAAAAGCAGAGTAGAGTAATTCAAAGGGATTCTTAATATCAGGGATTTGGAGATGAATGTTAGAGTGGTCACATGGGCATTGTCATAAAATAATGCTATATATTCTGGCAAGGTGAGAGTGAATATTAATAGAACAATCCCTCGGATGCTGCACAGAAAACTGTGTGAGAAAATACAGTTGTTTTAAGAAAAAGACAACATCCATCTAGTGAGTTGGAGAAGAAAATATAACAACAACCATGGCAAAGTGATGTACTCGGTCTATTAATAATATAACTCCCAAATGAAAGATCAGTGAACATCATAATATTAGTTAAGAAAGCCTAAAGAAAATGCATTGATATAACATCATTCTATGTATAGCTTTGTTAAAAGCTTTGCATGGAGGAGCTTTTACTGGATAACATAGTTGTTTTCCTACAGGGTAAGGTCCTGTACCAAAGAATTGAGGCCTTTGAACTACAGCATAGTGCTGGAGTCCCTTGGACTGCAAGGCGTTCAAACCAGTCAGTCCTAGAGGAGATCAACCCTGACTGCTCTTTAAAAGGGCAGATCCTGAAGTTGAAACTCAAATACTTTGGCCACCTAATGAGAAGGAAGGACTCACTGGAGAAGAGCCTAATGCTGGGAAAGATTGAATGCAAGAGAAGAAGGGGACGACAGAGAATGAGGTGGCTGGAGGTAGTCATTGAAGCAGTAGGCATGAGCTTAAATGGACTCCAGAATATGGTAGAGGACAGGAAGGCCTGGAGGAACATTGTCCATGGGGTCGCGATGGGTCAGACACAACTTTGCAACTGACAACAACAAAGGTCCCTGATGTATACCTTTTAGGAAACCCATTAATTATACTGACTTTTTATGTAGGCTACTTGGAAAGGAAGAATTTCATTTCAAGGAGGGAAATCTGAGAGTTTTTTTTAATAAAGTGACTAACCATGATGGAGACTTATATTATTCTGGACAAGGAAGACGATATTCTAAATAATGAGCAGCTGTCCCAGAATAGTTTGTGTCAGCAGTGAAAAAAACTCAGTTGACCATTACATTAATATACTTTATTGGGTGCTGTTTGCCTTATTTATGGGAAAGAAATTCAGGTATCCACATGTGTTGTGACCTCAGGTACCTATTCTTAGCACAAATCTAGCATGCTAGGACTCACAGAACAGCATTTGAATCAGCAATGAAAAATATACCAATCTATTTGTGAACCAGAGGAGAGAAGTACCGTACACAGTAGATCATCACTCAACATTGTTTCAGCATGCACAACAATTATTCCACCTCCGCACAGCTCTAATGGCAGGTGCACTTCTCTAGAATTTTCTGGACTGTAAAGAGGCCATAGAGTGAAGGAAGGAAGGAAGGTTGGTTCATGGAAATCTGCCAATTTATTGTTATTCTTTTAAACCCAAACAATTATCCCTATCTAACATTAGGCAAGGTTTTTAAAAAAATTTTTAGTAAAACAATAGAAGTCCTTTTGTGTGTTGCTTGAATAGAATGATTGCAGTTAATTTGGTAAATTTATTAACAGGAATGAAGATGTGCTGTGAAAGATCTCCTTTTATATTTCATTTTCTTCATGTTATTAAGTACAGCTGCAGTCATTTCCCAACTTGCTTGGAGGTGATTATTTAAAGTTCTAAGCATGACATATTGACTTAATATAATCCAATTTTGGAGGGGGAGGGAGAAATAAATCTCTAACAACCGAAACAAATGCATTTACAGTCCTAAGGGACAACCATCTTTAAAAACATAAATAAAATTAACAAAATTTCAATGATATCCATTGACCCTAATTTTCACTGGAGTATTTAAAAGTAAAATGAAACAATTCAATAGTTCTGGCAGTCTATTCATAATTAGAACTCCTTGCATTTAAAGATCATTGAAACTACTGAAATATATCTTTCTTTCATCAGAAGATTTTGCCATATTCATATAGCATAAAGAGTCTTGGAAAGTCTTTGTTTTTAGTTGCAGACAGCAGGGTAGCTTTCTAAAACACTGGCCTAATAATATAACATTTTCTGTTTAGATGATCATTCGGATGATTATGCCTTTTTACCATCACTGTTGTTTTATCATGCTTTACAGTTGCTCCTACATGCTTAAGTAACAAAAACTTTTTACAAAGTTCAGTTTTAAAAAAAATACTCTAATTACATAGAGTTCTGTATTTTTAAATTTATTTCAATTATAGTATCTTCATTACCACTAGACTTTGTTATCTTTCTTTCTGTTGTTGCACCTCTTCATGGACACCCATAAAGCTGATTTAATAACTCTACATTTAGATTTATTAAAATTATATGAATTTATATTTTCCTTGTTTAGAAATGAATGCGAAAAAGAGGTTTTGATCATGTCTTAGATAAAAATAAATATTGCACCATTAATATCTACTGTAAATGTACGAGAATCTCTGTTTCTTGTGTTTAACATTAGAAAACTTTAGATAAATCTACATTTTACTATCTTTATAAAAACCTTCTGTTATCTCTCCATGTTATGTTGCATCTGGGTTCTGTTTAGTTGCATTTAGCAACTGGTAGGGCTCTTGCACTTTTATTTAGTTAGTGCTTCCTTTGTGTTTTATTTAATTAGGAGGGTTCTAGTAGTTATCTTCCTCAAATACCACAGTGTATTGTTGTGGAAGTGCATCTGGCCTTGGAAATGAATGTATGGCTATTGCTTTTCCTTGTTTTCTGAAAATGCAAAATCCATATGGCATGCTCCAAAATGAAAGTGTTTATGTTTCCTTAGTGCCAAATTGGTTGTCATTACATGTGGAAAAAAAAGGTGAATCATGTGAGGCAAAAATCTGGTGATCCTTTAGTGCTGTTTAGATTCCTTGTGCAAATAAAATATTTGCCACTTTAACTGTATGGAAGATATAAGTATATTTTTGTTGCTCTAAATATATTTTTGTTGTACTGAATCTTTGTTAGACTAGAAAACCAGATGGATTGATGGAAGAACAAGGATATTAACTGATCAAAATTGGTGTCAGGGTGGCTAACAATTAAGAAAATGCTGCTTCAGAATTTAGATGTAATCAAGGGGGATAGTTGTGTATTGCTATTGTTATGTTTCTAATTTTATGAATATGTGGCATTCCCTGTAGAATTTGGTATATGAATGCAATTGTTAATTTAGTATAAGCACAGTATGTGCTTATTTTCGTAGAGTACTGATTTCTTTTTCTAAACAAGTAACTGGCCTACTGATTATCACGCAGAGGGTGAATTTTCTTAAACATCTGCATAATTTATTCCACTTTGTAGAATATTAAAATATAATTGTAATTTAATTCTTGTGTTTTTCTTGTTTATTACTTTCTTATTGTATGTGGTATGTAAACCATGCAACATGTTGGATTGGATTGGCAAGCCAATCAATGCAAGTAAATAAATAATAAATATAGATTTCTAAAAGTAGAATAAATGGCTTTTAGAAAGATAAGTTTATTTTCTAATTTCTCCCTCTTCCAATTCATGGTGTTTTTTTTTTTAAAAAATGAACTAAAATTCTGTCTTACTTTTTGTATTTCAGTAGGTTCTTATAAAAACACTGATTAGCATTCTCACTTATTTGTATCAAATTCCAGGCACAGTTATTCCCACATGGAAAACAGCTTGCTATGTAATATAAAGGTAAAGGTTCCCCCGCAGATGCGTGCTAGTTGTTTCCAACTCTAGGGACCGATGCTCATCTCCGTTTCAAAGCCGAAGAACCAGCGCTTGTCTGAGGATGTCTCCGTGGTCATGTGGCCGGCATAACTGGATGCCAAAGGCACACGGAATGCTGTTACCTTCCCACCCTAGTGGTCCCTATTTTTCTACTTGCATTTTTACGTGCTTTCAAACTGCTAGGTTGGCAGAAGCTGGGACGAGTAACAGGCGCTCACTCTGTTACGCGGCACTCGGGATTCGACCCGCCAAACTGCTGACCTTCTGATCGACAAGCTCAACGTCCTAACCCACTGAGCCACCGCGTCCCTTTTGCTATGTACTAGTGAAAAATAATTTGCCTACTTAAAAAAACCCCACAGCTTGAAATCCTGAAATAGAGTTGCATCTGAATATCCAGATATAGTTGCTTAAAAGCTGAACAGTTAAAATTCTTTGCTTTGGTTAATTACCTTTTCTTTTTTCTCATGTGAAATATCTTAATTAATAAATAACTTTCTGTACTGTTTATGAAGAACTGTGCAAGTTTGATAAGACAGTATTGAAAAGCAAAGAAAATACCTTTCCTTCTTTCTCATTTCATTGCATTCCGTAAGTAAACTGACAAATCACCACTTAACATATAAACACATTAAAATTATGGAGGAATTTTTACCAAATTGCTTCAATTTTCAGCCATAAAAGAAACAGTCATGTTATTATGTTCTGCTTTTCTGCTCCATTCTGTTATGAGAAACAAAAAGAAATTATTTACATTAAAGAGCACTATTATCCTTTTAAATATTTTCTAATATGCCTTTCTTCTGTTCATACGATGTGGTCGCTTGAAATTTTTCTTCTGTTTTGAATGCAGTACTTATATTTTGCTGCTTGATGGTTGGGTTGTAACTCCACGTTTTTATTTTTACACTTCTCTTTCTTTTTAATATTTGTTTTAAAGTTTCATTATTCCCTTACATTTTTGTCTCTCATCCTCCTCCCTTCCATAAAAGTAGTCCTTGAGCTATGGAAGCAATTAGGACTGGAATTTCCATTGTTAAGTGATGTGATTATAGAGTGTAACACCACCAGAATGCATTGCTTAGCCATGGCAAGCCTTGCAGTTAAGTAAGGATTGTGGGTTGTTAAGCAAGGAGCTCCTTGCAATTTTCTGCTGGCTCCCAACAACCAAAGTCAGTGGGGAAACTGTCAAGCATTTCCTGGGTTGGCAAGCAGGCTGGCAAGAAGGAAGGTTTCACGAAAATGCATAAGTGGCCAGGGAGGTGCTGTGCAAGCTCAATAAGGCTCATGGGGTGTGTGAAAGGGTGTGTGATTGTCAGGGGAGGCACGGCATGTGCACAGTGGAGTTTGGGGTGATTGCTGTTGGATGGGGGAGACTGTATAACTGGTCAGGAAGGGTGTACAAGTGTCAGGGGAGCACAAGCATAATAACAAAGTTCAGGGAAGAGGTTTGAGTATTTGCGGGTATCTGGGGAAGTGTGGCATGAGTGCAGAGAGGCTGGGAGAAGGTGCCCAGGTGAAGGAGATTTACTTGAGCAACTTGCAACCTTCTCTGTCAGCTTCCCCAGCTCTGACTTTGCTTGTGGGAAGACAAGCAAGGAAGGATGCAGATTGCAATCAGATGATTGCAGAACGCTGCCGTCTCTGTAAATGGTTGCCAAGGGTCCGGATTGTGATCACGGGACCACAGAAGAGTTGGGACTGCCAGAACTGTAAGGACCAGTTGTAACCACCACTCAGTGCCATCATAGCTTTGCGTAGACGCTGAAAGACTGGTTGTTAATTGAGGATTACCTGTATTTGTATTGCATTCTTTGTGCTTTCTAGTGATTCCTTAATTTTACCTATAGTAATTTAATATTTTATTTGTGGACTAAAATACATTTTGCTTTCAGTTGTCTATAGCTGTTCATATATTTGTTCCAATTATAACATCATAACTAAATCCTCCGTTGTTGTTTTTAATAGGGCACAGCACATCCAGTCCTTGTTAAAATAGATAGAAATAATGCATGCATCATAAATGATTTCTTTCAGGAGAAATTGATATATTCCTCTCCGACAATACTTCAGACCAAGATGGTATATGATATATTCTCCTTGAAATTTTTATCTTTATATTTACTGATTTATTTATTTAAATTAATATTTCATTATGGATATTTTAAATATGTATATGTACCTTTGGACATAAGGTGCACTTGTAGAATCTAATTTATTGTTATCATTATTTATTGATAAAAGAAACCACATTTTAGTGAGTTTTGATGTATGGTTTTCACTTGCGCATTAATTTTTCACATTGCATCAAGTGAGTTGATTGCCTGAATTAAAAAAAGAGGATTTTTAATGGTTCATACTTTACATGAATTTTAATGTATAACTGCCCGAAGGTGTTGCTTTAAATTATTTCTGTTTATCATTTGAGCAATGCTAATGGACCCCATGAAAAAAAGCCTTTGTTTTTAATAAGAAACAAGAAATTGCTTGTTTATTTATTTATATTTACAAATAAATATACATAAAAATATAGCATAAATGTATAAACAATTGATAAAGAACACAATACAAAATTATATGAACAGCTTCCACGCTACTGTGGTTCAATAGGATTCTAATCTTAACCGTGCTAATAAATATCTATTTAATATTTTCTATTATAGGCTAAAGATAATTAATTTGGTATCAGAACCTCAGATTGTATCAAAAATCAACTCTATAAAAAGTTTATGACATTTCATTTATGTTGATAGATATTGGTGGTTCTGTCATTCCCATCCAGATGAATTCCTTAAAAAGGAATGTATTATAAATATCATTATTTGGGTGTGTTCCTCAGTACAAAATATTTCCAGTCATCCAGATAAACTGTAGACATCGCTCTTTAGTGTTCACTGGGGAAACTCAGATTGCTATGAACTTTCTTGACAATTCCTGCTGTCATTCTCAGTGTGTTTTCCCCTTTTTGTACTACATTTATCACAGTCTTTTTTATCTTTACATTTTATTTATTTGACCCAAATCCTTGACTATAGTTTTAGACATTTTTTTTATCCTAAAACAAGTAACTTCTTTGCTATGTACATAGTCCTTGACTTACAACCATTCATTTAGCACCATTCGTAGTTACAACGGCACTGAGAAAAGGGATTTATGACCAGCCCTTGCAACTGAAACCATCGCACTGTACCCAGGTCACATAATCAAAATTTGGGCCTTCAGCTCAAATGAATTTATGAAGGCTGCAGCTGCCTTGGATCACGTGAATGCCATTTGTGACCTTCCCAGCCAGCTTCTAACAAACAAATTCAATCACTTAACAACTGTGGGATTCACTTAATGACTGCAGTGATTCGCTTAACAACCATGTCAAAAGAGGTCATAAAATTGGGCAAGACTCACATACAATCACGATGGTTTAGCAATGGAATTTAAAATGTTCATCCTTAGGGGTTTCTCTTAATTGGTTTGCTTTTTTAAAAATCTCTATTTCAACTGTATTATTTTGTTACTTTTCCAGTACTTTTATCAACCACAGTTTAACTCTCATTCTGCAGGGTAACCATATGTAAAAATAACTGTCTAAAAGTCTCCTAATATTTACTCTACATTCCACATTCCTCATCTTCATTGAACCATATCCTTCTTTTTTATCAGTGGACATTATCTTCTAAAACTATATTGCCACAGAAGTTTTTCTTTATTTGTTTAGGAAGCCTTTCTCAAACCTAAATATTAAATAGATCTGTCCCAGGGGGATTGTTAACTCCTCAGAAGATATACTCAAGGTTCAAAAGGATGTTCATATTGTGCACATTTGGCCTTTTTCCAACAAGATCTATTCAGTGGCAAAAAATCTAGAGTTCTGGATTAGAAGGGGTAGGGAAAAAATCAGATATATGGCTTAGCGGTAGTACTTGTGAGAAGAATCTGGGCATCCTAATAGACCACAGAGGAAACAGGACTAGCAGTGGGCTTCAGCTGCCAAAGAACCTGTGAAATTGTGGGATAATAACGAGATATCAAACATGATCATTGCTCTTTATGCTGTGCTGGTGATACCACACCTGGAATATTATATCCTGTTTTGATCACCAAAACCTAAACCTACAGCCAGCTAATATAACCTCAGTTAAGCTGAGGCCTGTTCTTCCTCATCCAGATCCTCAGAGTCTCCAGACAATGAAAAAGAACCTTGATGGTATCACTTGGGCTGGAGTTCTGTAGTTGAATATCATCAGTATACTAATGATATTTAGTGTCACATTCCCATATTCAGCAGATGACCTTACACAGCAGCTTCATTGAGATATAAAAAGAAGTAGATAGAATCCTGAGAGATCCAGACAAGTTAGACCTCTGTCACCCACTAATACCAACTGGAAGTGTCCCAAAGGAAAGAGCATTGTGAGTTTTAGTCCTACCTTGGGCATGAAAGTTGGTTGGGTGACCTTGGGCCAGACACTTTCTTACAGCTCAACCCACCTCACAGGGCTTTTATGGGGGGAAATTGGAGGAAGAAGGACTATTAAACAGCTTAAGTTATTTATAAAAGTAATAAAATTGAGATAAAAATAAACAACTGAAAGAGGAGAACCACTCAACACTCTGCCCCCATTCCCAACCTCTGAAGCTGGTTCATAAGGATATCATAATCAGTGATACTGAAAACAGCTGAACAATCAAGAAGGGGCAGAATTAATGTGGCCTGACCAACTTCTCAACCTCCTTCTTTAAAAAGGATGGAGACAGCATAAAAATTTCCCAGTAGAGTTTTCTTGGGGAAGGGGTGGACCACTGCCTTTTTAAGAACTGGTGTGATATTACCTCTCTCTCAAAATGTTTTCACTACTGCTGGGATGTAACCACATATCATCTCCCAGTACCAACAACCTAAAATTCTTCCCAGATAATCAAGCAAGACTGTGCCTTGGTGAATTCCATAGAACGTACAAAGCCAGCTTGCAGTTTAAAGCAGAACCAAGTACCTTCATCCAGCAGATAATCTGAATAGTCCACATGGCAGCCCAGTAGGTGTTCCTCTGGATCTTTCTTAGCCACGAGGAGCTAGGTCACTTCAAACAGGTGAAGTGACCTAGTTCAAACAGATGCAATTAGAGAGAAAAAGAATTATAATTTGCTGCTGTTATCATCACATTAGTAAAAGCTCTCACCGTGCTCAGATGAGTTCCTTCTTCATTTCCTACAATAATAGTCTTTCTATTTCATCTTCCAGATTCCTCTGATCAGTGAGGTCTCTGGGTTTCACATACAAGAAAAGTCAATGAATGCTGATCCAAGGCTGTTGCTTCATCATTCCAAGCAGCAACTAAGGCTTCAGTGAGATCATGAACCAGAGCTTTAGGAACATCCCCAAATTCCCTCTGAAAGCCAGCAGGATCCATTAGACATCTGTGGCAAACTAGATGATACATTTTTCCTCTCAGCAGCTACAGAAAACCAAAAAAACCAAACAGTGATCTGACCATTACAAGGGACAGCATCAGATCGTATTTCCACTGCCCTAAGACAAATACCAGCTCTAACATGTGACCACTGAGAAGCCAAAGGACTATAATAGAAAGGACTGAGTAACATTGATAGGCCCTTTTGTGTATTGCAGTCAACTTCATTTCAAAACAAGTTATATCCCACTAACAACAGATAACTTTATTTATTGACAAAATTTATGCATAAACTAAACTACATGATTGCTTAATTCTAATTATGTGTTGCCATTATTGAAATTACTGAAAAAGATCGTGGTAACAGATAGTATACCATATTATGTATTACTAAAGAACCTAAAAGTACTGGTTCTTCTTTAAAAATAGATTTGGATAACATAACTGAAGTCTCTTATTGTTATCATGCATTTGGTAATATCATAGAAAGCTTGTGTTTTTCATCCATTCTTTATTCCTCTGCATCCATCATTTTTTTATGCAGGTAAATTGACTTCATTGCCAAATGACTATTGCCTCTGATGATGGAAGCCTGTAGGCTCTAAAAATAAAGCATTACAGCTTTCCTCTGACTATGCAAAGAGAATTACTGTTTGTGATCTACGGTTCCCTTTTTGTTGAAACATTTCAACCATTAATATATATTTCCTGAAAAGTATTTCACATTAAAGTTCAGAAGTCAGGCATTGCAATGAACAAAAGATCAGCCCCAATAAATATAAGCTTTGCTGCAGAACAAAGAATTCTTCAGAATTCTGACAGATTATCCCTGGATTGCGCACTTCAGAAAAAAGAATAGGGATGATGTCTGTTCCAAATAAAGTAAGCTGGCTTTGATGGAAAAGATAAAGTTATGTCATTCATGCAGAATTCTTCTAGCCTATGATATTGCTGTGTTTGTTTTTTTTAAACTGACCGAACAAGATGCTCCATCAGTGACCTAGGCTAGAATTCATAACAGAGAAGGGAAGAAAGACTTGGTCATCCCCTGATGTTTCCAGTGTGAATGTGTGGAGGGAAAAATGTGTGTGTGTTTTCATCTAAACTATTACCATCAGCCGAATTAACTGATATGTTCCACTACTGCTCATCTTTAAAATTTCACTTCTGATTTTGACAGTCCCTTAGTGGATAATAAAATTAAACATTCTAACTATGATATGATGCTTGATTTTTAAAATCTAGCAAATAAAACATCCATGCTTTTAAGAGTTCTACAGTATATTGTAGTAAAATGTCTTAGTATAATCAATAAAACAAAATTACATGTATTTTGACTTTCCTGTTATCTATTGAATGCTAGTAACGTGAGCCCCTGCCTCTTTTGAATCTAATTTGCACATCTGGCATTTGTCATTCCATATATTGTTGAATTATGGGTTGGAAATGAACATTATCTTGTTAATATGTGAAGACAGGATACCTGATGTGGATTAAATTAGCTAGGTTTGTGTCAAGTCAGTCCCCATGATTACATGTGAACTGAATGAGCTTATCCTTTTTTTCACTTTCTTCAGTAAATGGTGTGTCTGAGAAAACTTTTAAGAGCAGGCAATATTAGATTCTATGATTCACATTTGCAAACAAACAATGTATACAAGAAAAGCATATATTACTCATATTTTGTATAGGAAAATAATTTATAAATGGTATAAAATTGTTGTTGTTGTTAGCTGCGAAGTCATGTCCGACCCATTGCGACCCTATGGACAACGTTCCTCCAGGCCTTTCTGTCCTTTACCATCTTCTGGAATCCATTTAAGCTCACGCCTACTGCTTCAGTGACTCCATCCACCCACCTCATTCTCTGTCGTCCCCTTTTTCTCTTGCCCTCAATGTTTCCCAGCATTAGGCTCTTCTCCAGTGACTCCTTCCTTCTCATTAGGTGGCCAAAGTATTTGAGTTTTAGCTTCAGGATCTGGCCTTCTAAAGAGCAGTCAGGGCTGATCTCCTCTAGGACCGACCAGTTTGATCGCCTTGCAGTCCAAGGGACTCGCAGGAGTCTTCTCCAGCACCATAGTTCAAAGGCCTCAATTCTTTGGCACTCAGTCTTTTTTATGGTCCAACTTTCACTGCCATACATTGCAACTGGGAAGACCATAGCCTTGACTATACATACTTTTGTTGACAGGTGATGTCTCTGCTTTTTAGTGTGCTGTCTAGATTTGTCATGGCTTTCCTCCCAAGGAGCAAGCGTCTTTTAATTTCTTGGCTACAGTCCCCATCTGCAGTGATCTTGGAGCCCAGGAAAATAAAATCTGTCACTACCTCCATTTCGTCTCCATCTATTTGCCAGGAATTGAGAGGGCCGGATACCATGATCTTGGTTTTCTTAATGTTAAGTTTCAACCCAACTTTTGCACTCTCCTTCTTCACCTGCAATAAAGAGGCTCTTTAGTTCTTCTTCACTTTCACTTCTTCACATTAGAGTGGTATCATCTGCATATCTTTGGTTGTTGATATTTCTTCCAGCAATCTTAATTCCAACTTTTGATTCATCTAGCCCTGCCTTTCTCATGATGTGCTCTGCATATAAGTTAAATAGGCAGGGGGACAGTATACAGCCTTGCCAGACTCCTTTCCCAATTTTGAACCAATCAGTGGTTCCGTGTCCAGTTCTCACTGTTGCTTCTTGGCCCACATATAGGTTTCTCAAGAGACAAATAAGATGGTCTGGTACTCCCATCTCTTTAAGAACTTGCCACAGTTTGTTATGATCCACACAATCAAAGGCTTTAGCATAGTCAATGAAGCAGAAGTAGATGTTTTTCTGGAACTCTCTAGCTTTCTCCATGATCCAGCATCTGTTGGCAATTTGATCTCTAGTTCCTCTGCCTCTTCGAAAACCTGCCTGTACTTCTGGTAGTTCTCGATCCACATACAGCTGGAGTCTAGCTTGTAGAATTTTAAGCATAATTTTACTAGCATGAGAAATGAGTGCAATGGTGCGATAGTTTGAACATTCTTTGGCACTGCCTTTCTTTGGAACTGGAATGTAAACTGATCTTTTCCAATCCTGTGGCCACTGTTGAGTTTTCCAAATTTGCTGACAAATTGAATGTAGCACTTTTACTGCATCGTCTTTTAAGATTTTGAATAGCTCAGCTGGAACACTGTCACCTCCACTAGCTTTGTTGTTGCTCAGGTTTTCTAAGGCCCACTTCACATTCTAGGATGTCTGGCTGAAGGTCAGCGACCACCTCATTGTGATTATCAGGGATGTTAAGCTCATTCTTGTATAGTTCTTCTGTGTAATTTTGCCACCTCTTCTTAATCTCTTCTGCCTCTGTTAGGTCTCTGCCATTTTGGTCCTTTATCATGCCCATTTTTGCATTAAACTTTCCCTTCATCTCACCTATTTTCTTGAAAAGATCTCTGGTCCTCCCTATTCTATTATTTTCTTCTATTTCTTTGCACTGTTCATTTAAGAAGGCATTCTTATCTCTTCTAGCTATTCTCTGGAATTCTGCATTCAGTTGGGTGTATCTTTCTTTTTCTCCCTTGCCTTTCGCTTCCCTTCTTTCCTCAGCTATTTGCAAAGCTTCCTCAGACAGCCATTTTGCTTTCTTGCATTTCTTTTTCTTTGGGATGGTTTTGGTTGCTACCTGTTGTACAATGTTGCGAACCTCCATCCATAGTTCTTCAGGCACTCTGTCTATCAGATCTAATTCCTTAAATCTATTTGTCACCTCTACTGTATATTCAACAGGGATATGATTTAATTCATACCTGAGTGGCCTAGTGCTTTTCCCTACTTTCTTCAGTTTAATCCTAAATTTTGCAATGAGAAGGTCATGGTCTGAGCCACAGTCAGCTCCTGGTCTTGTTTTTACTGACTGTACAGAGCTTCTCTATCTTTGGCTGCAGAGCATATAGTCAATCTGATTTCTGTGTTGACCATCTGGTGATGTCCATGTGTATAGCCATCTCTTGGGTTGTTGGAAAAGAGTGTTTGCTATGACCATCGTATTCTCGTGACAAAATTCTATCAGCCTGTGCCCTATTCATTTTGTTCTCCAAGGCCAAACTTGCCTGTTGTTCCAGTTATTTTTTGGCTTCCTAATTTAACATTCCAATCCCCCATGATGATAAGAACATCATTTTTGGGTGTTAGTTCTATAAGGTGCTGTAGGGCTTCATAGAACCGGTCAATTTCATCCTCTTCAGCACCGGTGGTTGGGGCATAGACTTGGACTACTGTGATATTGAATGGTTTGCCTTGGATTCGAACTGAGATCATTCTGTCATTTTGAGGATTTTATCCCAGTATTGCTTTTTCTACAGTTTTATTGACTATGAAGGCTACTCCATTTCTTCTGAGGGATTCTTGCCCGCAGTAGTATACCTGATGGTCATCTGAATTAAATTCACCTTCCTGTCCATTTTAGTTCGCTGATACCTAAGATGTCAATGTTCAGTTTTGTCATCTCTTGTTTGACCACATCCAGCTTTCCTTGATTCATGGATCTTACATTCCAGGTTCCTATGGAGAAAAAATCTTTATAGCATCGGACTTTCCTTTCACCACTAAACACATCCACAGCTGAGCGTCCTTTTGGCTTTGGCCCAGTCGTATCATTCTTTCTGGCGCTACTACTACTATCCTTTTGCTCTTCCCCAGTAGCATATTGGACGCCTTCCGACCTGAGGGGCTCATCTTCCAGTGTCATATCGTTTTGCCTTTTGGTACTGTCCATAGGGTTTTCATGGCAAAGATACTGGAGTGGGTTGCCATTTCCTTCTCCAGTGGATCACGTTTTGTCAGAACTCTCTGCTATGACTTTTCCCTCTTGGGTGGCCCTGTACGGCGTAGCTCATAGCTTCATTGAATTATGCAAGCCCCTTCGCCCTGACAAGGCAGTAATCCATGAAAGGGTGGTATAAAATAGAGATTGCTTATAAATATTTCTGTTTCTCAAGCTTTACATTTAAAACTTTTCCTTAAATATGTATATTAGGGAAGTAATGAACAAAAATATGCATAAACCTTGTTTGCAGATTTCAAGAAATGTTCACAAACCAATGCGGAAACAAGAAGAAATGAATTTATGACTTAAAAATTAGAAAGTCAAATGGTCAAATGTAGTTCCATCTTTCTACTTTTGGGCAATCAGACTGAAAGTGAAATCAGAAAATTTCAAACAAAAACATGTTGAACGGTATTAACGGTATCCTGTGTCAAGTTTGGTTGCCTGCCTTAGGAACTGACATAAGCAGTTCCCTGGAAAACTGCATTATAATTAGTTACATCAGAATAAGGATCATTTTAGCTGAATGGTAGCCAGCATACTATAATCACACACTGTTGCTCATTTATGGAAAATATTGGATTAATGCTGGAAGTGAAGATGTGTTAAGTTTGTGTTCTCACCTATTCCAGAGAACAGCACTTGCATTGGACCTGTTGAATAACAGCATGCTTGAACGTTGATGATTCATTTTTGCAGTTTGTCTAGCACCTCTGTGCACTTCTGAGGTGGCATTCTAGCTTTCTTTTGGGCAGCCAACAGAAATAATTATCTTATACAAAATACTTGACTAATTTTCTTGATTTGTCTGATTTATGAAGAGTCCGGGTGTTTATATATATTATTAAATCTAACAAAAATAAGCATTTTTTATATAAAAAAGTGAGAGATGCATGTAGTTTTATTGCACATTTCCAGGCCATTGACCTGTAACGTTTATAGGTTTCTTTTTATTTCTGTTGTCCCAACCCAAATTACTTTTTCATAGCGTGTTGCTTTTCTCAGCTTTCAGCTGTTCAAATCTGTCTTATTACTTTCTTGCCTTTTACTCAGCGGAATCAATCGATAGCAAGTGTTTTTAGCAGTGACATATGACACCCGTTTACTGCCGAGTAGGTGCTAGATGGGATTAACCCCGTTGATCTCCTTTGCACTGTGTGTGGAGTTAAATAGCAGGTATCCTTTTGTGATCTTTTCAAATATTTCTTCATAGGCTTGGAACATGCCTGGAATTAAGCTTGAATAATATATATGCCTTCTTGAACTCTGCTGAAGAATATTGTCATGCCATTGTTATTTCAAATGCCACCTGCAGAAGAGTTTTTTCCCCCAAGGACCTGTAAGTCCCTTATTCAAGAGAAACAAAGCATATCCCAATGCTTTCCAGAAAATAGTGACTATTATCTCTCTTTTTTTAACTATTATGCAATCTTTGATTCTAACTATTGCCACCTTGTTGATGTTTATGGTTACTCTGTTCTCAAATGAAAACAAAAACAAACAAAATGATTATTAGTAAATACATTATGTGAACATTAATGAAACAGACATATTAAACTGTTATATATTAAACTACAGATGCAATATAACTACTAAACTCCCATTTATGCTGTGATTTAGCAGAATGTCTCCATTCTTTCACACTATATATTTGTTTAACTTGTGCTGGAAGTATTTTTCCTTTTTTCTCTTTTTTCATTGTATTATATCCTTTATTTACTTTACAGATGATTTACATGTCTTGCAGAACTCAAGGTATAAATATTTGGTTGACATTAACTCTCCTAAATTAGTATTCCTGCTTGTTTCAGCTTTACAAATCAAACTTTAGAAATACTGCATATTCCACATAGGAAGATACAATTGATCAACAAAATAGTTTCACCACTCTCAGTAGCTCTTGCTGAGTTCATATTCTTACTTGGTCAAATTAGATTGAAAATGTACAAATACATGTTTATGCTGAGCCCATTTTTTTATGAAATGGCTTGGAGTACATCTATCAGAACAGTTTTCCATATCTGTTCTGCAAGTCAGCTCTGCAAATATAACATATAAAGACTTGAAAATCCAGAATGCTTTTCTATGAAGAAGAAATGAATTATGAAAGCTCTCATAAAGTCCCTGCTTACTTACTGGACAGAAATGTGATTTAACAGAGAAATGTTTTGGTCTATAAGGCATGATTTATGGCCTAGCCCTAGGACTACATGTAAAGCAAGTCATAATGATTCTTGCTATACACCAGTGATGGCGAACCTTTTAGAGACTGAGTGCTGAAACTGCAACCCAAAACCTATTTATTTATCGCCGGGTGCCAGGTGACCGTGGCCACTGGGTGGGCGTGGCTGTAGTGGTCATGGCAGATTGGGTGGGTGTGGCCAAGGTGGGTGTGGTCACCTCAGTGTTGCTCATGGGGAGATGGGTGGACAGGTTTGGGGGAGATTCAGGGGGTCTCTGGTAGATGGGGTGGTAGGCAGGAGGCTCATCCTGCAGGGTGAGGCGAGGCAGAGTGGGGGTGCCATTGCCATAGGGCAAGGCAAGGGCCACGGCGGCTGCTGCCTGACACCATCGGCCCCCCCACACAGAGGCCAGTGAGCACATGGGGGCCGACGGTGTCCGTCATCAGCCACAATCTGCCGGCCTCTCGACTAGAGCACTCTGGGGCTCCGCAGCCTGTTGCCAGCAGTTCAAAGAAGCCGTCTCTGAGATGGATGGATGGCCAACAGCTGAGGAGAGATGCAGTGGGTCGTGCCCAGGAAAAGGAGAGCATGCGAGGCCAGGAGGGATGGGACGGGGGGAGGGAAACCAGCCATAACTTGGTGAGTTAGCAGGTGGCTGATTGAAGAAGACAGTTGCCATCTCCGGGGCATGGAGCGTGTGCCCACAGAGAGGGCTCTGAGTGCCACATCTGGCAAGTGTGCCATAGGTTCGCCACCACTGCTATACAGTATGGTTTTTCTTCATTAGCTTTTTCAAAGACATAATGAAGGAGAGTTTTCTTTTCCCCCCTAGAATGCTTTTCCTGTTAACTTAGATTTCATATTTGAATATGCCATAATATAATCAAAATATAGTTTAATTTACAGTTAGAATGTCAGACTGTGTCTTTTACTTTTCTTCTCAGAAATAAAGTAACTGTCTGAGAACAGGCAAGAAATAATGCTTGTGCACCATATCCACAGTGTGCTCCATAGAGTATTTTCAAACATATTCAGTTATGTTTAATCCCATGAGAAATATGTTTAACTACAGTACATGATTTTTTTGAGATTTTTTTTATTTTCAAAATATTATTTATATTCTAATAATTAGATCTTTGGAAACTACTGTTCTTTTTTTTAAACACAGATAATTGAAAAGCATTGATATTTTGCAAAGGTCCCATTAATGAACTCTTACATTCTTAATATTCGGATTACAATTATTCATTCCCATCGTTTTCTTTTGCATAGCTATGCTAATGGTATTCACCCGAAGGATGCACTTTTTCTCCTTAATAGCGAACGTCTCTCTCACCCAGTGATCCTCACCATCCATACAGGGCAAAAAAAGTGACTTGTTGCCCTCAATCCATTTTGCATATTTGATTAAATGACCATTGACTGAACTGACACATTGTTATCAAATGCTTTGGGTTATCTCTATAGTGTACTAAATTAATGAATGATGTAGAATGCTGACACTATTCAAGGAGATAAATGAGGACAAGTGAATTCCTTCCTCCACCACCAAATCAGAAGATTTATTTATATTCTGACCTTTATACAGTACATATCATTCCACAATACTGTTACTCTAGGCCTTTTCATGCATCTAAAAAACGAATTGTATCTACGTTTCCCTTCTTCAAGCATATATCACATGAGTGAGACTATGAAGACTGCTCCTCTTCAGCATAAGTACCCATACACTATTGTTTGAGCAATTATATAGAATGAGTGAAATATTCAAAATGTTCACTTTTAATGTCATTTAATTCAATCACCACTAGAAATAAAGGGCAATTTATTTGCTGAGTCTTAACATCTATCTCGCTTTGGCCTGTTAGACTGGAGAGACTTGCTAGTCAAAAGGTTTTTAAGGTATGGCCATTTGTAGTTTGGCAAATTACTATCTTTCAATACCAGTCTCCATCCAATTACATAAGATCACCCAGTTGCAGCATCTTCCTTTCCTCCTTTATTTCACCTGTAATGCTACTGAACAATGCTAGGACTTTGTGGGACTTCAGATTGTTGTATTGACTGTCAGAACTGGAGACTGCAGTAATCTACCCAGATAAACTGATCTTAGAAGCCTTGTTGACAAGAAATAAGTTTCTCATGATTTTTGCGTTTACCTAATTTTTCTGCAGTTCTGTGTGTTTTTCATTATCTTGTTTCTTGTAGATCAGGGGTCCCCAACCTTGGTGACTTTAAGACTTGTGAACTTCAAAGCTTAGCTTTGAGGAATTCTGGGAGTTGAAGTCCACAAGTCTTAAAGTTGCCAAGGTTGGGGACCCCTGTTCTAGGTCTCCTGCTTGTTCCAATAAGTCTGATTTTTGCTATGTTCTTCAGTTCTCATGCTTGGTTGTTTTCCAACTTCTGGTTCATTTTTTACAGGTGCCTTAAGTCCCACTCTTATATATACAATGTGTCATCACTGGGATCCATATTTTCTCAGCCTTTTTGTCTTCAACTCATTACTGTATGTTGTTTGTTAAAAAAAAGGAAGCTTGTATTATGGAATTGTAACTTGCATTTTCAAGAATTTATGGGAAATAGTTTGTGGAAATAAAAGTTATATGTACATGTATGCAGGTCTTGATGTCCTGTTGGCTATAGGAAATTGTAGTCTTACTGCATCTGGAACTAAAGTGCTGTATTACACTGATGATATAATAGCATAGTTGCAGCTTCTGCAATTCTTTTGCATGTACTCAGTGTTAAATCTAGTTTGTTCCCAGAGTTGGTAGAAAATGCCTGGTGTGAGAGACCGGTGGGATTGTATTGTTCAATTCCATGAATTCAGTGTAGGCCATAATGTTGATTCAAATGAAAATACAGAGCTAATGGATGGTATAATCAAATGTGTGCCAGTAGCAAGGCCACTGGGAATATAGCCAGCATAGAAAACCAAGTGCTGAGTCAAGGTTTTCCAGTTCACATGCTTAGCAAAACCAGCCCTTTATAAAATGAGTGATAAAATGTTTTGCTGCTTAATGCCTCTTTTTTTTTACAGTGACTGCACTAATTGCTATTATAACTGAACAATGGAGTGCAATCTCTATAATTATTCAAATAAGCATATTTGCTTTATGTGGAGTGGCCATAAAAAGCAAGCAAGAAAAAAGCTTTCAGTGCAGTTAAATTAAAAATATTTTTTATGATGAAAAGCATCCAGGCTATTCATAAATTATCAAGAGATCTTATGCTATCTTTTTTTACTCGTACTTGTGCTATTTCGACTCTTAAAAGTCTGGGCTTAGGAAGCTTTGGAAGAAGGACATTGTGAAGAGATTTGCTCAGGATAGTTATCATATGATATCATTTGTAACTACACCTTTAAATTATTTTTTTTTAAATTCCATTTATATCTTGCCCTTCTCCGAAGACTCAGAGCGGCTTACAAGCTTAGCAGTAGCCTTCATTCTATGTATATGCCTGCTTATTAGGGCTTTCACAAACACCAAGCGGCATTATTACAAAGTCAGCTTAATTGCCCCCAACAATCTGGGTCCTCATTTTACCTACTTCGGAAGGATGGAAGGCTGAGTCAACCTTGAGCCTGGTGGGATGCGAACCTGCACTAATTGCAGGCAGCTGGTGTTACTTAAGGAGGCATTAGCCCACTGCTCCACCAAGGCTCTTTCCTAGTATTGCTTCCTATATTAATGATCCAAGTACAGGTAGACTTTTGGCTGGTTGCTTAGCAATTGTTGGAAGTTATGATGGACCCTCCAAAAGCTACTTTTGACCTGATTTCAAAATTACAATGGCCACAACCACATCCAGAGTCAGATTATTGCATTTTGGGCCATTGGCAACCAGCTCATCTTTATGGTTTGTAGCATAAAGATGACAATTTGTAGCATCCCCTCAATCATATTTTTTTTACATTTTATTTTGCTATTTCTAGCATTTACTTCTGGTTTTCAGCAAAAAAAAGGCCCATTGTGTAGAATGGATTTGCTTAGTGACCATTATGTTTGCTTCATGACTGCCACAAAAAGGGGCATGAAATCAGACCTGATCACATAATGACCTGTTTAACAATCACAATGACTTACAACCATAATACCAGGCTCAACTTTGACAGTAAGGACTACCTGTATAATA
The DNA here is from genome assembly GCA_024449315.1 of Daboia siamensis. Classification (NCBI taxonomy): domain Eukaryota; kingdom Metazoa; phylum Chordata; class Lepidosauria; order Squamata; family Viperidae; genus Daboia; species Daboia siamensis. The sequence goes on along the minus strand of JAKJMR010000768.1, from coordinate 592,526 downwards.
TATTTCTTTGTGCAATAACTTCAGAATAAAGAATAGCTGAGGGCAGCATATATTTAAACAACTAATGGTCTAATTTTTATGAACCATTATGTCAGAATAATATTCATATATTAGCTTCTTATTTGGGGTGATATTGGAGGCAACGTTTGAGGACTGAAGATTTATCTCTGTTCTATAAAGCCGATTTCCCATGTAGAAAAACAATTTAGTTTAAAATTTAAAATGCAGAGGTCTTCACAGACCTAACTGTGAAGCATTTCATAAAGTCCTAACTGTGAAGCATTTCATAACCCAAGCCTGCAAAGATGGAGTGAGACAAGCTAAGGCTCAGAATGAACTGAGGCTTGCAACAAAAGTCAAAAATAACAACAACAAAAATAACAACAACAACAAAAAAGGTTCTTTCAACAAGTTAAGGAAATGATTGGTTCACTAGTGGAAGAAAGTGACAAGAAGGTGACAAGCAACAGGGAGAAAGCAGAACTACTTAAATCAATTTTTGCATCCGTATTTACACAAAGGGAAAAAAACAGTCCAATCTATCAAAAACAGTACCATAAAAAACGGATTAGAAACACAGGTAAGAAAATGGTGAGTGAGCACCTGTCCATCCTAGATGAGTTCAAATCACCAGGATCAGATGGACTACACCCCAAGGTTCTGAAGTAACTGGCAGATGTGATCTCAGAACCATTGAACTATCTTTCAAAGATCCTGGAGCACTAGGGAACTACCAGAGGACTGGAAAAGAATGGATGTAGTTCCCATCTTCAAAAAAGAAAAAAAAAATGGATCTAGAAAGCTACAGACCTATCAGCTGACCTCAATACCTGGGAAGATCTTGGAAAAGATAATCAAGCAGTGAATCAACAAACACCTAGAGGCAAACAAAGTCATTACCAAAAACCAACATGGGTTTGTCAAAAACAGATCATGGCACACAAATCTTATTGAATTTTTTTACCAGGTGACAAAATTACTGATCCAGAGGAATGCTGTAGATATAATTTACTTGGACTTCACTAAGGCATTTGATAAAGTAGACCACAACCTTTTACTTGATAAGATAGAAATCACCACTAAATGGATTTGTAGCTGGCTGACTGGCCACACTCAGCGTGTGGTCCTCAATAGAACTGCATCTATATGGAGGGAAATGTGTAGTGGGGTGCCCCAGGGCTCTGTTCTGGGTGATTTGAATTTGGATTTATGGAGAATAATTAGACTTCTGGGTCATACAGTAGAAATATTGTCCACTTAGAGCTTATATTATTATCAGAAGCTAATTGGATGCTTTTCCTTCCCATATTTCGTAGAATATAGGCCATTTCACACATGCATAATGAAATGTAGTATCGTATTTTCCAGCGTATAAGACGACTGGGCGTATAAGACGACCCCCTACATTTCCTGTTAAATTACAGGGTTTGGGCTATACTCGCCGTATAAGACTACCCCTCTTCCAACGCACACTAAATAAAAATTAAAAAACATCAGATTTGATTTTAATATGGTAATTTTAATTCAAATGCTTATGACATGCAGGTATTTAGTAGGAAAACTGTCACTTATAAACATAAGGCTGTTTGTCATCAGACATGTAAACATAAAACAGTGCAAGTGAGTTAAACTTTTCCTAATTCACTCTAAAGCTTTCCCTGCGCAGACCAAATGGGAGATCTGCTCCACGTTTTCCAGCCAGCCCGCCCAGTTCCTGAGTCAAATGTGTCCTTAGAGCTAAGCAGCTGCTCTGGCTGCTGCATTCCCCATCTGGCTGCTGCATTCCCCATTTCAAGTTGGGATAGACTGCAGCTGCTCTTCAACTTTAGAAGGAAAGACGCCCAGACCACAGCCTGTAAAAAATCACAGACTGCAGCTTCTTCTCCAATTGGTCCCACTTTCTCTGCGCAGACCAAATGGGAGATCCGCTCTAGGTTTTCCAGCCAGCCCTGTCCCTAAAGTTTTAGCACCCGGCGTATAAGACGATCCCTGACTTTTGAGATTTTCATGGGTTAAAAAGTCATCTTATACGCCAGAAAATATGGTAGTGACAACCAGACTTTTGTGGATTGTGCTCAAAATTAGCTACTTAGGAAAAGATTTAGCCTAGTGAGCAATTGAGCTTCATATTTGTTTTTTCTCATGTAACAACAACAACAACAACAATAGAGTTGGAAGGGACCTTGGAGATCAACTAGTCCAACCCCCTGCTCAGGCAGGAGACCCTATATCATTTCAGACAAATGGTTGTCCAGTTTCTTTTTAAAAACTGTTATAGCATTCATAACTTCTGGAGGAAAGTCGTTCCACTGATTAATTGTTCTGTCAGGAAATTTCTCCTTAGTTCTAGATTGCTTCTCTCCTTGATTAGTTTCCATCCATTGCTTCTTCAGGTGGTTTGGAAAATAGCATACACCCTCTTCTTTGTGGAACACCTGAGATATTGGAACACTGCTATCATGTCCCCCGTCGTCCTTCTCTTCATTAAACTAGACATAGCCAATTCCAACCACCGTTCCTTCTATGTTTTATTTGAGGTACTTTTAAATCAGCTGCATGGAAGAAAGAGTATAACCCTGACTTATGTTTTGTTACACAAGATAAAACCAAACCTGTACCTGCCTCTCGGCAAGTGCTACCAATCTTCCCCCATAGCCAACATAGACCTATTATCATTAAGACAGGAATAAAGATACCTATTATCAGATCTATACCCCGACCAAGGTGGAACCTGAAGATGGCCAACTGGGAAAAGTTTACAATGGACCTTGAGAACACAATAGGACGTATCCCGGCAGTTAGTAAAAGCTACTATCGCTTTGTTGGAGCAATCATGTCATCGGCTAAAAAATCCATCCAACGTGGCTTCTGCAAGGAATATATCCCAGGATGGAATGAAACCTGTGAAAACCTGTACCAAAAACATCTAGAGAATGGTGATGCTGAGATAGCCGATGAACTTCTTCATAACCTTGACCTGGCGCGCAGGCAGAAATGGGAGCAAACTACATCTGGATTAGACTTTAAACACTCAAGCAGGAAGGCATGGAGCCTACTGAAAAAATTGGGAGGAGACCACCCAGCTCAACGCAAACAACAAGAGGTTACTCCAGATCAAGTAGCAACTTGAATTGTCAACTTAACTAGAGTACCCCATGATAAGAAACATACTAAATTAGTGAAAAGAGAACTAAAGCACTTAAAAACTTTGTGCTCGCCTAGCCAGGAATATGCTCGTCCCTTCCAAATGGCTGAAATAGATACTGCCCTGAAGAATGTCAAAGCTGGAAAATCTCCTGGTTTTGATGGAGTAATGCCTGAATTTATCATCCATTCTGGGCCTCACACAAGAGAATGGCTGGCAAAATTCTTCACAGATATCCTAACTTCCAGTAAGCTCCCTCCAGAATTTAAGAGAACCAAGGTAATCGGCATATTGAAACCTGGAAAAGAAAGCAACAAGCCAGAAAACTATCGCCCCATTGCTCTGCTAAGTGTTTGTTATAAACTACTTGAAAGGTTGATACTTAACAGAATTGGACAGAAAATTAACGAACAAATACCGATTGAACAGGCTGAGTTTAGATCTTATCAGAGCTGTGCCAATCAAGTCCTTAGTCTTACTAGCCACATTGAAAGCAGCTATCAGAATAAATTGAAAACATCTGTTGTATTTGTGGATCTCACAGCAGCACACGATACAGTGTGGAGGGATGGTCTATTAAGCAAATTCCTCCACGCTGTCCCTTGTAGTACCATGGGCCGCCTAATAAATAACATGCTCTCAGCAAGAACCTTTCAAGTCATCATGGGCAATAAAATTAGTAAGCAAAGACATCTGAATAATGGACTCCCTCAGGGCTCTGTATTGGCCCCATCCTTATTCAACTTATATATTTCCGATATACCACCCACGCTATCAACAAAGTTCTCTTACGCTGATGACTTGGCATTAGCATATAGCCGCAAGGACATTGAAGTTACAGAAGGTGTACTTACAGCCGACCTTACAACTCTGAGCACATACTTCCACCAATGGAGGTTATTCCCAACCGTAAGTAAGACAGTCACATCATGTTTCCACCTTAATAATAAACTGGCAAAAAGAGAAGTCAATGTATACCTAAATAACAAATTGCTCCCATATGATCTAATCTCAATGTACACATGTTGTACTTTGACAATAAAGGTTTATTATTATTATTATATGAGGCAACTCCAAAATATCTGGGGGTCACCTTAGACAGGACCTTGTCTTTTAAAAAACATATTCAGAATATGGCTGCCAAGGTTAACAGCAGAAACAACATTCTGCAAAATTCTGCAGAACAACTTGGGGAGCTTCAGCTCCAACTCTTCGATGCGCAGCGCTTGGGCTTTGCTACTCTGTAGCGGAATACTGCGCACCTGTATGGATAAACAGCTGTCATACAAGACTTGTTGATGTTCAACTCAACCATACGATGAGATTAATTACTGGGTGCATAAAATCTACACCTATTCACTGGCTACCAGTTCTTAGCCACATACTTCCCCCGCACTTACGACGACAAGAAGCTCTCATTCGGGAGTATAGTAAGATCCTGCTAAACTCCTCTCTACCCATTCATGCCTATACCTCTGATCTCTTAAGATGTTGATTAAAGTCAAGAAATCCACCACTTCTCACAGCGCTTAAGCTGCTGGCTGAACATCAGAGCACTATACAAAAGTGGATGGAAGCATGGAGTAGCTATACCTCCCAAGATATTTCTGAGCATATTAATCCTAATAGTATACCTCCAGGATTTAATCTACCCCAACACATATGGGTGACATATAATAGAATTAGAACGATTCATGGCGTGTGTGCTGATTCTCTGTATAAATGGGGAAAGACACCTTCAGCACAATGTGATTGCGGGGCTCCCTGACAGACTATCCAACATATAGTGAGGGAATGCACTAATAGAAGATACCCAGGAGATTTTAAGGACTTCCTCTGCGTAACAACAGCAGCTACTGACTGGATCTCCAAACTCGACATTAAACTCGTGAAATGTTATTTCTGTTTTCCTCTTAGGTTTTATAATTGCTTCTTTTTTTAAAAAAAATTGTTTTAACTGTTCTAACTTGTAAATATGAAGTGCTTTTAATTCTGTGTGTGACCAGCCAAATGCTAAATAAATAATGTGATAGTCATTATCTTCTGTAAGATTTACCTGCTATCAAATTGTTTAGCAAGCCAATACATTATAAAGGTTAAGGTGTTGGACTAACCCCAGGGAGACCTAGATTCAAATCTACTCTTATTCACAGAGGTTTACCAGGTGACTTTGGGCTAGGCAGTAACACAGGTAGGATAAAAGGAGGATTTTGTGTGCTTTTTTGATCTCCTGACGGAAAAACAGGATATAACTCTAACAAATAAATAAAATGAAGAATACCTGTTTCAGAAGCTTACAAACATTGTAGGTGAGCCATTTTGTGAGAGCTCTGGTTGCTGAGTATTATTAGCTAGCCAGTGTAGCATCAATGAACCACGTTCTAAATGTGATTTGTCAGTAACAGTGTAAATTGTAAACAGGTTGGTTTTACATTGCTTCACCTCCCGCAGACAGGGAAAAAAAACAGTGTAAATGTGTGGTTTCTGAGGTTTAAATGCTGAGATAAATACTTGTTTTTGAATTCAGTCATCTATTTTTTTTAAAAAAAGTTTAACTTGCCTATTATCCTGTATATGTTAGGAGTTTGGCATAGTGATACTGAATTATTGAACAGCAGAACAAATTCAGTAAAGGAACACACAGTCCAGGCTTGTCAGGAACAATAATGATGCAGACTTCTACAAAATCAATGATCCAGTAAAAGTTTTGATTTTCAATTAAATGGTTTTCCTAAGATACTATAAATCTTTCAAAAATGGCATTTATCCCCCAGTAGTTAGCTAGAATGCATGGGGACTATTATTATAGTTGGCAAGGCACTGGGGAATAGCTCATTCAAGTTAGAGGAGCATGAAATGTTTTATCTTACAGATTCAAATGTTGGAAAGAATGAATTGGGAGAGGAGAAAGCAGCATGATGCTCCATATTCCACGAGGAGTAGATTTCACATTGCTTCCTGATTTCATGAAACCATGCAAACAGTCTGAAATAACACCACTGCTTTATCATTATAAAAACTATCAGTGTTTACCAAGACTGATTTTACTGAATGGTTGTCAGGGATGCTAGGGGGCGGTGAAGACAATCTTAAAAATGATCTAGTGGGAATTTGGTTTGAATGGCACCAACTACTTCTGCCTAAAAGAAGAAAGTGAAAAGAAGGCAGAGATACCTACCTACCTGTAACAAACACTGACAAAAATGCCTCCGATTGCTTTGGGATGGTATCTCCTGTCCAGCTAAAGGCTCAGGAAATTAGCTAAAGATTTGTATTCACAGGAAAAGGAAGAGCTATTAATAGGTTTAGGCTTTAGAATTAAAAATTACATCAGAATCTTACCGAGCTCCCTGATCCCCAGGCTCAGGATCATGGGGCAATCATTATAGACCAGCTCAGATTAAAAAATAAAATGTATTATTCTAACACCAATAGGAATAGCATTTAGAGTTATATGCTGCTTCGCAGTGTTTTACAGCCCTCTCTAAGAAGTTTATAAATTCAGCATATTGCCCCCCAACAATCCTCATTCTATCAACCACGTAAGTATGGAAGGCTGAGTCAACTTTGAGCCGGTGGGAATCGAACTGCCAAACTGCTGTCAGCTGGCAGTCAGCAGAAGTAGCCTGCAGTGCTGCATTCTAACCACTGCGCCACCACGGCTCATTGACAATAATAATAATAATAATAATAATAATAATAATAATAATAATAATAATTTTATTTGTATATCGCCCTTCTCCCGAAGGACTCAGGGCGGTTAACAGGGCAACATATAAAAATACAAAAATACAAAAGTTAAAAACGAATTAAACAACTGCCTAGACTAAAACAATGGATAAAATATTTACAACAACAATAAAATCCCAACCCATCCCCCATCAGGCCAGGCCGGCTTGTTCAAACAAATGAGTCTTCAGATCGCGCCAGAAGGAGCGAAGGTCGGGCGCCATCTGGAGCTCATATGTGGTCAATGGCAAGATTAAGAAGGCAAACTCTTTTGCTCTATCTCTGGATTGTTATAATTTATTTTCATTCTCTATTGCAACCAAAAATTGTGATCATGTGACTGCAGGACGCTGCAAACCTCCGTAAATGCAAGCCAGCTGCCAAAATGCAATCACAGGACCATGGGGGAAGGGTATTTATCAGAACTCTAGAACTGGGTCATAAGTACCTTTTGGGATGTGCATTGTAACCTTGAATGGTTGCAAAAGATTGATCATTAAGCAAGGGCTACCTGTATTTTGAACTTGAGCAGTTTTGTTTTTTTTAATCCCATTTATATCCCGCCCTTCTCTGAAGACTCAGGGTGACTTACAATCTAAGAAGCACAAATCAATGTGCTTAGCAATAGCCTTCATTCTATGTATATGCCTGCTTATTAGGGCTTTCGCCCTGCCCCCCCAAGCGGCATTATTACAAAGTCAGCTTACTGCCCCCAACAATCTGTGTCCTCATTTTACCTACCTTGGAAGGATGGAAGGCTGAGTCAACCTTGAGCCTGGTGGGACTCAAACCTGCACTAATTGCAGTTGCAAAGAAGAGAGGGTATATCTCCTTTACATTGCAAAGGGAGACACCCTACTCTTACGAATTGTGGCTTTTTCATGAAATATTCCCTGGACCAGAAGCAACACTTGGGAATAATCATCCCTTTCCCCCAAGACGTAGTCTGAGTGGAAAACAGGAGAAGCAGAAAGGAGCCAAGAAGCATGGGGAAAGTTGCTAGCCCTTTTAATAGTATTACAAATTGTGGATCAACAATGCTGATTATTCTACCAGAATAGCAGTGAGAATGGAAAGACCCTAATAAGCTTTCTATTATTCCCAATCGTAAGGGACAAAGAAATTCTTTAGTAGGAAAGCCAACTCAATCCTATATATTCTTTTTGTTATTAGAAGTAAAGATGCCACCAGTTTAACATAAATTCCACTATTTACGTTCTGTTTTGCAAAGCCACAGACAATTGCCACCCTCTGTAATTTGAATCACAGATACCTTGGTCAATATTTTCAGTCTGTGGCTTCTTGGACAGAGAACAAACCCTTCTGGTTGATCTGCCTTTTAAATCTTCCTTTTCTTTTATTTGCTTTGAATGATGGTGCTAGAAGCATAAGCTTCTTTCTGAGGCGCCTGATATGCAGGGCCTGGCTAATGGTCCCATTAATATTGTCATCTTCACTGGGTAGCACAGGTAAAATGCAGCTGTACTTGTACTTTCTTGCAGAGAAAGGTCACAAAGCAGTCTATTATTCAGTGTCCTTGGCCCTTAGGACTGGGATAGAGAAAAAATGTTCCTTACTTGATTTACTAAAAACAAAAAGACTAGAGGGTACTTTCAGGTTACCAGTGCCATTTCCAGATCAATCCACTGTGAAATGCCTTATTAACCAAAGAAAATAGGGCCGTGGTGGCGAACCTATGGCATGCGTGCCAGAGGCGGCACTCAGAGCACTCTCTGTTGGCACATGTGCCTCTGCCGCCACCAGCAGCAGGTCCATCAGGCCTCCGCCACCGCCCGGAGCAGGAGCCCCACCTAGCACAAAGGAGGCAAAGCAGCCGACTACAAGCTCGAATAGAGGTGGTAGAGCAGAGGTCACCAACCATAGCCGATTGGTGGACTGGAAGAAAAGGAAGGGGAAGAATTTTACATGCATACGTGCATGCACGGGGCTGCAAGCATGCACGCACTGCAAATGGGGTGGTACCTGTGTGATACTAGCCCTGCCCCGTTCTTGCATGGTGCAGCACCTTGTTATCTGTACTGTGCAGCGCGGCGGCAGCTGCTTTTGCACCTTGCAGCATGGTGGCCCATTTTTGCGCCCCTGATTTTTGTGTGCCAGAGGTGGCACTCAGAGGCACCTCCCTGCCCCCTCCCCCCCGAGGGCACCACAATGTTGATGCGCCCTTGGCACTTTGCAATAGATAAGTGTTGGAGCATTCACAACTTCTGGAGGCAGGTTGTTCCACTGATTAATTGTTCTAACTGTCAGGAAATTTCTCCTTAGTTCCAGGTTGCTTCTCTCTTTGATTAGTCTCAGAGGCCATCTTGGAGAAATCTCAGATCTCAGAGGCCATAATGTTTTAAGTAAGCCGACTTGTTGATATGCTTGATTTCTGCATATACGTTTTTCAAAACGGAGCATTCTGTCATGGGAGTCCCTATTAAAAGGCTAAATAATTAATAAACCTTTGAGGGTTGCAGACCCAAGTTTTGTTTTGGCCATACATTTCTCTGAATGTCCAAATTACCTCTCATCTAAAACTTGTATGGCATGGGAAATAATGGGTATAAAAACCAATATATACTTTGCACCTCTAAAGCTAGAGAAATGCAGTTCTAATAGCATTTGAGCAAAGTGTTTAGGGCAGTATCTTAAAAATCGATAGGAATAGGAAAAGATAATTATTGAAATGTTAGATGAGAGTTTTAGTTTCCCAGAATTGTTTTCACTGCATCTGAAGGAAAGAAATTCTAACTGTGTTAACCTATGATCTTGGTATGCTGTAACAAATGAACAGTGATAAAAAGCAAGAGGGAAAAAAAGCTTGAGCAAACAAGACTGCCTAGCTTTACTGGTTTCATTACAGACAATCAATTTTCTGCTGTCCTGCTAGCCTAATGTGTAATTTGATGTTCTGATACTTCGGCAAACATCCACTTTTTCTTCATAGAAAGAAAAAGGCTGCAACCCACCAAAGTATTACTTTACAAAGAAAACTTGTTATTATCCAGATTTCCAATCATTGATTACCTAATTAAACAGAAAATATGATTTTTCTTCATTTTTCAGATTCTGTATGGGCATTAAAACCTACCCTACCCTTATTGTATCCCATTCTGTTCTGTCCCTTTTTTTGGTTCTGTGTAACCTTGCATTTAAAAAAAAAAACTTTGCAAAACATAACCAACTTCCATAGATATTTTAAAAAAAAAAGCAATAATGTTTGCCTTATGCAAAACTACCCCTCTAATATAAAATTTAGGAATTCATATTTAGCTTTTTTAAAAAAAAAAAACCTAAGAGCTTTCTTTGCCACAAAAATTTCTTATTAAACATTTGGTTTTTATTTTACAAATATCATTGCAATTTGTCTCAGAACAAAAAAGTTAAAACCTTTTTAAAGGTTTTTAAATATGAAGGAGATAGTCAGTTTGGTGTAATGACTAAGGCACCAGGCTAAAAACTGGGAGAGCATGATTTCTAGTTTCATCTTAGGCATGAAACCAGAAATGTGATGTTCAGTTAGTGACTCTTTCTCATCCCTAGGAAGAGTGAGGCAAGGGCAAACTACTTCTGAAATCTTGTCAAGAAAATTGCAGCAACTTTTCCAGGCAGTTGGAGAGTCAAGATTGACTTAAAAGTACAGAGGGAAGGAGAGAGGGAGGGAGGGAGGGAGGGAGGGAGGAAGGGAGGGAGGGAGGGAGAGAGGGAAGGAAGGAAGGAAGGAAGGAAGAAAGGAAGGAAGGAAGGAAGGAAGGAAGGAAGGAAGGAAGGAAGGAAGGGTGAAATGCCTTTCAACTTTTCCAATAAAAATTTTACAGGATGGTTCTCTTAATAGAGATCTAAACTTCCTGTATTTTTTAGCCCAAACCTTATGTGCATTTTAAAAAACCAGATTTTAAAATCATGTAGCTCAAAAACCTTGCCCTGCATTATTTGGATTGTCCATGTGCAATGTTTTAATTTTCCCACACTTTGGAAAAAGATAGTAGAAAGCAAAATTTTAGGGTTTTGTTTGTTTTGCTTTTGATCCATATTCCAAATTTTATTGGAATTGGTCTAGGATTATCTTTTAGATTCTTAAAAATGAAATTAAGCCTCTTTTAGAGCTAAGGATTTACTTGCCAAACATATTGCACAGCCTTAATTTTATGCATTTGTAGCTTTTTGAAAATGAAATTTGCATTGATTTCAAGAAAAAAGCCGTTCCCATATGGATACAACTGGTCTCTCCCCCCCCCCTCTCCCTCCCCCCCCCCCCCTCCCCCTGCCCCCCCCCCCCCCCCCCCCCCCCCCCCCCCCCCCCCCCCTCATATCTGTTTTCTTTGCTACATTTAAGAAGAAATTGCAGTTCTTTCCCATTCTCCTAGTGATTTGCCAATGAATCAGGTCAAATAATGGCAAAATAAAGACGACTGTTAGTAGCATGATTAATTTTATCCATGACATAATTTTAATAGGTAGGAGAACATATTGGTAAAATTGAGTTGCAATTCCAGGGCATAATACTTCCTATCTTTGTTTGACCTGGCTTCAAGGTTTGGACAAAATATCTCTTCAAAATATCTCCTTGGACAAAATATCTGTTCAAAAATTACTATTTCTAATTACCACATTTAGGCTGGGGGGAGAGACATATTCAGCTTTTTCGCTTTGATGACTCTTAAGAGTAGCCCCTCCCATTTTAATGCTTGTGATCACATTTTTCCTATTTTGTCAGCACATGTTTGCTTTCTTTTCACTCTACTTCCCCCCCACACACACACACACACACCCTTCATGCTTTTCTCTCACAGTGAGATTGGCTTACAGCAAGTCTAAGCATCCTTGTGGTGTCACACATGTTTTGCAATAAATCTCTCCTAATCCTTTGGATTTCTCATTTTGGTCCATCACCTCTGGAGAATAGTCATGTATGGGGTTTTTTCTTCTTGTTCTTATTTTAGTCCTGTGTCTGATAGAGTTCCAAAAAGATACTGTTGTATAGTTTGCCTGAACAGTAATTGGCAGTTAATCTAACGAGACAAAAGGCAGAGAAGAAGAAAATATCTAGAAGAGTAACAGTAGAAGAGAAATGTATATCTTTTTAATTTCAATTTTATATTATCTTTTTATATTGTCTTTTATATGCTGCCCTGTAAACCGCCCTGAGTCCTTCGGGAATAGGGTGGTATAGAAAACTAATTAATTAAATAAATAAATAAATAAATAAAATATCAAAGAGTAACAACCAGCACTGAAGAAGCAAATATGATCAATAGTATAAATACTGTCTTTTGGAAGAGAATATTTGTAGCTCAGGGTTGAACTTTGAAGTGCTTGCTGCTCTCAGAACTTTGTTGTTTTCTTGCAGACATTTCATTACCAAACTAGGTAACATCATCAGTGCAAACAACCAAGCTCAGAGCAGCAAGAATCGCATACTTTATTTTATTATTTACTTGTTTAAAATCAAATCTACTTTAGATTTATTTTATAAAAAAAGTGTAGCCATTGTTATTACCAATTATTATTATTATTATTATTAATTTTATTTATATACCGCCCTTCTCCCGAAGGACTCAGGGCGGTGAACAGGGCAATACATGTTAAAAACAATACTACAAAAATTAAAAGAGATTAAACAAGATGCCCCTAAAACAATAAAATAAGATAAAACCCACAATAAAAACCCTAACCCATCCCCCATCAGGCCAGGCCGGCTTGTTCGAATAAGTAGGTCTTCAGATCGCGTCGGAAGGAGCGAAGGTCAGGTGCCATCCGGAGCTCAACCGGCAACTGATTCCATAAAGCCGGTGCGCCCACAGAGAAGGCCCTCCCCCTGGGGGCCACCAGCCGACAATAACAATGAAATGTTATTAAAGGCACACACCTAAAAATGAGGAAAGAGGCCTTACTTAGCTGATCTTAACTATTGGGGAGCATTATGATTGTTTTATAGTGAATCTGAACTTGTCATTGTATCATACCAAGAGCTCTGCATGTGAAAACAATACATCTATAATTGTTCTCCAGCAAATATTTTTTTCTTCCTCCTTCCTTTTTTGTGCATGCCATTCTTATTGTAGATGCATTTAAATGTTAAATAATTGCTGAAAAACACTGGACAAAAGATATAGCTTGTATAATAATAACTCTAAATAAGGTTAGTTGGAATGAAAAGCAATTAAATGTAATTAGATATCTTCTGTTGCAGTTGGCAATTTAGGAGGTACAGTGACATTACTTAATTCACAAGATTATATAATGCCAACTAGTTCTGTTTCTGATCCTGGCAAAGGTTAATTTCCAAGAGTATTTTAGAAAAAGAAAATGTGGCATGCTCCTGTTAAGCACTAGGTCAGACATGTCAAACACAAGGCCCGGGGGCCAGACCGGCCCACGAAGTGCTTTCATGTGGCCCGCGAAGCCATCCTGGAAACAGTGAGGGAATGGCCCCCACTGCCTTGGCCCTGGCCCAGAGACCCTCCTTCTGCCAGAGACCCTCAGATCTGTCCCACTCCTGCCCAGGCCCCCATAGGCCCCCTTGATGCGAACGATGTAGAGCTGGCCATGCCCACCCCCAGTAGGCCATACGCACTCTAGCCACGCCCACCCAGTAGGCCATGCCCACCCAGGCCATACCCACCCGGCCCCTTGAGGGCAACCGCAATGCTGATGCGGCCCTCAATGAAATTGAGTTTGACACCCCTGCACTAGGTAATCATCAAGACTGAAAGAGTAACGCTAACTTCTGTATGACTTTTTTGAATGGGTTAATATTGAAAAACTGTTGCAGTCCAACTCTAGAAAGACTCACCTCCCCACCACCACCAGCTTATCATATTGGTGCATAGAAAAAGTTTGAGAAGGGACCACAACATAAGACAAAAGTGAGGAAAACAGGGTGTCAGGACAAAGAATCAGGGCCATTCATAAGGTTGCAGTATAGAAGATTATTCAAGCCTATATACAAGAATCTGGTGACCCAAAGTTCATCACTAAATTGGTACCAGATATGGGTCAACGGAATTCAGGAGGGGATGGACTTGAAGGCTTGTGGGAATGAAAGGACTCTATACTGATGATATACTTAACTCTGCCTCCCAGCTTTGCCAGGTCTTCTCTTACACAAGCCCCTCTAGAAGATGCTGATCTAAATCCCTAGTAATCCTCATAACTAGACAGCTGAGGTTGCTGGAAGGTGTTTCCCCTCCCCAAATTGCTGTAAATCATGCTCCCTACCCATGGCTTTGAATCTACAGCAAATATTATTATAAGTAGTTAGAAGTAGATTGGCTTTAACAGTATTTTACAATAACACTATATAATGGGACTAGAGTTCTAAAGGCCCCAGCTGTCTACTTCAGGTCCATACCCAGCACTGATGATGATGACTCACTGCAGGGCTGACCTGGAGCAGCTGATGCTTCCAGGAGCATCTGCGACTTTGCACCACACTGCAGCACACATACTATACTCAATTCATGCACAATCTGCGATTCCATCTTCTTAATAACACATTAAATTGCATTATGACCTCAACCAGGAGTGCCCAAATTGTCATTGAGCAAGGTGGTCACATGACATCTCACTTAATGACCATTTCACTCAACAACCAAGATTCTCATCTCAATTGTGATCCTAAGGCCTATCCTGTAGCTTTTTTGGTATTCTTTCCATACATGCATGAGTGCATAGATGTAGGAGAAGAGCAGGCAGAGCTGAGGAGTGGAATAAAGTGAGTCATCAGACTAGAGTCATTACATTCCCACAAATGGTCCAAGTCCAATCTGTCTTGAATTCTGTTGATCTTTATTTGGTGCCAATTTAGTATTCTATGTTACTTGACTAGATTCTTGTGTATACTATTGAGCAATGAACCTTCTGAACTAGAACTTACGTGTGATCCTAATCCTTTGTGCCTGACAATAGAAGTCCTTCCACCTGAAAATTCATGATATTTATTTACTAATAATTTTGTTGGAATGTGCTTATAAAGCAGGCATGTCAAACTGCAGGCCCACGGGCAGGATGCATCACGATGCTGGCAATGGGGAAAAAGTCGCGATATGTCGCGTGAGTCACATGATGCCACGAGTTTGACATGCCTGTTATAAAGCATAATTGTACATTAATAAAATCATTTGTGACTGTACCTTGTGTTTTATAAATCCCTTTTCCCCTATGTAGCATCTAAAATCAATTTCTAATAAAACATGGCTAAGACTGCTCTTCAGATCTTCCTGATTACTGGTGGAGAGGCAAGGAAGCAAGGCTAGTTGTGCAAAGAGACTAATTCATAAGGCCTCATCTCCTTCCATGTTTTCAACTTTTATGGATTCAGACAAACAAAGAAGAAGAAAGTGATTTTAATTTATCTAAACATCAAATTCTAAATCTTGAAGTACTCTGCAGTTCATTTACAGGAAGTATTCAAACTCAACAGCTTGGATCATCAGGTGTGGCATTATCCTCAGAGCAGTCTGATGTCTCTCTGTGTGTGTCTTTTCACTGGGATTACTAGTAAAGTGAAGCTTCATTGCACAGTCCTATTATAGGCTGCTGTATTAATTTTACAGCATCAATATATAGACTTTATTTCTTTGCTGGGTGGGGTAAAGTCCTTTGGGGCTGATAAAACTCAGGAAATGAAAGCCACTTGGATTTCTTTCTTGCTCGGAAGGTAACATAACAGAATCTTGAAAGCCTGTCAAAGCCGTTCCGCAGCTGAACTTATCTTTAGCGTAATTAAGGCACGTTGCTTTGAGTATCTGTCTCATGCTACCTCTCTCCCCTCGGCTAGGATCTCTCATTTGCAACATTCTTTTTTTCTCCCCCACTTGCCCGGAATCTATTAGACATTCCATCATAATTTGCAAGCCATTAGTACCTTTCGCTAAGGCAGTTATCCATAGGTTTGGAATTGCGGGGAAAAAAATGCAGCTAAATAGAAGTTATCTGCAGTATTCCTTGCATACGAACTTGACTAACAAAGTGCTTTTCCCATTAGTCAGCACAAGGAAAAAGGAAGAATTTTTTTTTTGTTTAGTATGAGATAACTCTTTTCAGGTAGGAAAGCAGTAAGTGCTGAACTAACTGGATTGCAGACATTTGGTGAACTCAGAGTCAAGTATCACCAATTCTGTTATGAGATCCAATGAAAAATGGAGAGAGAGCTAATTAGCTCAACGAATAAGATAGTTATCTTAAAAAGTGCATACGTTGAGGTGGTTTTCTTGATCTCGGCGACCTATGTAGTTTGGCTTTCTGGAGATGAAATCTGTTCCACCATTACCATCCCTGTGCCTAACAAAACTCAAGGTACCGTTTAGGTAGGAAAATCCTCAAAACTAATATGAAATATTTTAGCTGAAGAAAAAGTGGGACCAGCTAAAACAATACAGTATGCATCATAGAATATACCTGATGAGGATCTCAGCCAGACAGACATAGGATGCTATAGGATTTCATACTCCCTTTCTTTTAATTTTCTGTCTTCCCAATGAATGGTTATTATTCTGTGCATACTGAGCATATTCAGTCCTCATTGCTCCACAATTATATATTTATGAGTTTATTTATTTGAAGTCTTTTGGGCTTATATATTTCATAGAATAATATCACGGTGAGAACAAATTAAAAACATAAAAGTAGCAGAATAAACTAAACAAAGCAGTGTGCTATTTTATATTGCCTTCATAAATAATTAAGTTTTAACCTGATGTTTAAATGTTTGCAAAACATAGGTTTTTTAACTTCGGGGTGGGGGGAAGTATTTTAGTGACAAGTCTTCCCTTTGGAATATATTCTTAGCAATTTAGAAACAAGATAGATACCAAAGTTTAGAGAAAATTAGAGTAGATTCACATGACTCATTAAGCCAAACTAAATGAACCACATCACTTTGGTTCTGTCAGTTTCAATTCTGTCAGTTGCATTCTGCTCTATTTACGGCTTCAATACCATCATTTTTACAGTTTTATCATAGGCTAAGATGTAAAAAAAATGGGATCAGATTTTTGGTTAAATTCTGCATCATATAATTTTTATTGAATTGATATTGAGCTTAATTCCTAGTGATCACATAGATTTTCTCCAGGAAAGTCTGCCCTCAACTTTGTCCTTCAGGTCTTCCATCACTAGTGTATAATTGAATCCATCTACCTTGCTGCTGACTGCCCTCTTCTTTTTCTTTCTAATTTTCTCAGCATTATACTCTTTTCCAGAAAACTTCTCTCTACAAAATGTGTTCAAAATGAGCCTGGTCATTTGCCCTTCAAGTGAGAACCCAGAACTGATTTGTTTGAAGATCCACTTGTTTGTTATCTAAGATTCCTTGAAGTTATTCATAGTATTCTTGGAGTCTTCTCCATCACCAAAGTTCAAAAGCATCAATACTCTTCCAATCCTGTTTCTTCAAAGTCCAGTTTTCATTTCCATAGACTGTCACAGAGAAATATTATTAAGTGCAGTTTTTATGGAATACCTATAGTGATGATATTTTCCTGGAAAAAAAATAAAGGGCAAATCTGAAAGAGGTACATAAGGGTTAAAAAAGGTAATTGATTGTATTTATAACTTTGCTTTACAAAGAAAAATTCAAGAGCAAAACCAAGAAAATAAATAAATGAATTAAATAAATCCAAAGGACAGCTTTCTGAAATAAAGGATTGTCCTTTATAGTAAAGGACACATGGGCATTGTAGAACAAGCTAAAACAAATGTGCACAAATTGTGAATAGATCTCATCCCTACTTCCATGATCTACTTGTAATTTTTTATGATTTTCAGCCTTGAAAGGCAATAAGCCCACAAAAGGGAGAAAGAGTATGTAATGAAACTTTTGATTCAAGATGCTTATTCCTGAAGAGATGGAAGCTTCTTGACAAGTTCTAGTTTAACAATCCTTTTTTATACTATATAGAGCAAGATTCTTGAAATCTGTGACAGACTCTTAAAAACTATTCATTTAACAGTTCACTGCCTGTTGCCAGTCACCTGGGACTGTCCACAGGCTCTGTTGTTTGCTACAGCCAGTGTTGCCTCAACAGATATGGCATCCCTCGACCACATTGACTGATGTCACTTTCTCCCACTGATGCAAAATGTTGTGTTTTTAGAAAGTTTAGGAAGGAACAGAGCATTGGTACTCTAGATCACTGTCTACTCATCTTTAGCCTAAAGCTGGTCCTAACTACATGTGAACTGACAGCATTCAGTTATTTTTTAGAGCAGATCCTTTCAAGCCCCTTTCCCTGATTGCCATCTGAACCAGTTTGTTACAATTCTTCTATAGTTTAGGAAATAGCCTTAGCCTCACCTGGCACATAATCCCAAAACTCCATATTTCTCTCCCATCCCCTAATGTCATTTTCTAAAGTTTCCTCTTTATGCCTGTGTGTACTGCCTTCTACAACCCCTTGTTTTACCAGGACAATTCCTTTATCCTAGCCAGGTTGCAAGGTTTTTGCCTTGCAGGCAAGAAACATAAAGAAGAGCAATTATTTTACACCAATTAAACTTATCTGCATGGAAACCTTCAGACTATGTTAAAACAATTAGCGATATCAAAGTCAAATGTACTTGCAGCATTGTCAAAGTGTAGCTTATGTATAGCTTCTATCCAAAGGATTTACTGCACAAGGATCACTGGGGCCAGATAGTATTTCCCAGGATTTATAACATATTCTGTACTTCTTTATTAAATCTAGATTTTAGATTATGAACCTGAACTAATCTATGAACTAAAGTGCCTGGAACAAGAACCTGGAAGTTTCTAAGTAGCCTCTTCTTTCCAACCCTGCCAAACTCTTCTTCCTTCTCCATCCATGAACCAACCAGTGGATCTTATCTGATCTTCCCAGCTTCGTTATCCCAAGTGTCTATTCCTTTCTCTTCCTCCCTCAGTTCTTTGTTTTCTCCAAACACATATCCTATACTTCCATTTTTCTTTCCAGACTCCTGCCGAGGTTGCCTGTACCAACCCATGGATTTTTTCCCCAACCAGGGACATCTATAAGGGGCTTAAAAAAGACTCTGAAGTATGAATGTGCGCGTATGTGTGCGGATCCTTGTTTTTTTAATGTGTTTTTGCATAAGACTGTGTATTCATTCCAAATATATCTGAATGTGTTGAAGTGATAGACTGGGAAAACTCAAGTCCTCTTGCTATTGAGTACACAAGGTGACTTTTCTTCACAGACAGGACTGAACCATTTACAAACACTCATAAGAAATCACAAAAACTGCTGATAAGTAATACATATTGAAGTAAATAAGCATTACTTATTTCCTGTATTTCAAGAACATGCTGTGTATATGCTAACAGTACTCAAATGCTTTGTATCTCTCTCTTTCTTTTTTTAAATATATTTTATTTTTAACATATTCACCTTAATATTTGGTAAACAGCGTGTTGTCTGGGTTTACATTTAAAAACAATGCATAACAATTAATTTCTATAATTTCATAATCCACATAGTAGCTTTCTTTGATTTTCTCTTCTCCCAATAATATTCTTTTTCCCACCTTAAATTAGTACATTCCTTAATATTTTGATAGATAATAATTGAATATAAACATCTTTCTAGTATTTAACAACCACATCAATATAAAGCTCCTTTTCCAAGTAATCATCTTAATTACCTCATCATAAATCCTGTTTTCAGTTTAGATTTGTTTTCCCCATAATGTTCAAAACATTCTTACCAGTTAAGATTTTCTTAGAGTTAATTTCATTTAACTATTAAATCTTTTTCCTCATACAAGCCATCCCAACAGTTTTACATTTCTCATAACTTAAAGAGAAAAATAAAAAAATAAAAAAGAAGGAAATAATATACTACTTGAAAAACATATCCTCTTAAGCTAAAATACATTTATATCCAAAATTTTTCTATTCTTTGTAACCATATTCAGATAAATGTTTAATCTTTAAATATTCCATCTAATAAATCCAATAATCTTTTGAATCTGTTCAGAGCATTCTTATCAATTGAGATTTTCTCACTTAAATATCTAAAACCTTTTCCTCATAGAAACCATCCCAATATTTTTATATTTCTCATATCATAAAAAAAGGAAATTAAAAAAAGTAAATAAAAATACTATGCTACTTGAGGGGCCTGTCCCTCTTAAAGTAAAATACATTTATATCCAGAATTTTTCTGCTTTTTTAATCATCTTCAAACAAATGTTTAATCTTTAAATATTCCATCTGATAGATCCATCATCCAATTTCTTAATTCTAACTTTAGCCCTTTTTTTATTTTACCAAACATGTTTCCTAATCAGTATGCTCTGCTGGACCAAAAAGTCTTCCCGTAGTCTTGTAAATGTTGTCATAGGTACAAGAGACAAATCCTGTAAAATGTTTTTGTGGAACTGGAACTGCCAAGAATTGCCTTTGCTAAGCAATGTGATTGTGCTTTATGACTGCATTGCTTCGTGATGAAAATTCCAATTCCAATTTCCATCACATATTGTGGTGGCTGTAAAGCAAGTCATCATGTGACAGAGCTGATTTTATGATCATTTTTACCATGGTTGTTAAGTAAATCACATGGTCTTTAAATGTATCGAGCTTCCCCAATTGGCCTTCTTTTCCCCAGAAACTAGCTGGAAAGTTGCTCAAATCATGATCACATGACTATAACCAGTCATAAATACAAACCGGTTACCAAGTACCTAAATTGAGAACATGTGACCACGGAGGTAGTGCAACAGTCATAAATACAAGGACACTTTCTGGGGCCATAGTAACTTTGAACCATCACTAAACAAATAGCCATACGTCAACTACTTGCATAAATGTGGGGTGGAAAACTGATTCTAACCAATTCCTATTTTCATTCTTCTCTATCTATCCTTCAATATCTCTTTCATATCTATCTGGATCCTTAACCTAGATAACTAATAAGAGCTCAAGTCCTGACCTTTTTTATCATTATTTGTTCCTGTAGCTTTTTGACTGATAGGGTACAGTAGGTTTGAGAAATTTCTTACCTGTTCAGATAGCCATTGGTCATTTCTGACTTACTATTATTCAGTAAAATAATGCTGAAGCAAGACATTAAAGGAATTTTAGCCTGTGTCAGATTAGATTTATATACTTATATTTGTGCAAGGGTTGATCTAGAATATTAGCAATAGAATGATGATAAGAGGAAAAAAATCAAATATTTGTCTTCTGATAACTACTTAGGATGAATTAATTCTGCAATATGGTAAATGGAATTTGTTCTTGCATTTGTACATGATTGAGCTATAAGTTACAGGAACATTTCTTTTGATGTGTCAAATAATCATTCTGTTATCTTTTAATTTGGCACCATGATAATAATCAGTGCTTTTTTTCTAAAAAAAAAAAAAAAGGTGCCGGAACTCTCATCTTGGCAGGCGCAGGAGGCAGGGGGGTGGGGTGGGCGGTGCTGCTGCAGTCACAGGTGCGAAGGGTGTTGGCGGCGGGCTCCCCTCCCTGGGGCTGGAGCCAGTGCGGCTGGTGCTGTGGGAGCAGCAGAGCCCACTCTATATGGCGGGGCTGCGCAATGTGGGCAGAGGAGGTGGTGCGGGCCAGGCGATGTTTTAATCTTATGATTTTAAAAATATATTTTTTCTATTGTAAGTTTCCCCAAACCTCGCCATGTGGATTGCATACAAATATTATATAATTGGTAAATAAAGGTAGAACATATATTAAATATACATCAAATGATAATATGCTTCCGTACAAAGTCAATTCTTGCTCAATGACAGACCAAAGAGTTAACTCGGAAAGGCAAGAGGAAAATCTAGAAGAGGTCTGTGCAGTTCTTTAACATCTTCATCAATGATTTGGATGGGGGGATAGATGGGGAACTCATCAAATTTGCAGACAACACCAAGCTGGCAGGAATAGCCAATACTCCAGAAGATAGGCTTAAGATACAGGAGGATCTGGACAGACTCGAACACTGGGCACTATCTAACAAAATGAAATTCAATGGTGAAAATAATAATGATAATAATAATAGTTTTATTTGTATACCGCCCTTCTCCCGAAGGACTCATGGCGGTAAACAGGGCAATACATGTTAAAAGACAAGAATACAAAAATTAAAAGAGATTAAACAAGATGCCCAAGAACTATAACAATAACTTAAAATACATTAAACAGTAATAAAACCCAAACCCATCACCCATCAGGCCAGGCCGGCTTGTTCGAACAAATAAGTCTTTAGATCGTGCCGGAAGGAGCGAAGGTCAGGCGCCATCTGGAGCTCAACCGGGAGATGGTTCCATAAATACGGCACGCCCACAGAGAACGCCCTCCCCCTGAGGGCCACCAGTCGACATTCTTGGACCAGTGGCACCCTGAGGAGGCCCTCTCTGTGGGAGCGCACTGGGCGGAGGGAAGTTGATGCTCCCTAAGGTATTCCGTGCTCCCTAAGGTATTCCGGACCCATGCCATGTAGGGCTTTGTAGGTTATTACCAGCATCTTTAATCTCACCCGGAAGACAACTGGAAGCCAATGCAGCTTGCGGAGCAGAGGTGTAACATGGGAGTATAAGGAAACTCCCAACACAACTCTCGTGGCTGCATTCTGTACCAGTTGGAGCCTCCGAGTGGTCCTCAAGGGCAGCCCCATGTATAGAACGTTGCAGTAGTCCAAACGAGAGGTCACGAGCGCATGAGTGACCGTACGCAAGGCATCCCGGTCTAGAAAGGGCCGCAACTGGCGCACCAGGCGAACCTGGGCGAAGGCCCCCCTAGTCACAGTTACTATATGGTCTTCTAAAGAAAGCTGTGAGTCTCGGAGGACTCCCAAGTTGCGAGCCCTATATACAGGGGGTAATAACTCACCCCCCATAGAAAGAGATGGAATATCCTGAATATCCCGAGATGCTGGTACGCACAGCCACTCAGTCTTGTCAGGGTTGAGTCAAAGCCTGTTCCTCCCCATCCAGATTTTGTCCGACAGATGTTGACTAAAAGAGTAAGGTTCTACATTTAGGCAGGAAAAATCAAATGCACAGGTATAGTATAGGTGGTTTCTTGCTCAATAGTAGTAACTGTGAGAGAGATCTCGGAGTCCTAGTGCACAATCACTTAAATATGAGCCAGCAGTGTGCTGCAGCTGCCAAAAAAGCCAACACAGTGCTAGGCTGCATTAACAGAGGGATAGAATCAAGATCACGTGAAGTACTAATACCACTTTACAATGCCTTGGTAAGGCCACACCTGGAATATTGCATCCAGTTTTGGTCACCATGATGTAAAAAAGATGTCGAGACTCTAGAAAGAGTACAGAGAAGAGCAACAAAGATGATTGGGGGACTGTAGGTTAAAACATATAGGGAACGGTTGCTGGAATTGGGTATGTGTAGTTTAATGAAGAGAAGGACAACTAACTAGTGGAACAACCTGCCTCCAGAAGTGGTGAATGCTCCAACACTGGAAGTTTTTAAGAAGAGACTGGCCAGCCATTTGTCTGAAATGGTATAGGGTTTCCTGCCTGAGCAGGGGGTTGGACTAGATGACCTCCAAGGTCCCTTCCATCTTCTTCTTCTTCTTCTTCTTCTTCTTCTTCTTCTTCTTCTTCTTCTTCTTATTATTATTATTATTATTATTATTATTATTATTATTATTATTACTATTATTATTATTATTATTATCTTGTAGAAAGGAAAGGTCCACACTGATAAATTAAAAATCTTTGTGGTCTGCAAAGGAATGCTGGTGGGCTAATCAATGATTTGGTGACTAGAGGAGCATCTACAGTGTTGGAGCTTATGGTCATGGTAAGCCATGGAGGCACTAGCCAACATGACTTTCAGGGCAGTGGTGGTGATTTTATTACTTAAAAAAAAAAAAGTGCTCTGTCCAAGGGTGCTTGGTA
Source organism: Daboia siamensis (assembly GCA_024449315.1). NCBI lineage: Eukaryota > Metazoa > Chordata > Lepidosauria > Squamata > Viperidae > Daboia > Daboia siamensis. Next base: position 568,793 of record JAKJMR010000768.1, on the reverse strand, counting down.
GGCTGCATGTGCAGGCCTGATCTAGAATTTATTTTGGAGCATTCAACTATCTAGAGCAGGCATGTCAAACTCATTTTGTTTCAGGCAACTTTTTATAAAAGAATTGCCATTAATTTGTTTTAATAAAATAATTTAAATCAATTTTTCACTTGATTTCAAATTAAATGAATGAGATTTTTTTTTAGTTCAATTGCCAAATGCAATAAACTGGTTTTAGGTATATGTTACTTGAAGGAAAAAGCAATCCCTGTTGCGTTACAATTTGATTTCTTTTCCAAATCATGATTTTTTTTACATAACAGTATTAGCTACATTGCTTTTTAGCTTCTATATAAAACTATTAGCTACTAAAACTTTCTAAAATAAATATAAATATTAATTACAATATTTTTTAAAAAATAATGAAATAAAATTTAATTTTAAAAGTTAAAACAGGTGAGATCCAAATCTTCAGTTACTTTCTTTAACTTAGTTTAAAACTGAAAGTAGAGCACCACTTGCTGACCTCATTACTATGGTAGAATAAAGCTCAGCTATCAGGGCTATAAATTTTATGCTGACACATTTTCCTGCTACCTCAAGGACTGATGGACTGCACTTTAATACATCTGATTGGATGTGTCTGGGACCAATTCCAAAGGAAGTGCAACAGAGGAAGCATTGATTCCCCCAATTTTGTTTGGGTTGCAATATTAGTAAATCAGTATAAAATCTCCAAGAAAAAGTACTTGGACAGAAATTAATGAAATGAAAAGGATTCTGGGAAGAAGAAGATAAAAAGCAAGCTATATTTCTTATTCTGACCATATCAGTGGAACTCAGAAATATGAAAATTAGAATATGAGTGGGCTTAGAATAATCAGGTCTCTGTTGATTCTTAGACAGGGACACCTTTGCAAAGTGGCAGAAAGATTGAAATATTCCAAATATTAATATTTTATTCATGTAAACAACCATATATAAAGAGGTACTTTTAAATATATGCAAACTATGCAGTAGGAACATTTAAAATATACATTACATACGGAAGAAGATAAAATAGGAACATGCTGAACCCACTTAAGCTATGCCAAAATGAACATCTCATGTTCTTCTGGCTTGGGTGTGATTCAGATAGATCTGTGAAGCAAATGTGATCAGAAGACTTCAACTCCCAGAATTCCTCAACCAGCATGGTCATTGCTCAAAGTCTGAGGACTTGACCTATAAATTTGGATATTGGCAATAATCACAATAATTCAGACAAAAGTATTAGCACAAGCACCTGTAGGTGAATTGTACCTAGTCTACTAAAGAAATACTTGGTGTTCTGGCTTGAGCTAGATATGTGAAAAATCTTGGAGAAGGAGTGAGTCATGAGATGATCATTAGAAGGGAAATATGGGAAATACAGAACAGTCTGTCTAACTTTGTTATCTGGGAAGATTCCAGAGTAAATAATAATGTGTAGTCCTCAATGGAACTGCATCTACATGGAGAGAACTATGCAGTGGGGTACCCCAAGGCTCTATTATGGGCCCAGTACTCTACAACATCTTCATCAGTGACTTGAATGAAGGGATAGATAGGAAACTCATCAAATTTGCAGACAACGTCAAGCTGGCAGGAATAGCCAACACTCAGAAGGATACAGAAGGATCTTGACAGACTTGAACATAGGGTGCTATCTAACAAAATGAAATTCAGTGGTGAAAAATGTAAGGTTCTACATTTAGGCAAGAAAAACCAAATGCACAGGTGCAGTATAGGTGGTACCTTGCTCAATAGTAGTAACTGTGAGAGGGATCTTGGAGTCCTAGTGGACAAATAAATATGAGCCAGCAGTGTGCTGCAGCTGGCAAAAAGATCATGTGAAGTATTAATACCATTTTATAATGCCTTGGTAAAGCCACACTTGGAATACTGCATCCAGTTTTGGTCACCACGATGTAAAAAAGATGTTGAGACTCTAAAAAGAGTGCAAAGAAGAGCAACAAAGATGATTAGGGGACTGGAGACTAAAACATATAAAGAACAGTTGCTAGAATTGGGTATGTCTAGTTTAATGAAAGGACTATGGGTGACACGATAGCAGTGTTCCAGTATCTCAGGGGTTGCCACAAAGAAGAGGGAGTCAAGCTATTCTTCAAAGCACCTGAGAGCAGGAGAACAATAATAATTTTTTTTTTTAATTCCATTTATATTCCGCCCTTCTCCGAAGACTTAGGGCGGCTTACAAGCTTAGCAGTAGCCTTCATTCTATGTATATGCCTGCTTATTAGGGCTTTCACACTCACCCCCAAGTGGCATTATTACAAAGTCAGCTTAATTGCCCCCAACAATCTGGGTCCTCATTTTACCTACCTTGGAAGGATGGAAGGCTGAGTCAACCTTGAGCCTGGTGGGATGAGAACCTGCACTAATTGCAGGCAGCTGGTGTTACTTAAGGAGGCATTAGCCCACTGCTCTACCAAGGCTCATAATCAATAATCAAGGAGAGAAACAGCCTAGAACTAAGAAGAAGTTTCCTGACAGAACAATTAATCAGTGGAACAACTTGCTTCCAGAAATTGTGAATGCTCCAACACTGGAAGTTTTAAAAAAGAGATTGGATAATGGTTTGTCTGAAATGGTATAAGGTTTCCTGCCTAAGTTGGGAGTTGGACCTCCAGGGTCCTTTCCAACTCGTTCTGTTCTGTTCTGTCCTGTCATATCCCATCCCATCCCATCTGCCTAAATAACTTGAAAAGTGGCGTGGTTATTACCAGAAATCAGTGACAAGTTTTGAGCAGAATAATTTTTATCATATTTTGATTGGATAACTTCCTTAGTAATTGTGGGAATGTTGTAAAAATCATATATCTCAGGCTTCGGTTTTGCGCAGTAGTGCAGCAGCCAAGGGATTGCAGTGCTCCGCAACCTACGGTTGATTTTTCCCTGCAAGGGACCCTAAATGGGCCTGAAGTTGCCCTGTAGAGGCAACAAAGAAGGAAGGAAATCCCTCCGATTGTGGAGACACAGTGGTCAATCCAATCAGTTTGGGAAAAGCCCTCCAGAAACCAGCAGGAGAAAGCACTACTTTAAGCTGACTGTAAACAACGTGTTTGGAACTCGGTAAGAACAGTAATTTTCTCTCTTCTACCTGAAAATTTATTTTCTGGAAAAAAAGAAAAAGAAAAACCCCAAGAAGAAAAAAGCCTCTGAAAGTGAGAAAGGGGGACCTTTGCCCCACCCTCCTACAGATGGAAGTGGTGAATTAAACTTTTCAGGGGGAACAGAAATATGCTGAAATGAAATGAATACAAGACTTAATTTGGATAAGTTTGAAATTGGTGGAATCTGTTAAATATTTTAAATCATGAAAATAGAAGTAAACAATTGTCTGTTACTGACTGGTGCTAACATCTAGTGGTGGATGAAAATATACAACAGTAGTTGCTTTATTACAGGAACTGGCAAATCCCAGGAAAATATAACGTGGTTTTGGTGACCTTCATTGTCTTAATAACAGAGAACAGCTGTGGCAAAAAAGAAAAAAAAACATTTTGGGCTATCTACAAAAGTGAGAATTATAAACTCTAAAAAAAAAAATTGACCTTTCTGGATTACAAATACCAACTCAACTGTGACTCTAAAAGTGTTTGCAGAGAAAGGAAAACCTTGATTTTTAGCTATCATGGAAAACCAAAGATCTGCAGAAAGAATATACAAAAAAACCCCACAAATACTTTCCAGAAGGAGATCTATGCTATGTTGCAACTAATCCAAACAACAATGATCTCAAACTATGAGGAAATTAAAAATAACTTTGAAAATATAAATGAACACATCTCTAATTTAACTTTACAATACAAAAATTCTCAGAAAATAAAAACAAGAGAGTGAGCAGAAAAAACACAATTGAATACGAGATAGAGGAGAGAGATTTCAAGATGGAACTTAACAACAGAAGTAAGTATGACAACTCAGGTGGAAAAAAAGTTATACTGGACATGGAATATACTGGACATGGAAAAGATAACCTATACCCTAAGATTACAAAATAAGTTTGATGGCAAGAAAAAAGATTTGACAAAATGGATTCTGCCGGGAGAACTATGAGCACTTGAGAGATAAAAAATGATAAATAAAATCAAGAAAGAAAGGAAAAGATTCTCAATGAATACGAAGGGGCAAAACCTCCCTATAAAAACATCTTACCTGTTTTGCCTTTTGTACCTGCAATAATTTTTTAAAGATTATGGAAAGATTCTTTGATTCAGCGAAGCATATTGATCAGGAGAGATGTTTGGGGAAAAAAGGCTAAAGTGAGAATTAAGAAATTAGATGATGGGATTTACCAGAAGTAATATTTAAAAATTAAACATCTGTTTGAATATGGTTAAAGAAATAGAAAGATTTTGGATATAAATGAAGATTAGTTTAAGAGGGATGAACTCCTCAAGTAACATAGTATTTTTTCTTTCTTTTTTCCTTTATGTTTTGTTTTTTGAATGAGAAATATAAAAATGTTGGGATGGTTTATATAAAAGAAATGTTTTCTCTGTTTTGTTTTGTTTTTAAGATATGAGAAATGTAAAAGTGTTGGGATGGCTTGTATGAGAAAAAAGACTTAAATACTTAAGTGTAACTAATTTTGAGAAAATCTTAACCAGTAAGAATGCTCTGAATATTGTGGGGAAAATAAATTTAAATAAGAATTCTGTAAACAGGATCTATGACGAGGCAATTAGAAAAAAAGCTTTATATTGATGTGGTTATTATTTGCAGAAACATGAGAAAAATGTCTATATTTAACTGTCATTTATTCAAATAATAAGAACTGCTTTAATTTAAGGTTGGCATTGGAAGAAGAGAAAATCAAGCAAAGCCATTATATGGACTATAGAATTATACAAATTAATTATTATTGATAGTTTTTTAAATACTAACCGAGACAACGTGCTGTTTACCAAATATTAAGGTGATTATGTTAAAAATCAATAAAACATTTAAAAAATATATCTCCACTTCAACAAATTATTTAAGAAAATATCCCATAAAATTCTGATTAGCAACCTTTGCACATAGGCTCAGTGATATAAGAATCAAGTGAATACGCAGCTGTCTTGAAACTCATTTTCAACAATGTCTTCTCTATAATTTCTCGTGACACTGTATTGCTTCAGAGTTTAATTCTGGGCTTTATACTTTTTTAAAACTTTTAAAAAAATTTAAAAAAATTAATGATTGGGTGGTGTGATGCAAGGAATGTTTATAAATATTCTAGAAGGCAGAAATAAAATCCAAAATTATATTGCTAGATTAGAAATACAGGTTGGAAATAACACATTTAACAAGGTGAAAAATGAAGTGTTCCATTTAGGAACAGAAAAACAATGCACATATTCAACATCAAATATATATGACTTGATAAAAGTACTTCAGAAACAGATCTTGGAATACTAGTGGATTGCAAACTGAATTAGAGTCAACAGTATTTATTTTATTTATTTTTTATTTTTATTACATTTATATCCCGCCCTTCTCCGAAGACTCAGGGCGGCTTACAAGCTTAGCAGTAGCCTTCATTCTATGTATATGCCTGCTTGTTAGGGCTTTCACACACACCCCAAGCGGCATTATTACAAAGTCAGCTTATTGCCCCCAACAATCTGGGTCCTCATTTTACCTGCCTCGGAAGGATGGAAGGCTGAGTCAACCTTGAGCCTGGTGGGACTTGAACCTGCACCAATTGCAGGCAGCTGGTGTTACTTAAGGAGGCATTAGCCCACTCCTCCACCAAGGATGTGGTGGCCTAAAAGGGAAATAAAAATTTAGATTGCGTGATCAGCAATACAGCTTCCAATCAGGACATATTATTTTGATCCCACTTTTATTGTGCTACGTGTTGAAAACTGCTGGGAAAAATTCAGACATACTGGAACAGATTTAGAGAAGGATAATAATAGAAAGTAAATCTTACAAAGAGAGATTAAAGTTATTAGGACTGTTCTGTTTGAGAAGATTGGGGGAGGGCTGTAACAGCACTCTTCATATATCTTAAAGTATGTCTGCCTATCTGTCTGTCTCTCACACAGAGAGATCAAGATTTGTTTTCTGTTTTTTCTTCATAAAAGGATATAAAAAAATAGTTTAAATTATAATAGAGCAGATTGTGACTGAATGTTAGAAGAAATTTCCTAGTAGTAAAAGCAAATCAACATGAATGTGGCCCTCCCCCTTTCACCAGAGGTTAGAAAACCATCTGTTGTAGTTTAACTTTAATGCATAGCCCCTGATGTGATTGTATGGTTTAAATGTTGCCTTCCAACTTTCTAATTCTGTATTTGCTTATATCCTGAAATTCCAAGGCAATGAATGGCTCTTTATCCAATGTTGCTTTTTAAAAATATAGAAATAATTGAATATGTTAATAATGATGAACCCATGGTGCTAAAATTTCACTTTGAAATATTCAAAAAGTCAAGAAAATAGCAGACTAAATGAGTAAGGCACAGGTCGATCCCTCAAGAAAGGGATACCATGGCTTAAACTGCACTGTTGCTCCTTGTTATGACCAGTCTAGCTGATAGGTAGAAAAGGTTATATAATATAAAAGCAATCTGTTGAATGACTTGATCCTATATATTGGGGGGGGGGAAGCCAATATAAAAAGCACAAAAGAAGCATCACCTATTAAGATTTTCTTGTCCTGTCTAAGCAGAAGCAGCCTATTTCTAATAGCTGTTGCTTTCAACTTATCTTGAAAGCTAAATTAATCAAGTTTAAGAGATTATTGTCAAATGGGTGGCTGTGACTAAGTTAATAGTTGAAAAAAATAACTTCACAGATGGTGCCTTATCCATGGTGGATAAAAAACATTCATTATCATTGTCACCTTCCAGACTTCATCAAATATTACCAAAGAAAATTGTACATCTAGATGAGTGCTGTTTCAAAAACTGGTTTTCCCTTTCACAAAAAACCTCTGTCTTACGTGAATTAAAATTCAGTATATTTTCTCTCCTCCCTTTTGAAGTAACTTCCAGTCCTTCATATATCATCCACAGTCCCACTAGATCCAGTCATGTGTCCGTTTTCTTTTTCTGTCAGAAAACAGTAACATGATTCTTTCTGTCACCAAGCACAGCTGTGGTCTCTTTCACACATGCAAAACAGATTGTATATTTTTTTCATAAATAAACCAGATCCATATTTTAACATTTTTATTCAGTTACTGTGTACGTTTGCAATCTTAGTCTAGAGTACTTAGCAATTGGCTTAGGCTTATTTTCTAAAGGTTACATGTTAGTAACCTCTTATTTTCTGACTCCATCACTATTGTAGTCTGGAGTTAGGTTTTGTAGAAAGGGCAGCTTATATTTTGTTTAAGCATATTACACGGTGTTGGTGGACTTGTGAAAACCTATAATAGCAGTACATTTTTGCTATATGATTTTAACAAAACCGGATTCAATTTGCAAATCTAGATTTGGCAGGTTATTGCTGCTGAATTGATCATCTCTGATATCCTCCTATTTTGGACCCAGAAAAGCTCTATTTGACATAATTGGTGCATAGGTGCTTTTATTGAATATGTCAAGGATAAAGAATAGCAAATTTTCTTCACTGTCGGGATGTGCATCCCATCAATGGTGTTTCTGATGTTTTTAATTTACATAGATTAGGAAAATAGCTAGGAAAAACAGTTTCTTTTCTCATAATTAAGTAATTTTCTAATTCATTTTTTTAAAAATTAATTACAACAACCAGTGGTCCATAAATTACAAGTGCCCTTGGATTGTTAAGGTTGGGTTTAATTTTCTGCTTGAACATTTTGTTGAATATTCATTTTGATGGAATGTTTGACTCCAAGAAAATAAATTTGCCTAGAAACTAAGAGAAACTAGTTTTTTATCATGGGAAAGGAGCTAAGCTACAAAAACAACTTTTTAAAAAGATGATCCAGTTGGCAAAATTATATATGAAAAATAGGCACAATCAATTCATATTTTAATAGTTCTTGTTTTTCTCTTGTAAAATCTACATGTGAATATGGAATTGGATTATTAGATTCTTTCAGACACAAAAACTTTAAGGTTGTAGATTAAACTATAAATAATGCAGATTATGCTGTAACATATATTGTAGTATCAGCCTGCACATTTTATGATCAGTTAAACTCAATGCAGTATCTTATGAATACATCTTTTAAATTTATTGCCTGTCTCAATCTACAGCAACATGAAGTTTATTACTCGCTGGCAAACTACAAGAAATTATTGGTGAGCCACATTTAAAAAGAAGGTTTTTTTCAGATCATCTTAGGAAGATGGTGATGACCTATAAAGCCCTAAATGGCTTGTGTCTGGGAACACCTGCTGCCGGCATCAACTTCCCATCATCCTGTGCGCTGCCACAGGGAGGGCCTTCTCAGGGTACCGCCGGTTAAGGAATGCCGGCAGGTTATTCCCAGGGGGAGGGCGTTCTCTGTGGCTGCGCCGGCCCTATGGAACCAACTACCCACGGAACTTAGGATGGCCCCCGACCTTCGTTCATTTCGCCGGGACCTGAAAACCTGGCTCTTTGAGCTGTCTGGCCCAGACTGAAGGGTTTTTAATTTTTAATTGGATTTTAGACTTTAATTTTTAGGGCTTAAATTTAATTGTTTTAACTGATTTTAATTTTTGTATTTTATGTTTTAATTGCCTTGTAAACCACCCTGAGACCTACAGGAATAGGGCGGTATATAAACTCAATAAATAAATAAATAAATAAGATGGATAGGTGAACTAAATATGCCGTTCATTTATTCCCCTTGTTCCTGTCCCAAAATCTGAGTATTGAAAAGAGGGAATTATAACCTAGGTTGTGAAACACATTTGAGAGACAAAATACCTTCCTAAATTCTCAATCATTGGGAAACAGTAACCAACTTTGGTCAGCTAAATCATGAACTTTGTATTTTCTTTCCTCTCAGATTGAATCAGGGAGCCGAAGAAATAGCAAATCCTAGTCTCATAAATATAAAGTATTGCCAAATCTTATCTTGTAAATTTCATTATAATTCATTTTTTGATACTGAAATACTATACATACTCCACTTCTAATTATTTCATTAACAAGGTTATTGCTTGGGAGAGGAAATAAAAGGTTTGTTGGTGATTCATGTAGGGATAAATCCAATTTAGCAAAGTTTTAATTTTTGGATTGACTTCAAATGTGGGCTTTCTGGACTTTTTGTCTCTTACGGTAAAGGTTGACGTTAAAATCTTTTTTGCTAATTGCAAAGCCTGTTTCAATAAATGATATTTTAAATAAAAAGTAGAATATTATCTATTTCAGAGATCACACCAAACTACATCTTACCCAGGAGGCTTATGAACTTATTATTTGATGGTTAAGAATTAAGGTTATTATTTGATTGTTAAGATTAAACGCATCTCAATTTTCTGGGTAGCCTACAGGGGAGAAAATATATGTCTTCTATATAACTCACTGAATTTCACATAGCAAGTATCTAGCACACACTTATACTACAGGATTATTCATTCATTCATGAGGATAAAACATTTCTGTATTCCTAATTGTTTCTGTGAAGGGTAATTTTACTTAATGTCTGAGATATCCCTTTGCATGCATAAAACATACCCCATGCTAATAGAAGATAACATGGCGGAATCCTTCTGCGCATGAAACACCATATGTACTCTATCAAAGTAAAAATAGCTCTGTTGCTTTTGTGTCCCATGCAAAATGTTTCAATTATTAAAAATGGGGTGGAATCCAGGGAATAAATTTCTCCTAATCTGATTTTCCCAAACTCCATCTGAATTTCACCTGACAGATTTGAGTGGCACTAGTGAATTCTTTGGGTTTTCTGAGAAGTGCTTAGCCTGCAGGGGGCAAGGAAAAGAAATACACATTTCTTGCAATTTATAATCTGTGTGCTATTGATTTACATTCATCTGCTCTTTATCCCTTAGTAATCATTTGCCAAGCAAAGAAACTCCAGGATATACACAATCTACTACTTGATAAGATAGAAAAATGTGGGTTAGACAACATCACCACCAGATGGATTCGTAGCTGGCTGACTGGCCGTACTCAGTGTGTGGTTCTTAATGGAACTGCATCAACATGGAGGGAAGTGTTGGTGCTCCAGGGCTCTGTTCTGGGCCCAGTGCTCATCTTCATCTTCATCTTGATTTGGATAAGGGGATAAAAGGGTAACTCATCAAATTTGCAGACGACCCTCCAGAAGATAGGCTTAAGATACAGAAGGATCTTGACAGACTTGAACACTGGGCACTATTTAACAAAATGAAATTCAATGGTGAAAAAAGCAAGGTTCTACATTTAGGCAAGAAAAACCAAATGCACAGGTATAGTATAGGCAGTATCTTCCTCAATAGTAGTAAATGTGAGATGGATCTTGGAGTCCTAGTGGACAATCATATAAATATTAGCCAGTGGTGTGCTGCAGCTGCTAAAAAAACCAACACAGTGCTAGGCTGCATTAACAAAGGGATAGAATCAAGATCACGTGAAATGTTAATACTACTTTACAATGTCTTGGTAAGGCCACACTTGGAATACCACATCCAGTTTTGGTCACCACGATGTAAAAAAGATGTTGAGGCTCTAGAAAGAGTGCAGAGAAGAGCAACAAAGATTGCTCTTAGGGGACTGGAGGCTAAAACATATAAGCAAGGGTTGCTGGAATTGGGCATGTCTAGTTTAATGAAGAGAAGGACGAGGGGTGACATGATAGCAGTGTACTGATATCTCAAGGGTTGCCACAAAGAAGAAGGAGTCAAGCTATTCTCCAAAGCACCTGAAGGTAGGACAAGCAGCAATGGATGGAAACTAACCAAAGAGAGAAGCAACCTAGAACTAAGGAGAAATTTCCTGAACAATTAATCAGTGGAACAACCTGCCTCCAGAAGCTGTGAATGCTCCAACACTGAAAATTTTTAAGAAGAGACTGGACAGTCATTTGTCTGAAATGGTATAGGGTTTCCTGCCTCAGCAGGGGGTTGGAATAGATGACAACCAAGGTCCCTTCCAACTTTATTGTTGTTGTTGTTGTTATTGTTCTTATTGTTGTTGTTGTTGTTGTTGTTATTATTATTATTATTATTATTATTATTATTATTATTATTATTATT
>JAKJMR010000768.1:536783-557651 GCA_024449315.1 Daboia siamensis | reverse complement strand
TTATTATTATTATTATTATTATTATTATTATTATTATTATTATTATTATTATTATTATCCAATATCCCCTATATTAGTTTTTAAAGTGTTGGGAATGCAGATTTCATTTTTCTACATGAAGGATCAGTTTTTCAACACAATTCTCATTCATTGTCACAGTTTTTCCTATACAGTCCCCCCCGCCAATAACTATTCTTAAGGGATTCAGGAAATGTCAGGCAATTTATAGAGGACACTGAGATCTGATTTATTTATTTATTTATTTAAAACATTTATGTGGCCGCACAACTGATTTAGCAGGGGGAAAAGCATCAAGAAAAATTTATTAGAAAGAGAAAGATAATCTCTGGAAGAGTTTTTTTTAATCCTGGAATTGATCCTTCTTTTCTAACTTTTAACAGCTTGTCTCTTATGACTAAAATAACTCTTGAACAACTGTTGTATTGACATATCCAATCAGATTGCTTGTTCATTTTTTTAGTTCTCTAATCAAGAAAATCTTCATAGAGAAATAGGTTGTGACGTAGTCTTCAACTAACCTAAAATAATTGCTTAAAGTCCTGGTTAGAAAAGATATTCTAAACTGATATTATTGACACTATTAGAAAAATGTAACAAATATTGATAGACAATTGTATATTTAGTAACAACAATAAGAATTGTATTTGCCTAGCGTGGAAAAATGTTTATTACCAGAAGAAGAGAGGATGTACTGGAGGATGTAATATTGGATTTAGTTTGAAGAAGCTTACATGTACCACGGAATCACTAATGGACTCAGTCCTCACATTGTCTATTAGGCACTTGAGTGTAAAAATAGAAAATTAATAAAATATTTTTTAAAAAAAGAGAGAGGTAGAGAGAGCAGATATCCATTGGGGTATTCCTGGTAGTCTTCTAAATCTGAAAATTAACATTAATTTTGCACATAAGCTTTTTAATTATCTTGGCTGCTTGTTATTGTTTATTTTTTATTTTAATGATTGCATTTATTTTGTTGAGTATTTTAATGATTATTCAAAATTTGTACATTGTAAAAACTAAAACTATATCTTGCCACTTTCAGAAAGCTTGATTTAAAAGGGCAGCAAAAAAAATTATTTTTAAAAAAGAATCATGTGCTGACATTTTTCTTTTTCTTCTTCCAGCACACAAACTTACCTTTTAAGTCTGAGAATGAATTTGTTCAATATGAACAAATAGATGATTTTAAGAATGAGAGATTTACAGATAGAAATTACGTTATTATTGAAAATTGATTTCTTTCATATATATATATGTATGTATGTATATATATATATATGTATGTATGTATGTGTATATATATATATATATATATATATATATATATATATATATATATACACACACACACACATACATACATACATAGATACATACATACATATATAAACAAACTAAGCGAACTCTGGGATGAAATAAGAAAAACTGAAACAGTTTTTATTGCTAAAAGATCAAGCTTTTGTTGGCTAACTGCCAACGTTGTCAGTATTGGCGTATTCGGGTCTTTTCCCGTGTAGGATTGAGGGTGTCTTGGCGATGTTTCGACGAGATCCCACTCGTCATCTTCAGGCTGGTGTTTTCGGTTTCACTTGCACAAGCACGAAACCGAAGACACCAGCCTGAAGATGACGAGTGGGATCTCGTTGAAATGTCGCCAAGACACCCTCAATCCTACACGGGAAAAGACCCGAATACACCAAGACACACATATATATTCATATACATATACATATACACATACACATACACACACACACACACACACACATATACATATACATATATGTATATTATTTATTTATTTATTTATTTATTTTTTTTATTCCGTTTATATCCCGCCCTTTTTCCAAAGACTCAGGGCGGCTTACAAGCTTAGCAGTAGCCTTCATTCTATGTATATGCCTGCTTGTTAGGGCTTTCACACACACCCCAAGCGGCATTATTACAAAGTCAGCTTATTGCCCCTAACAATCTGGGTCGTATATATATCTCAAAACCTGGATTTCAGTTGTTACACGAGTGCTTCAAAATATATCTTTCACCACCTAAACTTCTGCAGTCTGGACCAGATGTAACTGTGGAATGCTTGTCAAAGATATCCCCATGTGGAGCACATTGCAGTGAGAAATTACTAAGGGATGTTCAACAGTGAATAATACCTCCCATTCCAGGAAAGTTTACATTGGTGCACAAGACAGACTTGTACTAAGGCTTTCTTGGCTACAGTTGCTACCTGCTCTTTGAACCAGATCCGCCCAGAAGAATAGAACCTAATTAAGATTTTTCATTGAACTCACTGGAATTGACAGATAATTGAAGAAAAAGCTGCTTTGTGTTGGTAAAATTGAATCTCAACCTGTTTTTATCATCCAAACTCGGAGAGCCACCAGCATCTGGAAAGCACTTTGACAAAATTACTTAATTAGCCAGGGATTAAGATATAAGATGAATATAGTCAGCATACTATCCAACAGCCTAATGTCCTGGGAAAGATTGAGGGCAATAGAAAAAAGGGACGACAGAGAATCTGGTGGCAGAATGGAGTCACTGAACCAGTAGGTGTGAGCCTAAATGGACTCCAGAAGATGGTAGAGGACAGGAAGGCCTGGAGGAACATTGTCCATGGGGTCGCGATGGGTCGGACACAACTTTGCAACTAACAACATCAACTTCCTTGATGCAAACCCCATCATCACTTCCCTGGAGTGGTGGAGTTTTCACTGCATGTGTTTTTTTTTCCAGGGGAAGAGATATATGGGATATGGTTGCCTGGATGTTCCAGATGTTCTATTATTGTCCATTGATGTCCTTTAGCATAGCAATTCAAGTTTGGAACCTTCTGAGTTCAGAGAACCTTTGAAAGACTTTTCATATTCTATGTCTTTACAGATCTTTGTGTTAAATGGAAGAATTGATGGAAGCTAAGTCAATGCACTTAGTAAGGTATAGATATTCAGTCAATAGGGAATGCATTTAAGATAGAATTCTAGGAATGTATTCATGGAGGGGGAGAGCTACCTCCAAACTGAATTCCCTATTGGAGCATCAGAGGTTGGTATCATTAAACTTCAGTTGCTATATAAAATGAAAGACATCACAAATGCAGAAACTTTTAAGGGCTATCCCATATAATTCTGATTTTTAAGTTTAAAAAAACAGTTTATTCCTAATAATTATATATTAGGTATAAATCTTTACTCAAAATAGAAACAGTATTGTAATATATTTATGAGACTCAGCTAAAAATAACAAAACATATGAGCTTGCTAAAACCCAAAATGAACTTTGTAAGGTATAGGTCTTCAGACAATAGGGAATAAAAAGGAAATTGAGGGTGCTGCTGCTAAAAGATTAACTGCAGATCGAGCTATGCCATCAATATATTGCATTCCATGCCATTCACCAGCAATGCTTCTTTTTTCTCCCATGCGATTACGGTTTAGCAGAGAAGAATTCTATACAATTTGAAAACTAGCTCATTACTGTGTCTGTGCTAATAATTGGTCTGATCTTTGTATATATGAAATCATTTTCACACAAATTATGTTTGAAAGGACAATTTTAGAGGGTGGCCTATGATAAAAAAAAATCCTTTGGTACTTTTGAGTGAAGTTATGCATGAAGTTGCTTATTATAAACTGGAGCCAATTTCATTTTCACTGTACATAAAAGTCTTTTAAGGAGATATTTCAAGTTTGATTTTACAATAAATGAATCTATAGGTCAAGTTGACAATTTCACATTACTTATGGTTGACACTTATGAAAATTGTAGACTTACCTGCTCCAGTCAACTGTGCAAAGACTTACTCATAGCTCCAGTCAAATGTGCAAAAAATCACTATCATATTATCTTTAAATTATCTAAAATAATGCAGTACTGACTCACTTTACAAATGTGCCAAATCTGTGATAAGTTTAACAACCAGGGCAAAATCAAAATAGAATAACTTCAGTTACAGGGATCCTAAAATATACCAACAAAATTTCACTACTAATATCTCTAATATTAGACATGTAGTACAGCTAGCTGTAGTTACTTAAGGTAACTACATAATTATATATTAGGTATAAATCTTTACTCAAAATAGAAACAGTATTTAATATATTTATGAGACATGGTGCTAGTCATTTCCGACTCTAGGGACCAGTGCTCATCTCCATTTCAAAGCCAGCGCTTGTCTGAGGACATCTTCGTGGTCATGTGGCTGGCATGACTAGATCCCAAAGGCGCCTGGAACGCTGTTAACTTCCCACCGTAGTGGTCCCTATTTTTCTACTTGCATTTTTACGTGCTTTCAAATTGCTAGGTTGGCAGAAGCTGGGACAAGTAACAGGCGCTCACTCTGTTACGCAGCACTCTTATTAAATATAACTGCTTCCTCCACTCAGTAGACTGAAGGTTGTTGTTGAGGGTGTAACCACGGCAATCATAAACCAAGAATTGGTTTTATGTTACAGAAAAATAGCATGCTAACTATCAGATTATTAATTACAACTATTACAGTGAATTGTACGTTAACATGGCAAAATGATCCCTATAAGATTCAGAATCCTTACAAGTCTGTGAAAGACTTAACAGAATTCATTATCTATTTTCCCTTGAACATCTGTGCTTGATGAAACATTATGATGGCAATATGATAAACAGCAAAACTCAGGAACCAAAATGTATTATAGAAGATATGGAATTCTGTTTACTGTTTACAACATAACTGCTCACCTTCCTTGTATATACTCTGTTTAACTTTTGAATGTGAGTAAAACCTACTTGATTTGCCAGTATAAGCTGACATTTATACATTTCAGTGTATAAAGTAGTTTCAGCAACCTGAACAGTTCGGAATATTAAAAAAACACCCTGTGGGTATAAGAATAATCACACACTTTCTTAGGCCTTAAAAATGACTTCAGAACAGAATATCATTTCTGATCTTAACAGAGCAAATATGCAACTTATGGACCTCTGGGCCTCTCAGATGGTGAGAGTATTTTAAGATTTCTTATAGTTAGCTGCCTTTAAAATGTTCTTCATGTTCCATTTTAGAAAGTAGTCCTCCATTATTTACTTGTTTTCAAATATTTCTGAAGTGATTTATCAAATAATGGATTTAAAATAATGGATTAAAACAGCAACTAATTGGGCCTGTCATTCTCACTCAGACCAGCTTACTTTATAGGGTTGTTATTGAAGAGATAAAATGAAGGAAGCTGTCATGATCCTTTGGAGAAAAGGTGGGCTAGAAATCAATCGAACAAATTGCTCCAATTTGTTTTCATGATCTAATTAGAACATTGTTTTTGAGATGCCAGCAACATATGTCATAGTAGTCATATTGTCTAGAAGATCCTTATCAAATCATAGCTTGGGTCTTTGTAATATGAGATGCCAGTGAATCTATTACAAGCCTCTTTTTTTTTTTTTTTTGCTATTGATGGAAATAATAAATAGGACCCAGAGGTCCATAAGCTGTATTCATTTCTTTTGTACATTTTTTTCTGTAAATCTTGCTCAGTATAAATGAATTAATCTTGAGGGAGTCAACAGAAACAAAAGAGAGAGAGAGAGATTTCATGTGGTTTTTCACAAGGCCAAACATCTTCATTTTGCTTACATTTCTGTTTTTTTTTCAATTAGATGTAACTAACAGGAAAGACCATTTGCATGAATATAGATAGCAAATGAATCAACAGCCAATGTCCAAGACTCAAAAAATATTTTGCCCATATTAGAAGAACTTATGTTCACTTTTCTTTCCTGCTTCAATTCCTTACATATGAAGATGTCTGCAGCCTTTAAATACAAACAAGAGAATCACCAGGATTCAGAAGAGTAGATTTTACGGCATATCATACATGAACTAGCAATATAAATTAACATTTCAGCTAGATTAATAGAACCCAATAAAATATAAATGTTAAAAAGATCTATGTTCAAATACCAATGTCTAGACTATCTAACCATTGAAGCGCAGCATTGTTTATATATTTTTTTAAAAATCAGATACTGGACCACTGTATATGCCCTCAGTTTACAGCCAGTCACAATGTAATCTACAGCTTGACATGTGACCCCACAATCATACTGTCCAATTTATATAGAGTCCTGGCAGATACCATATAAGGCATGGATCCTATTCACGATTGTCCATTGCTGACGTGCTAGTTCAAAGTCTGACACCCTTTGGTATGGGGTGGTGGTGGTGTCACTTATATGTTTTCCTATAACTGGGAGTTCATTAATTTCCATTGGGAATTAATGTTAAAGTTTTTGGGCAGATGTTGTGCAAGTGCCAGTGGGGGCTTCCTGGATTTGAATCAGAAGAATGGTAAATTGCTGTTATAAGTTGTATATTTTTGTCATTCTCTCGTCTTTGTATATGATTATACTTGGTATCAGATGAGAACTTGAGCAATTTTAATGTCCAAAGACAAACATTCGTTTTAGCTTTAGAGCGTGGTTATTGTTTTTCATGGGTTTTTTTAGTAAGAGATTCTACTAGCTCTTCCTTCTAATTCCAAAAATGCAGTGATTCTAACCTAAGAAATGTTTTTCTTGATTTTTTTTTATTATTATTACATTTATATCCCGCCCTTCTCCGAAGACTCAGGGCGGCTTACAAGCTTAGCAATAGCCTTCATTCTATGTATATGCCTGCTTGTTAGGGCTTTCACACACACACCCAAGCGGCATTATTACAAAGTCAGCTTATTCCCCCCAACAATCTGGGTCCTCATTTTACTTACCTCAGAAGGATGGAAGGCTGAGTCAACCTTGAATATGCAATGTTTAAAAAGAACGAATTTTGAAATCAATTTATTTCATTTAAAGATTACATATTCATTTGTTACATTGCATATTCATTCAGAACTGTGATGGTAGTCCACCATCTGTGATAGTGAAGAATCCAATGAGGCACTTATTATGGACCAATATTTATAGGATCCTAAAAATATTATCCTTATATGGATACTAGGTTTTTAATCATTAAAACTGTGCCAGAGCATACTTTTCTATAGGGATTTACACACAGGTATCTAGGCTCCTTGTGAATATTTTAAGTGAATGTAGGATAACGAATCTGTGAATGTAGGGTAGTCAGCAAATCTGTGTTCTTCCAGATGTTGAGGAATTATAAATCATTGCACCCCTGCAATCTTTGGCTAGTGATGAAGGATACTAAGTGCTGTGGATTTCCAACTTTTGCAGAGCCACAAATTTCTCTTTTTTGTAGTGCCTCATTCTACATATGGACAATATTTCAAAATTATATTTGTTTCTATATTCAGATGTCTTTCACTAAACTGTAGAGATTGATTTTTTTTTTAATGTTCAAGGCACTGATGTTCAGGGCTTTTTTTCTCATAGAACGCTCAGAACGGCGTTCCGGCACCTTTTTTGCACACACACACACACAAAAAGCTGTTCCGGAGAGCCAAATTCTCAGGCAGCCAGGGTGCAGAGCACCAGAATGCATCGCCCCGAAGGACCTTCAGATGGCTCAAATTGAAGGAAATGCGATCCGTACAGGCTAATTCAAAAGTGGGAGGGTAAGAAGGGCGGAGTGTGAACAGGTTGCCTAGCAACCTGCTTAAACAAACTTTCAGCTCCTGGTGTGGAATGCCTTGCCTTTTTTAAGCTGGGAAGTTGAAAAAAATGCTAAAAAGAAGGCAATAGAGTGCTTTCAAGGAAAATGTATATATATAGCCTGCAGACATTTAGGGAACCTTTATTTTTCATATACTGTTCAAATTTTGTTTTAATGCCATGGTGATACACAATCAAATATAGTCAGTCTTTTTTTTTAATCCCAAAGCATCTGTTCATTAAATACAGTATAACAAAGTTTTGGATGATGATGATTTTTTACCTAAGGATAATTAATGATAACAGCTCTTAAATCTGTTATTTTGTTTTATTTCTGCACAAAAAATTGTATAATTTGCATTTGCATTCATTTACAAATGGAATACGTTGTTAAAATGTATTGGTGTTGAAATAATTAGTGCACACATATACCTAAAACCAGTTTATTGCATTTGGCAATTGTACTAAAAAAAATCTAATTGTCAACCAATATAATTAATTTAATTTGAAATCAAGTAAAAAAATTGATTTAAATTATTTTATTAAAACAAATTAATGGCAATTCTTTTATAAGAAGTTGCCTCAAACAAAATGAAATTTAAATACATTGTGCATTGTGAATGCTTTCTATTGCATTCCTTAAATACCATACTTATTCTATCTTATCTCAAGAGACCTTGAGTATTTTTATGGTTATCAATGTAACAGGAAGATAAGGAAGAATGCTTTGGAAGCATAAGAACGCAATTGCATTTCTAAATGACCTATGGTCATGCAAAGGAATAGTGCATTACAGAGGAATCTGATTTGTGATGTGCACCATGTGTTCAAGTAATGTAGCTTGAAAAATAATGGCAGTTGCATATATACATATGGCACGGTGGTTTCTTCAGTAAACAAATTATGAAGCCTACCACACCTCATAGACCTATGATATGCTACTTGAGGTGCTCATCTGGATATTATATAGTATGAATAATATTTACCTTAGAACTTTAGCATACTGGAACCAAACAACTGGAGTCATTTGAGATTTTATAGGCTCTTTAACTCAAGCTATCAGACTTCACACCAGGACATGACTCCATTAATTTAGAATCCTTTTTGCACACAAAAATAAAACCATGTATACAACAGATGAAAGGCCCTTTGCAATGCAAAAAATGGATGTCTCTAGATCAGGCATGTCAAATTGTTGACCTGTGGGCCAGATGCATCACAATGAAACCACGCCCAATCCATTGCCGGCAATTGGGGGAAAGTGAGATACACCGTGTGATGTCACATGATGTCGCAAGTTTGACATGCCTGCTCTGGATAGTTGAATAAATAAATTCTAGACCAGGCCTGTACATGCAGCCTACCAAGCACCCTTGGACAGAGCACAGACTTTTTTTTTAAAAAAAAAAGTAATAAAATCACCACCATTGCCCTGAAGTCATGTTGCCTAGTGCCTACATGGCTTACCATGAGCACGAGCTCCAACACTATAGGTGCTCCTCTAGTCACCAAATCATTGATTAGCCCACCAGCATTCCTTTGCAGGCCACAAAGATTTTTAATTTATCAGTGTGGGCCTTTCCCTTCTACATGTTGCACAGACCTCTTCTAGATTTTCCTCATGCCTTTCCGAGTTAACTCCTTGGTCTGTCATTGAGCAAGAATTGACTTTGTAGGGAAGCATATTATCATTTGATGTACATTTAACATATGTTCTACCTTTATTTACTGATTATATAATATTTGTATGCTATCCACATGGCGAGGTTTGGGGCAACTTACAATAGAAAAAAATATATTTTTAAAATCATAAGATTAAAACATAAAACCAGGGCTTTTTTTCTCATAGAACGCTCAGAATGGCGTTCTGGCACCTTTTTTATTTGCACAAAAGAAAAAAAAACATTTGCACAAGCTATGCTACTCCCTCTATTGGCTTTCAAAAGCCAATAGGAATTGCCGCTGAGCACGCCAAAAGACCCAGCCAGCAAACATTGCACCGGCAAGTTGTCTGCAGCAAAGGTGAGTTGGCAGTAACTTTGCATCCCTCCCTGCTGCCGAACTACACCATCTCAACTAGGTAAGTAAGAGAGGACAAGGAGCAGGAGGTGGGTTCTGCGGAGTCCATGTGCATTCCTTCCTTGTGCTCACCCGTGTCAGCCAGGCTGGTGGCCTACCCAGTGCTGGACCTGCACCACCATCACCTCACCCTGCTGCGCCTAAGTGGCCGCCCTGCATCACCTGCCCTGCCCTGCCTCCCCCGCCTGCCCCGCACAGCCCTGCCATATAGAGCAGGCCCAGCTGCTCCCACAGCACCAGCCGCTCCAGCTCCGACCCCAGGGGACAGCCCGCCGCCAACACTTCTCACACCCATGACTGCAGCAGCCCTGCCCCCCCCCACCGCCTTCTGCGCCTGCCAAGATGAGAGTTCCGGCACCTTTTTTTTTTTAGAAAAAAACCCCTGCTGATGTTAGACAAGGAGCTCCAAATAAAAACTGGGCTGGCATAGTAACATTTCAAAGGAAGGTGTGTTCGCCATCAATGTTGCCTTTGTGATGCATTTTAGAATTAATAAAATATAGCTCAGTTGCTTTAATTATTTCAAATTTTATAGAAGGGTTTGAGGGGTTATGGGGCATTTACTAATGGAATACCAAAAATAAAAATAAAAATCAACAAACTCAACTTTATTCGGGATCATTAGCCCAAGAAAAATAAAGTTGGAACTGAACAAAAACAAGATCAAAAACATTAAATCATATAGTTAACAAATATATGTAATATATAAAGGATTTTACAATGAAAATGAAATGAAGAATAATCACCTTTCCTTATATAGGTAGTCTATGCCAACAAACAATTCATTCATAAATTGCTGATAACTTCAGTTCTACAGTCTCCTGAATTGTTGGAGCTATATTAATCTTTTTCATATTGAAGAAGTCTTTTAGTTATATCTGTGTACTTTTGAGTCAAGATTTTCGTTTTTGCTTTTTTACACCTGTAACTGTCAGGCAGGTTTTTTGTCAAGGTTTTTGAGAAGTGGTTTGCTGTTGTCTTCTTCTTAGGGCTGAAAGAAAGTGATTGGCTCAAAGTTATTACAGCTGGATTTGTGCCTAAAGTGCAATTAGAACTCATGATCTCTGTGTGTCTACCCTGATATATTAACCACTATACCAAACAGTCCAATAATTTTATCCAAGCCCTACATCACAAATTACTTTTTAGGTTAAATATACCCATATCCTTTCACCATGCCTCATAGAATTTTAATTTTACTGTCATAGTAATCCTTGTCTGAATTTGCACCAATTTATACTGTCTTTTTGAAATGGACACGGTACTCCAAATGGGACCAAACTAGGTCAGATTCATATATCCTTTCCAAGTCCAGCTGCCTCTTAGTAGATTCCCCAATATGCTGTGGGTGACTGAAGTAGCTTCATAAACTGGCATGATTACAATAGTTTAGATAAGTCTGTGGGCTTGGAATTCCCTTGGGCATGCAACTAATCAAGGCTCTTTCATATTATAGAGTGATAATGAAAGCCTGATTATGTTGCTGCACACTGTGGAACAGCTAAAAATTATTTGCAGGTGTTCTTTGAGCTTTTAAGTCTAAAGAAAAGGGGGGAAAGCCCATTGTCTTATTACTGAGGCCACTGATACATAGGAGGGAGAGAGGGAGGAAGGAAGGAAGGAAGGAAGGAAGGAAGGAAGGAAGGAAGGAAGGAAGGAAGGAAGGAAGGAAGGAAGGATTCCACTCTTGTAAATCAAGTTTTCCAGAATGGTAAGGAACCAGCCAGAAAATTTTATAAAAAAGTTTGAGATCTTTTTCAGTTGTCTCATTAATATAAAACCGACTCTAATGATGGTGAATTGATTTGATTTGTTATATTATATATGTTTTTTATTGAACTATACCTACTAGTGCTTTCTCCTGAAATTTTAAAATTGCTTTTGTTACTGGCTATATTCAACCAGTCATAGGTAGCTAATGAAACACTCTGTGGAATTTTCTATTTTCCTTTTCACTTTTGTTCCTCTCTAGAATTTGTACAGAATAAACTTTCTCTGCAAACTGCAGCCTTCAAAATGCCAAAAACATTTTCTCTTCTGGTGCTTTGATGAACATAGTGGTTTTCAAACATATAGTTTTGTAATGGCTGTTTCTTGTGGTTTAATATTGAGATTGAAAATAAATCCAAACATTTAGGCTCCTAGGTACTAGTTATTCACCATGCTTTGTGTTATTTATTGGTTACAAACAGAACTTAGTTGAAATACACCATACATTGGGAAATTAAAAAAAACACGTCAAAAATACTTTTATTTTTTGCTGTACATGTAATTCAATAATCTACCTTATAAGTGGCAGAGCACTCTAATGAATTCCTGAAAGTTACCTAAACTGTGATTGAAATTGTACATCAGAATATAGGTGTAGTATTAAACATAGTTCAAGTTTTAGTAGTGATGATACATTTATCAATTAATAACTTTGGCTAATTTATTTCCCAAATCTGTATACATGAATTGAAATTCATTCATTCATTCATTCATTCATTTATTTATTTATTTATATCACATTTAAAAGCACCCTTCTCTCGCACAGGGGGATTCTACACAATGTACAGATAAAAAAAAAAGAATTTATATTCTAAAATCCATACTTTTCAGAATTTTCCAATTTATTTTCCAATTTTAAAAAGTATATAAAATGTTACGTTAGAGAAAATGCATCAGATGATGGAGAACCAGGGTTCCCAACCTGTGGTCCGTGCCCACTACCAGGCTGTGCCCTGCTGGGCACCGGGCTGTGGAACAGGCTGACCAATGTGCACACGTGTGCTCGCACTAAACCCCACTCACACTAGCACTACTGCTGCTATGCAAACGGGGCACTGTGTGGTTAAAATGGGACGCTGCTACTATGTAAATGGGGTGCTGCATGGGACAAAAACAGGGCAGTGCTAGAACGTGTCACGCAGGCACTAGTACTGCCCCATTTGCATCATATGTGCTCACGACCCCATTTGTGTGTGGGGGCACGTAAAATGCTTCCCCTTCCTTTTCCCTTCGGTCCATCAACTGAGAAAGTTTGGAGAGCTCTGATGGAGAATATTAGGGGAATGTATGTAGAGTACTAAATCATGTAAGGGAAAGAACCACTTGATAGAAATCTCTGTTCTGAGGCTGTGCATTTGGAAGAGATGCTTTAGTGTGTTAGCCTGAACAAAATACTCCACTCTGAAGAATTAAAGCAGCCATATTCTTGGCAAGGCTCAAGCATTGTTTTGAAAGCTGTTCCCAGACTCTCCACAGGTTTTCTTGGTGGGCTTAGAGGAAAAGTTATTATCAACATTATGATGGCTGGAGAGAAAAAGGCAGGTCAAAGTTACCTGGCGACCTCCAAGTTGAATTTGGATCACTAGTGTTGAAATCTAACATCTAAACCCTTAAATAAGTCTCACATGTTGATTTTGTTCCAAGCCTGCCACTGACTAATCTGTATAACTGATTTGAATTAACTTAGTTCTTTCTCAAGTTAGATTTTCAGTGAGAACTATAGAGAGTTTTAATGCCTAAAATCCTTTAAAATCAATAGAAATTATATACCTGCTAGGAATCTGAATATTCTCAAATCTGATACTGTCTTTTTCCCCGGTTTAGTGATTGGGCAGACTTTCTTGGCTGGGGGCCTTTGGACATATTGTATCTTATTGCAGAATAAACAAGAATATATTTTTTACTGTATTGTAAAACCTGTCCTACTCCTTAATGAAAGATCCTAATTTGGCCTAGTATATTGAATTGCAGGCTCGTTAAAACTGAACAATCACCGTTTTATTGTTAGATTGTTTTTAGTAGAAAATAATTAGAAATCTATTCAGAACAGACGATATGCATTACAGTATCTACAGTTAGTATGGCTAGGTTTGTTTCAAGAAGGGAGGTTTTGATTCAAGGTATATTTTATGTATTTATTGTTACCAAACTGCCAAGCATTTCTACTGCTTTTATGAACTTAAATGAAGCATTAGAATTCTTTTCTCCTAGACTAATCTGTGTTAAATGGGTCAAAAACAGTTGTAAACACCTAGCTTTTGCTGGTCATGATTGCATGCTAATTGCTTTTTACCTCAAAAGGGGTCATTAGCTAACAAGCCAACATCAGTGAAAAGGGGAGATAACCAGAAATTTTCAACTTGCTTTTTTTCCCCCTCCTGATAGGCATTGTGGAAGAGTATGGCAATTAAATTTGCTTTTCATAGCCTATGACAAGGCTCGTGATTATTAAAAATATTCAGTGCCACAAATGAGTAGACCCTACTGTTTTGGACAGGCAGCATTTAAATACCTGCCACCTAACTGTTTGCTGCATTGCACCCTGCCAGCATAATAATTATTGTTGAATTCTTGGATTTTATAAAACCAGCAAGGTGATAATCCCCTTGAAACAGCTAGAGATCTGAGGTATGGCCAGAAAAAAAGAGGCATCGACAATATCTCTCTGTTAGAACTCTGGCAAATGCTCTTTGAAATACGACATTTATTTGGCAGTGGCAGGATTCTGTTGGAAAATTGCTTGCAGCCGTACTACATTACCCTTGGGCTGCTTCCAAGAGAAATTGCTGCAAGTAGTGAAGCAAAGAAGCCAAACCTGAGAAAGGAGAGTGCAAGGATTAGAAGACAAATATAGGGTAGAAAATTGGGCTTTGAGATGGAATGGGTTGGACTTCCAACGAGCTTGCTGGGATTTTCTACCAAAGTTCAGGAAATGTCCTATATCCTCTTCTGTTTTTCTCTTGAAGCTTAGCAGGAGGATGTGTTTGAGAGATGAGTGATTGATGATGTGTAAATTATTCATAATAGCTTTACCCCATTCTCACTTTTTTTAAAAAAGGGGTAAGCAGAAAGGTTGCTGAGTACATAAATCAGTAGGAATTGCAAACAATTGATGGTGGGGAGAAGTGATTATTAATAGCGAAATTTATATCTATCAGCCCTGCAAGGTAGTCCAAGAAGGCAAGAAGCACAAACCGTGAGTACTAACACTACCCTTATTGTAAGATTACAGTAAAGAATTTTGCAAATGAAGCTTCCAGGCTACCCTGAAAGCTATTAAAGAAAAAAAAAAACCCTAATGTCTCTGTTGTCCATGGACTGTTCTGGACTATTAGAAAATACTATTGATGCTTCCATGGAGGTATCCGTTGGTCTCTAGTTACAGTTCCTGGCATCTAATTAGTGTCAGTTGTTTCCATTGACTGTAGGAAATAAAATAGAGTGGCATTCTTGGCAATATTTTTGGATGTTCATGTTGTTCCTCTTCGCACTTATGCTTTTTTGTCCAGTGATAAGACTTTATATTTTCTGATTATAAGCTCTCCTGGAGTTCTGATTTGTCTAGAATCTCTTCTTAGAATAGAAATTGGATTGCTCAAGGCTGGATTCCAGTTGTGTGTTGTTTTTTAAAGAATACCTGTTCAGAAAACTGGTCAGGGGCCTCTTAAAAATAATATGTAGCTGGTCCTCGAGTAACCATAAATTATCTATGTGGCATTAATCTTTTACTTTTCATAAAACTAAGGAGTTTTTACATTTTACTCCATTTTACATTTTACTCCATTTTCCCTTTCCCCCTTTATAATACCTAATACCAGTTTAGGGCTCAGAAAAGATCATTGTAAAATCTCCCAGACGGGACTCTTAGCTTCTCTCATGATGTAGAGAGTAAAGAAGATGAGCTTGAGGGAGAGAGAAGATCCACTACTAAGGCAATAAGCAGATAAATGTTGTTGTTGCCTCCGTGTCCTCTACCATCCATTTAAGCTCACGCCTACTGCTTCAGTGACTCCATCCAGCCACCTTATTCTCTGTCGTCCCTTTCTTCTCTTGCCCTCAATCTTTCCCAGCATTAGGCTCTTCTCCAGATAAATACTGTACTGTATTGCAGCAGTCCAGATGAGGCAGGAGAAGTCCACAAATATCTCAGATAGACCCAACACAAATTGACATAAAGGTAAAAGAGACAGGAGGAGAAGCACATTCTGGCTTCCAAGATTCTATTACCACAGGTAGTCGTCAATTTACAACAGTTCCTCCAGTGACCGTTCAAAGTTACAACATCCTTGAAAAAGTGACTTGTGACAGTTTTTCACACTTAGGACCATTGCAGCATCCCCGTGGTCACATGATCAAAATTCAGTCTCTTGGCAACTGACTCATATTAATGATGGTTGCAATGTCCCAGGGTCATGTGATCCCCTTTTATGACCCCCATTGACAAGCAAAGTCAATGGGGAAGGCAGATTCACTTAACAACTATTTTTTCTAACTTATCAACTGCATTGATTCACTTAACAACTGTGGCAAGAAAGGTCATAAAATGAGGCAAAGCCCACTTAATAACAGAAATTTTGGGCTCAATTGTGGTCGTAAGTCAAGGCCTGCCTGTATAGCTAATCTTAAGGTAGATTTAGGCACACATGATACCTGCTACTGGTCTACCTTGTAGGGCTGACACATCTTAACTGCTACATCACATTGACTCTCAAAATGAGAGAGCCAGAATGGTTTAGCTGGACTAGGATCAGGTTCTAGTCCTCCCTTGATCTGCAAGCCAGCTGGGTGATTTTAACTCAGCCATTTCCTCTGAGTCCTAATTAGTGTCAGATTGTGCGATAGGCTGGCTGGAAACTGCAACATTCATTGACAGTACTGAGAACTCAATGAATACAGTACAAAACAAGAAGACCTGCAACCAAGTGGAACAAACATTATGAACTGTCTCTCCAAATGAGTTGACTTGTCCAAGACCAGATCTATGTCCAATCAAGTGCAGACCTTGTTGTGTTTTTCCCCTTCTTCCTATTTATTTAATCAAGCCCAGGAAAGACTACAAGCAAGGGCTCAGATTATTTATGTTGATTGTCTTATTGGAGCGAAAGACGGCTGCAGTGTATGAAGAAATATCTCATGCAGTTGATGGTTTGTAGTCCTAATAATAGAATTATTATTTCAGTGCTTCCTTCCTAGTTTAAACATGATAGGTGGGTTTTCTGAAGTTCATAAATTTACCAATTGCTAGAGTTCATGTGGATAGTCATTCTCTTACTTCTGCTATTTAACAGGATATCAAAGTTTAGAGTAATAAGAATAAGGAGACTCTTCTTTACGTAATGATCTGTGAAGCATTAGGAAACCATTAGAGGGCCGTATCACAGCTTCCAATGTCCAATGTAATAACCTTTACCTTTAATCAAAGAAGATCACTATAGAATTACAAAGAGGCTTGTGCTGTGCTGCTCTTCCCCATGTTGAACTTTAGAGTTGGCCTCCGGTGGTTTCAAAGACTCTGCCAACACGCTAAGCAATAGAATGTTTGCAGAAACTGTTGTATCTCAAATGATAAAACTGTAGCTGTGTTTGTGGGAGGGTGTTGTGGCATTTGCTATACCTTTCTCTATTCCTTAATTTCTGCTGGCCCGTCTCCTTCCCTGTCAACCTTCAGTAGGAAGAAATCTGAAAAAGGACCCCAGTGTAAGCAAGTAGGCATCTCGCATATGGTAGTGTAGAGCTTTCAATGTGTCATGCGATAAAAATGTAATACTGTACAGCAAAGCCAATTGTAATGTTGGATCATATCTCCAATCCAATGTAACCCATGATGTTGATATAGAAACTCTGTAATATTAACATAGTACTGTAAATTAGGAAGCAATGGTGACATTTATGGTTACTATGCTAAAATGTCTTGTTAATGCCATGAAATCAGTTTCTGCATATTAGCACTCTGGAAGTAGTTTTAACATTTTGAGCAGCAAAAAAAAAAAAAAAAAAAAAGCTCAACAGTACAAATCTCATAAAATTACAAATATTTTCTATATACCAGCAAACTTACCTTTGAAGTTGAAATGCAGACAGCACGTTTTTAATTCTGTAATTCCCAACTATGACTTCAATCAATGTTCTGTTAGGCCTGTCTTAAGCAAGATGAGCTTTATAGAGACAAAAAATAGTTTGAATGTTCAGATTTGGTGCCAAGTAACTTAAAAGCAGGAAATTTCTTCTTCCTCTGAAAACCTACAAGGCCTATCTGTACTTGTTATTAGTGCAGTCTGTAAATAAATATTTTTCTCTGAGGAGAAATATATCAGTCTAAAATTGGTTTCTGACACTAATGAGTTGTTTATTTTTTGCAATGTAAGATTTTTTAAAAACTAGAAAATTCTTACATTTCTGGATGCTTTACTATAATTAAAAAGAACTCTTCCTGTGTGTATCTGTATCTGTGTAAATAATTTTCTACAGGAAAGATCCATTTTATAGTCAATAAAGTTTTTTTTTAAAAAAATTGCAGAGAAGTTTAACTACAGAGAGGTTTTTGCATTTCATTAAAAGAAACAATGGGCTGATTTACACAGACACATCCATTCCTCAATATGTTACAATCATTACTTGTATCTTGCAATTCATTGCATGAACTTTTACTATAGAAACTGCATATATAGGGCTTTTTTAATTGGAGTATAGGAACATGACATGTTTTTCTTGCAGTAGCTTTTGTTGGGTCACTTCTGGACATGTAGTGAGAAAAACACATAAATTTTCAGTGGAATGGAAAACCTGCAAGCTTTTTATGACATGTTTATAATTCATAACTTTGTAAATGGTAGCAAACATAATGTATAAATTACAAGTACAAATAAGTTAGCTCACATAAATTAATAAAAATAAAGATGTATTTTGATATAATTTTATATTGTTTATTTATAAGAGCTTGACCTATTTATCTCTAGTTTCTAGGATGTACAGAGTTCAACAATTTTCTAATAAATATTCCCTTGGATTGTTACTGCAGCTTTTAATAAGCAGGCTATCAAATTTAGTGCAGATGCATCTACATCTCAGTGATGATATTGTGCATAAAAAGCTCTGTTGCATGTGTGGGAAGTCAGCCCCCCAGAGAAGGAAATATTGAAATGGCAGAAAAATATATTTCCTCAAAGGATCTTAAAGAGGCAGAAAAGCATGCCCAGTTTTCTTAATAGTCCCAAATCTCCCTTCCCCAAGCAGAAACCAGCTCTATAGAAATGCAGATGTAAATCCAGGAAAGTTGAAGCTGGAAGCTTAGAAAGACAAAGTCACCTAAAATCTACATACCCCACTCAAACTCTAAGAGTCATCAGCCCCAGGGAAGCAGGATATGACCTTTGGGACATAATAGGATTAACCCATCACCATCAGAATACCAGAAAGACACACTCAGACTCAAGTCAAAGCGCATGCCACAGGAACAACTCCAAACAAAAGGCTCCAGAGGGTATAAAAACCCACTCTATATGTGCTCTCTCTTTTCTGCCAGAGCCATCTTTCAGTCTGGCTCTCCTCTTCAATAAACTACAACCTTCTTCCAAAGCAGTCGCCATGTTTATTCCCAGCTTGGACTGAACCACGATGAAGACTTTTCTTTCAACAATTTGGCACCCCAGATGGGACTCCAAGGTAACATCTCCAAAGGACTGAGACTGGTAAGCCCCATCTTGCCAGCAACAGACCCCTTGTGTCTGTGGATGGGTTTCCCAGGCCCTGCCCATGTGGAGCCAGAGTAGTAAAGGGAGTTTTGGGTTTGAGCTCAAGGGCTGACTTCCCACACATGGAAATTACAAGTAAATAACATTAAAGAGCTAACATAATGAATGCAATCTATGTGATCCGGGTTTTTTCCCCAAAATCCTCTTTTTGGTAAGAGAATGTTCCTAAATCTTGTTGCTGAATATCAGCATGAGTTAGATAGCATTTAGTTTATACTGGTTGTATATTCAGTGATATTCATGGTACCTGTTTGTTAGGCAAAAACGTAACATTTAGTTGTATAGCTTCAAAATCATGTACTTTTGGTTATATGGCAACTGCATTTAAAAGTCATTAAAGTCTGGCAGAAGGAGCCCATAAATACCATAAACAAAAGAGACAAAATGGCGAGGCATCTTTGAGGTGTCTTTCAGCTTTATATGTCTATAACACTAAGTTGATCTTGGCAAATTAACTAATCCCTAACATATTGTACCATTCAGTCCAGCATTTGTCTAAACTAGAGATGTGTATCTCACTGAAAGGAATGGAACTGGAATATTTAAAATTCTTCCCCTCAACTTGCAGGTTTTGGGATTTGTTTGTTTTGGCACACAAAGTGTGTTAAATCTGTGTGTTTTGGGGTTTATCTCACCTGTTTTACTTTTTATTTTGACTTTTTATTCACTATTAGGATCCTTTGTGCAACTCATCCTGAATTGATCTGTATTGCTTTATATAGTTTAAAGGGCCTTGACAGGACATCATAAACTCCAAATCCTGCTTGTCCTAATGCTTGGTTGAGGCTTCACTTTCGTAACAAGGTTGAATCTGTCAGTGTTCCTACTAAATAGAGGAAGCCCAGAGACGTTGTAGCTTGCCATCAGAAAAAATAAATAAAAGCATCTTCAGGATATGCAGGGTGCCTTTCTCCTTGCACTGAATAAATGAAATATGCGGTCAGAATTAAAACAGAGCTCCATGACCTTAGCAACCGGTTCCTATGCCAGAGATTGCTAGGACTTGAGGCTTTAAGAATTCTACATTGCTCTTTTACTCTACTTTGGAGATTAAAAAAAACAAGACCAGAAAGAATGGCACAGGAGGCAGAGCCACTACTTACCTCATGAGCCATAAACTGCAGAGATATACATATGCTAGTGAATATTGAATTACTACACAGTCCTGTGTTTAATAACAACTTCTCCCAGGTGGCCAAAAAGAGCCACCACAAAGCACAAGGAGGCTGAGAGATAAGCTTAATGTAAGAGGTTGAGAACATAAAAAAGAATTCTTGGTTCAGTTGCAATTTTTAAGGGAAAGCAAATTCTGCCAAAAATTTTATATGTTGCAATCCACTTTTAGTTCTGGACTTTACCAATAGATTTTTGGGTTGTTTTCTAGCCAGAAAGAGATTCCTGCCAAGGAATAGTATTAAAGTTTGGATTCAGGCACATTCTTGATCCTGTGGCCGTAGTTTAAAAAGGAGTCCAACATATTGATTTATTGTATGAAAGACGATTTTAGTGAAAAATAGGGCATAATTAGAATTTTTGAGAGATATGCAGAGATCATAAAGGATATCTTATCAGGTGGCTGATGGTTTGTTGTTTTATAATAATAATAATAATAATAATAATAATAATAATAATAATAATAATAATAATAATAATAATA